>CM061354.1:6632500-6975167 GCA_030867105.1 Liasis olivaceus
GCTCAAAGTTGAACCATTTACTGAACATTCTAGTTATCCTCATGAGTGCTTTACTTCATGTACTTCTGATATTATATTCACCACCCAAAGGTCAGCCTCATATTGATGCAAAACATTCCATAATTCAAGTCTATTCACTTTATTATTTCCTTTCTCTAAATCAACAATACAAGAAACTTTCTTTCTCACATTTCAGCTTTTCTCCATGACCTGCTAAAGAGCAAAACTCTGTTCTCATACCCCCTGCTTAGCTGAAAGCCTCACTGCTCTTCCAAAGTTTTGCTCATTGTTATTTCTTATACATTTCCGAATCAGAATTCTGCCAAACATCTTCCCAGACATACTTAACAAACTAATTTCCTAACTAGCTTTGTATTCACTCCTATTACCTTTCCCTCTATATAAGGAACAATAATGACATTTGTCCTGTCATCAGACACAGATGCAGTCTTCACTCACATGTTGAGCACATTGCACAGCCACTGTGTAAGCAAATTGCATTGCATTTAAATATTTATCCAACTACACCATCTATACCCATTTCTCCAATATCACTGCCTGAAGTTTGTTTTAGAAGGATAAAGCTTGTTAAATTCCAATTTAGTGGAGGCAAAGGTTCCATTTCAATCCAAAGAGCTTCACTTAGCCAGCTGGTGTTTCTCTTAATATGAAGCATATTTATTTATGTCACTTTATTTATCAAATTTATATAGCCGCCCATCTCACAAAACAAGTGACTCTGGAAGGAGTACAACAAAGCTGAAGCAGTTAATGAATACCTAAAACAATAACATTATTTAAAAACTATAAAAAACAAAGCTAAGAAGAGGAAATAGTGGGTGAAGGGATGTTAATAAGAACGGAGCCACCTCACTAGTTCACCAGTCCCCTGGGGTCCCCAGGCCTGATGGCACAACCATGTGTTGAGAGACCTTCGGAAAGACAAAAGTGATGAAGCCAGCCTCACCTCAGGGGGGAAGATTCCACAATGTGGGTGCCACAGCAGAAAAGGCCCGCTGCCTAGGGCCCGCCAAATGTAGCTTCCTAGATGAAGGAACCCATAACATGCCCTTTCTGTTAGATCTGGTGGGATGGGCTGATATAATCAGGGAGAGGAGGTCCCTCAGATAAACCAGTCCCATGCCATGTAGGGCTTTAAAGGTAAAGACCAGCACCTTGAATTAGACCTGGAAACAAATTGGTAACCAATGCAGCTCATGAAGCAGAGGTGTTAACATGAGTTCTACTAGGAACACATATAATTGCTTATGCCACTCCATTTTGCACCAGTTGAGGTTTCTGGATACTCCTCAATGGTAGTCCCATGTACAGTGCAGTACAGTGGTCCAACTGGGAGGTGACTAGGACATGAGTGACCGTGAGTAGGGCCCTTTGAACTAGGAATGGGTGCAGCTGGCACACAATACAAAGTTGTGCAAAGACCCTCCTAACAATGACTGCCACCTGCTCATCAAGCAGGAGTTGTGAGTCCAGGAGGATCCTCAAATTCCACACCAGGTCTGTTTGGGGCAGTGCAACCCCATCCAGCACCAAAGATGGTATAGTCCTGGAACAGGAGGTCCCCAAAACCCAAAGCCATTCAGTCTTGCCAGGGTTCAGCTGAAGCCTGTTGTTCCCCATCCAGACCCTCACAGCCTCCAGATACTGGGCTAGGACATCCACAGGATCACTTAATTCACCAGGACTGGAGATGTAGAACTGCATACTGATGATATCTTACCTCATGGTGACAGATGAGCTCACCCAGCGGTCTCATGCAGATGCTGAATAGGAGAGGAGAAAGCACTGACTCCTGTGGCACTCCATACAGTAGGGGCTGAGGGCGGGATCTCTCCTTCCCAATCACCACTGACTGGAATCAACCCTGGAAAAAGGAGGTGAACAAGCACAACACCATGACACCCATCTCCAATCCCCTGAGTCAATCCAGACGGACACCATGGTCAATGGTATCAAAAACCTCTAAGAGGTCAAGTAAGGCAAAGATGGATTTACAGCCCAGGTCCATCAGTTGCTGGGGGTCGATCAGTCTAATTGGTCCAGCCTCCTTGGCATGGATAGTGATGCTAGAGAATCCATGGAAATCAGGGCGTGATCTGACCATGACAAGGAGGACATCAAAAGCTCCCCCAATTTCAGATCACATAGCCACTACTCTGACAGGAACACCAGATGTGGTGTTTGACCACTGCTCCATGCCATATAGCCATGAAGACGTGGCTGTGCCATAATACCTGGGAGTCTGGGGGTAGCAATGAGCATTTTCAATGGTTATACCGAATGGGATGTATGGTTTGGATTCACCCGCTGACTGTGATTATGTTTTGTGTTTAAAATAGGATAGGAAGAGTATTGACGCCTTTGAATTTTGGGGTTAGAAAAGACTCCTGATAATACCGTGGACAGCCAAGAAAATAAACCAACAAATCAACCCGGAGTTCTCACTTGAGGCACAAATGACCAGGCTCCAATGATCCTACTTTGGACACATTATATGAAGCCCTAGCTCTCTGGAAAAAGTTCTAATGCTGGGAAAGGTGGAAGAAAAGAGAAAGGTTAAGGATAGATCATCATGAAGAAAATCTATCTATGTGGTCACTAGGAGTCAAAACAACTTGATGGCACGTAATCCATCAATCCATCAATATTTGTTGCATTTATTTATATTTTTATTGTTCCTGCTGTTGTTTTTAATAGTTGTGAGCCACCCATATATGAGATGGGTGGCTATACAAATCAAATCAAATCAATCAATCAATCAATCAATCAATCAATATGCTTTTTCCTATACCAAAGACAGTGATGTAACTGAGTCCCTGTTAACATGAATCTTCTGTATGCAGTGTTTCAGTTTTGAAGGTCAGAAAGAAGTGGAGGAGCTCATATAAACTCTTGCCTGCAACTCTTTTAAGCAGCTTAAAATCTTAGAGTTATACAGTTGGCCTCTGCACCTGTAATACAAGCCCAGGAAAAGACTCACAGTGCCTACATGTGCACCTAAGCACATTTTTGCCTTTGAATCTCCAACAGAGCACTTGGGTTTTTCCAGCCTGAGATGTGTGCGCAGGCAGAGAGGCTATAAGTTGACCGAAAGATGTGTGTGTGTGTAAAACCTCAGGTATCATCACCTCTCACAATTAAGTCAGCTTAAAAAGACCACTAAAAGGAATTCTAAAGAATTTCTCAAGTACTCTGAGAATAAAAAAAGGTAAAAAATCAAAGCTTCTTTCACAGGGAAAGAAAACTTTGGAGAAAATACAAAGCAGAGTTTTGCCTGCTGTAATTCTTGCATGCCAGCTTCTAACTTAAATGGATAGAGGCTGGGTGAACTCTAACCAGCTCTGTAAAATATAATGAAGTACAGATTTGATTTATCAACCTTAGCAAAATGAAACAGACAGCTTGGAAAGCTTAAACTAATTGAAGGATGTAGTTTGTTTATTACTTCCTGAGGAAACTTCAGTTGCTTTAATTAAATGGATGGGTAGAAGGACTGGTGGATAAATTATGGAAAATGCAACAATCCAACACAGCCAATTAGTTCTCCATTACTTCTTGGCATGTGACTTTATTAAGATATCAGAATAAGAAATAAAGTACTATTATTTAAAAAAAAAACTGAGGTCATTTAGTAGTGTTTCTGTGAAGAAACAAGCTTATCCAAGATGAATTCAGACCATTGAAACATTAATGCACTTTTTTGTACATTGCTAGCAATCTTCTAGATAATTCTCAGAGCAAGCTCCATATGCTCACTGGTAAATGAGCATAACATTGCAGTCTAAGATATTTTTTATATATATTTATAATTGATAACCTTTTTACATAAACATATCTAGAAAGATTCCTTCTTTCTATATCATGATATCCATTCAAATATGGAAAATTCAGGGACATCTCTTCTGAAAAAACAGAATCCCACCAATATTGTTTCTCCATTTCCTTGAGGCAGAGGCATCTTTAAGAGGCAGCAGTGATGCCAAAATAGCAAAACGTATGTCATGATGTCATCACACAGGTGACATAAATCTGTACTTGCGTCTTGACCTAGGATAAAAGTACTTTAGTCATATCAGTTGATGCTATGATGCACGTGAGGCCATTTGTCCTTCTTCTCTCCACAAATCCCCATGACTGGATGGATCATATCATCAAATTCATTTGTATGCATGAGACTTTCTAATTTCTAAAATAATATTTTGAACAGTGGCTTCATCGTTATAAGGGGAAGATGCCTCCTAACTATAACCTGGATCTTGTAGGAAAGAGGAATAGCAAGAATAACCAGGTTGAAAAGGCACACTGCTATTCATTTGTTAACTGACACTCAGTATCCCTTATCTACAAAAAAGACTGTGGAGCAAATAAGTCTTAAAAAAATAAATCTCCACTATGCTACCATATGAAAGCCACTGCATGGCAATCAGTCTGATGTAGTGGTTAAGGTGCTAGGCTAGAACCCAGAGACTGTGAGTTCTAGTCTTCCTTTATGCATGAAAGCCAACTGAGGGTCTTGGCTTTCATGCTTCACTCTCCCTCAGCCCAACTAATTATTAATTAATAAATAATAATAATGGCAGCAAAGCTATATAAAAAAACCAATTTTATGCTGCCATCCTGTGGTCCTATGGGTTTTTGCAGTCCAGATACTATTGTTATACATGGGTTCAATCACTTCTGAGTCTTCAGGCATCATTCATTGCGTCTGTCTGTCACAACCTGCTTCTTTTAGTTTTGTAAATATCTAGCCATAATACCTAACTTTGTTGTCTTCTGTCAGCCTCTTTTTCAATTGCTTTTGTTGATTCTTCCATTCAAGGTTTTCTCTAATGACTCTTGCATTCACGCTACGTGTCCAAAGTATTTGAGAGTTTGCTTAATTTTTAGTGCTTCCAATGAACTGTCCATTTGTACTTAATCCAATATTGAACTATTAGTTCTTATCACAGTCCAAGGGATTTTGTAACGTTTTCTCCAGCACCACAATTTAAAACGTAACATTTTTTCTTTGTTCAGCCTTTCTGATGGTCTAACTTTCATAGCCAGCTAGGAAGGTCATTGGATGAACAATATGTACTTCGGTTATCAATGTAATGTTTCTGATGTTCAACATTTTGTCAAGATCTGTCATAGTCTTCACTCCCAATGAGTGAACATCTGTTTATATCATGGCTTGTCACCATTCCTGTTCTTTTCTGAGACTAGGAGCATGACATCTATTACTATTTCAACTTCTTCTCTGTCTATTTGCATTGGGTTAACCTTGTCAACATTATCTTGTATTCTTAATTTGAAGCAGCAGACCAGATTTCAACAA
This sequence comes from Liasis olivaceus, assembly GCA_030867105.1. Lineage (NCBI taxonomy): Eukaryota > Metazoa > Chordata > Lepidosauria > Squamata > Pythonidae > Liasis > Liasis olivaceus. The sequence goes on from CM061354.1 coordinate 6,637,839, forward strand.
ATCCTCACATCTTCCTCGCTTCTAGCCATCAAAGTGATACGATCAACATACCTGAGGCTGTTAATGTTTCTCCCAGCAATTTTAATTCTGATTTCTATTTCTTCTAGTTCAGCATTTCCTGTGATATATTCTGCAAATCAGTTACACAAATAAGGAAGCAGTATACAACCTTAGTGTACTTTCTCAATTTTAACCTATTTAATTGTTCCTTATTCCCTTCATACTGTTTCCTGGCCATCAAACAAGTTCTTTAAAGGCAGGTGATGTAGCCTTGTTCACCCATATGTTGAAGGGCAATTAAAAATTTGTTGTTGTCTATACAGTTAAAAGATCTTGTATAATCAAGCAAAAATAGGCATCATTTTGGAATTCCTTTGGCTTTTTCATTATCCATTGGATGTGATTATGGGTATATTCACTTGTTCTGAACCTACCTTGTATATCTGATAGTTCTAGTTCTATGCATTCTACGTAGATAAAGTGTGATTGATTCATAGCCCAAGCATTTTTTAGCATGGCCCTTTTTGGATATTAGCATGGAAATGGATGCTTTTCATAAATTAATTTCATAAATTTTGCCCTCTTGCGTTTTCCATGCCTGCTTACAAACCACAAGTTGCACTTTAAAAACATAATTTTACAGTATGTTTAACAACAGCTTTGCTTTTAGCAATATTTTCTATTAGCTTTATTTTCTAAAACATTTGGCCATATTTCTGTGATCATACATTTATTCATTTTATCAATTTGGGGATCTTTTAAATTCAGTTCTTCCATGTATTTATTCCATCCCTTTTTTATCTTTTTTTTCCTCCAGTAGATCTTCGCCTTCTTTGACTTTTATTGTGCTCCTCTTTTCATAATACTGTCCCTTGATTTCTCTCTTTTTTTTTTTTTTTTGGAATAAATCTCTTGTTCTTCCCATTCAATTGCTGTTCTCAATTCCTTTGCATTGCTTATAGATATTATTCCTCAAATCCTCCTCTTCTCTGGACCTCAGTGTTTAGTTGGGCTGATTTTCCTCTCTCTCTCTCTCTCTGTTGTCTTTACTTTCTACTTCTTCAGCAATTTTCATCATATCATTAGACAGCCATTTCATCTTCTTTTCTTCGTTGCATCCTGGGATATTTTTATTTCTTTCATCCTTAATGATATCATGAATTTCAGTGCACAGTTCTTCAAGCACTCTATTTGTCATATCTTACCCATTAAATATATCCTTTATCTTCATTGCATAAAACTACAGAATTTTGCTGAGGAAGTATCTTTTTGGTCTGATGATTTTATTTGTTTTCTTTAATTTAAGTTGTAATTTTACAAGAAGCAGTTCAGGATCTGAGTTGCTGTCAACACCAGCTCATGTTTTTGCTGACTGAATTCAGCTTCTTCATCTTTGCTTGCAGACAATATAGTCAATTTCATTGGGTGTCGTTCATCTAGAGAGAGTCATTTTTAGGTTATTGGAGGAAGGTATTTGCTATAAAGATTGAATTTTGCTGGCAGAACTCTATTAGTCTGTCTCCTGCTTCATTTCATATGCTGAGATCAAATTGTCCCATTATTTCAAATACTATTTTACCCCCAACATTAGTATTCCAGTCTCTTAGAATTATTCTAACCTCTTTCTGGAAGGAGCTGCATTGATGTGAAGTGGCCCATTCCAATTCATTTCAGGAGACTGATTCATGTAATATCAATGCTCAGTCAACATTTATGCTCTGAGGTCATTACGTTTCTTTTAATACATAGTTCCATCATCCTACAGTATGTACTATATACCTACTTTGGCAACCAAACTTTCAGTTTATCTCTGGCCACATTAGAAACTGGACATCCTTTTATCTTTAATCTAGCCACATCATAAGGACCAGCGCTACTCACACTTGCCCTCTGTTCTTCATCACTAGCTTACTGGATACATTCTGACCTGGAGTGTCATCTTCCAATATCATGTGGACATTGTCTTGGTTGTGAATGTGCAATTGGCTTTCTTGGCAGAATACTGGAGTAAGTCTCAATTTTCTTCTTCAGTGGATCATGTTTAGCCTGACTATTCATCTATGACTTGCCATCAGGGATGATCCTTCTGGAAGTATGCATTCCCAATAGTATATCTCACTGCTGGATTGTGATATTCAAGCCCCTACACCATTGCCAGAGAATAGCCCATGAAGGCTCTGATTATGATCGCTGTAATTTCATCTCCTTCTGTGCAACCATTGCTTAGGCTGAACTAAAAAGCACTAAATTCAGTAGGGTTCACTTCTTAATAAACATGTATCAACTTGCATTGTCAAGTTCTCACTTAAAACACTCAATATAGAATGACATGGATACTAGAATGATTCAAAAGCAATGAAACTGAAGGAATTGCCCATGATCTATGACATGGTCTCATTCCATTCTTCTTTACAAGCCGTTCTTTTGCAATGCCATATTTAGACCTACAGCAGAATTGACTGTTCAGCACTGCCGACTCAAAGATGTCCAACACAGAGCCATATCTTCTTCTCTGAGGCAATGGTGCATGCATGGAAATACATTTTAAAAAAAGTTCTGAAATGGATCTTTGTAGCTATTTGGAAGAAGAATTTTAGAGCCTTTTGGCCTGCTAAAGTTCCTGTAATCCCAACACAGAATTCTTGATTTTTCATGAGGAAATCAACGTTCTTTGATAAACAGCCAGCCAGAGCAATCTTTATCTCCCCCCACCCCCAATTTATCTCTTTTTGCTGCTCATTAACAAGGAAGATGAAAAGAGCATTGATCAGATCCATTATCGCTGATTTACAATGAAGAATCTACCCCTCATAACCTTTAAGTAATCAATGGTTGTACCCTCAGGATTCTCTGTGTCAATACAATACAGATTACAACACAGATTGGACAGGCCAGTTTCTGAGAACTGCAAGAGCTTAACAGTACAAAGCAGAACATGGTTGCTAACTAGTACTAATTACTTTTCAGTGCAAAACAAAATAGTAAGTTTATGGTGGAAATGGTTGGGCAGAAGTAAGAAAAGACAGCATGTCTTCCCCATGAGTGCAGCAATATGCAAGAGGAAGCATTGCAATAGGAACTTCCTTCTCTCTTCCCTGATTGCCTGATTCCCAGATCGTCCAGTTTCCAATGTTAAGGATGCTGTAGCATGTCAGCATTACTTTCCATGGAAAACTTATGTACAATTCCAATTGTCTTTCTCCTGCAGTGTCCCAACCCAAGTTCCACAGTTCAGAGCATACTTTGCACATCTCCTGGCAAATTCACAGGAAATGATAACCTTTTTTGGATTTGTTTTTTAGAAACTATGCACCAAGTAATTTCTCTGTCTTGTAGCCCATGCTGTGTGTAATGCAGAAACAGACTGGGTTATGCTATTAATATTTCACTCAAATCTTTGCTTTTGATTTGTGCAAATCAGATTTTCCCCTGCTGAGCATTTCAGAGAACTCTCCTTGCAGGAGTGTTTGCGAAAATGTTCTTGATCTGTGACCACATTTGATTTTGGTGACAGGCTTACCCAAGAGCAATGATGGATAGATACCTAAAAGGTCCCCCCCCCCCCCCCCCGTCAGTAGCATGCAGGCACCCATGTGTCTCACAATCAATTGTATCTGAAATACCAGGAGTTGCATGAAGTTGGAAATAGAATAAGTCATCTCCCATGTATTCAATCTATTTGCTTACAATCCTCTGTAAAATGCTTAACCTGATACTTTAAAACTGAAGGAATTAAAAGGTTATTAAGTTGTTTTACACCAACAGCCTTATTATGGGTAGCCCAATATTGACAGCAATTTCTTTCTTTAGCATCTCTAATATGGCTTTTTAACTGGAGGGGCTGGCATTTGAATCTGGGATACTTTTTTTAATGTTGTCAAGCTATTCCATAACTTGAATTCATCTGTTCCATAAAACAGGCAAGTATTCTGAGATTTGGACTTTAGGAAAATGCCCAAAGGGATCTTGGTGGGATGGAATCCCTTGAGAATTAGGCCATTTCTCAGAAGTCAAACAACCTAGGAATGTTGGAGGAAACTCAAAGTCCCACTGGAAATGTATTTATTAATTAGATTTATATCCCACCTTTCATTCAAAGACTCAAAGTGGTGTGCATAGCACTACCTCTTCCTATTTCCTTCCACAACAATAACCTTGTGAAGTAGGCTGGGCTGAGAGAGAATGACTGGCCCAAAGTCACTCAGAAACCTTCTTAAGGTGGCTAACAAACTAATTAAATATCTATATACATACATACGTAAAACCTCAGTCCCCTGCTCCTAGTCCTAACCTCTATACACATTGGCTGAAGTTTTGTCAACACATGCTTCAGGGAGCATGGAATTACAAGAGAATGCATAACAGTAGTTGGAGTTTGGGGTTCATCTGAACAGATCTTGCTGGCTTGGGAGAAGTGCTTTCAAAAGAAAGCTGATCTGCTATGAAGGAAGGCAGCGAATTTGGGCCCCATTCATCGTACTCATAGATTCCATAGTGGGGCTTTACGCTAGTTGTAAGGGCAAACTTTTCTCTCCCCTTTCCATTGGCTGTATTCAGAAATGAACACTTCCTTTTCATTGCGTGGACCTGGAAGAGCTGTTCTACTGATCTGCTCACCTTCCTTCTTTACAAGTTAGTTGCTTGGCATATTTTGGCAGGACACCAAAGATAAGAAAACATGGAAATGACTTGGGCAGTCTTGATAGAAAATGAAGCAGAGGGACATACATCTCCCATGCTATGGAGAAAAATGTTCTATCACTTCTCTCCTTTAAAAAAAAAAAAAGGAGTTTTCCATTTTAAAATGAAGAAGAGACCATTATAGAAGCACCCCAATTTTCACACCTAGTGTAGTTTTACTTTCCTCCCCTACATAAACTGATTTTAAGCAGATGCACCTATCCAAAGGATTCTACAAGAAGACATGCACGTAACTGTGTACTGCCCAGAAACACAACAGTAACAAAAGCAATACTAAACAAACAAAACAAAACCCACCAAATATAATGAGGAAAGATGGTGATGAAAGGTGATTTAAGGCGGGCATCCTTTGGCTCATGAACGATCCAGATATTGCAGTGATGGGATAAAATGCTTATATAAATAATCCCCACCATTCTCAGAGCTGTGATGTTCTTATGATGTAATTGCTTCTTGGTTAAAAAACATTGCCTATTACTATTCTCCAGAAAAGCCTCAAAGGCTACCAGCAACGATAACATGAACCTGTAATTGAAACAGTCATAACAGAATAATAAAAAATGAAACGAAAAGGATATTAAAATCAGCAGGGAGGAAAGTGGCAATAAACCAGCAATTGAAACATTTAAATATCATCCACTTAATGCTTGGGAGAATTAATTTGCTTTCACTTCATAGCTAATAAAGGAAGCACTAGGGAGTGCCTCTGAGGAGACCATTCCACAACTGGATCACTGCAGACCTGTTATGACCATAACCCATCAGATTCGAAGCACAATGAAGAGTTAGACCATCTACTAGTGACGGTAGCTGAACCTGACCCCAACAATACAAATATTATCTTGAGATCCACATTTTATTGCACATGACTTCAAATCACAGCTTCTCCCAGTCTACATGATAGCAGTGGCACTTTGGTTTCAAGAAGACTAAATTTGTCTACATTGAGATTATATTTATCTGAAACAAAAACTTATTTCCACTACTATGGCACTGGTCCAGCATCTGCTTAACTGAGGCTTAGCAAGACTTTTTTTTCCCCAGGGTCAGATGATTTTGACCTAGTTCAACAAAGCCAACCACTGCAGTGTGGGGAGTTCCTGGAAAATGAAGAGAAGATATGAAGTATACAGAGCCACTGTATAAATCTATTGTGTCTCCCTGCCTTGAATGTGATGCATAGTTTCCGTTAATCTTGTCTTGAAAAGGTTACCTTAGCGTTGGCAAAACAGAATGGACTGGGGGGGCGGGGGGAAAAGGCCATGAGCATGGAGTACTTTCTCCATGAAGAACAAAGATGATTAATTTGAAAAGAAGTCACTTTAAAAAGGCTATGCTATACACACAGAGACACAGAGCTACACAAGTTTGGGTTATGTAGCTGACAGCTGAGATAAGGAGACATCATATCAATTATGTTTGGAGAAGTGATATTTTATTTGAGTGTCCCAACCTGGGGAGTTTCTGAAACCTTCAGGTAAATTGTTTCCTACCAGATATTTGATGGAAGACCTCTCCCCCATGTTTGTACTAGAGTTTGTACTACTGGACCACTATAGAAAAACAGGGGTGCTAGCTGAGAATGCTAGCTGTGTCCTCATTCAAATGGATTGAGGCAGCCTATAAAAGGAGTTAGTAAACAATGATAAACACATTTAAGAAGAGCCCTGTTTGATCAGGACTGGAAGAGCCCTGGTTGATCAGGACTGGAAGAGTCCAGGCGAACATTTCTAGTCCAGATGTTTCCAGGAAATTCACAAAGATGAATTTGTTTGTTTTAGAGTTCCAGGTCCCCAAATATCACACTGCCAAATTATGATGAAAGGTGGTTAAGGTATTGCACTAGGAGTAAACTGGCCCAGGTTTTAGTTCACCCTTAGCCATGAAAATTCACCAGATGACTGGGCCAATCACTCTCAACCCAACCTACTTCACAGGTTTACTGTTGTGTGGAAAAACTGGAGGAGGAAACATCTCTTCAATGAAGACTGGGGTGTAAATTTAAATCTTCATCATTATCACCACCACCACCATCTCCCTCACTGAGCGCCTTGCTATAGTGAGTGGATGTATTCACCTTAACGATACTAGGAGCTATGCTGGCAGTAGCTTAGCTGCTGGAAGTTTCAACCACATCAGTCAAATTTGGTGTAGGGGCCACTGTGGTTCAAACACAACCCATTTTCAATGGTGAACCACATAAACAAACAAAAATCCATCCTGGATCAGTAGATCAATAAGGACCATGTCCATTGCTATGGCTCCAACCTTCTTTTGACTAATGATCTACAGGAGTCATCGGGGTCCTGCTGCAATCAGAGAAGACAACTGTAAAGCAACTGGAACACCCAATGAAGTGAAAGGAATGGTCAACTGAAGAAAATCGAGCAATCATGAAGTGCTATTTTGAATTAAACCCTAAAATCAGAGAATTTCCAAAGAGAATGTTGGCTAATTGGAAACATAAAAATATAAACATAAATATCTGAAACGGATGAACAGTAATTAATGGATCAATGAAGATTTATCTTTAAAACATTTTTATGGATATCAAATTGCAAGAATGGAAAAAAGCTAGCTGAGAATCCTAATACTATTGATAACAACACAAATGAAACTGAAGGTAAACCAATGAACAGAATTTCTGAAAAGCGTAATCAACATTTATTAACTTCTGAGACTTTTAACAGTGATGATGAAGACATGAAAACACTGATCAAAAGAATAAGTATCAATTCTGTGAGACATCAATGGAACCAAAAGGAAAAATTATGGAACAGATGAAAAATTCAAACCATAGAGAAAAAGATTCCACCATTGGAAAAGACAAGTAGAAGATAACTATAAAAAGTTCTGAAAGACACAAATTTCAGAAATAGTGATAGAACATAATGGAAGAAACACATTGCTGTAATACAACTAACTTATAGCACAGCAACAATGATAACATCAGAGTTGGGATACAACACTGTGAAACAAAAGCAACACCATCAATCACCAACATTGAAACTTCAATTGGAAAAACCATCAATAAATTATGAGCTGATATCAGAAATTTGAAGAATTTGAATGAAAGAAAATGGACAAATAGTAAGATCAAGGAAGGCTCGTAGAATAGATATAATCTTGGCGCTAAGGTGATTAAAGACATTTCAGAAGAATTAAAACAATAAGTCATGACTATTTCAAAGAAAATTGAATGATAGAAAGATGTGAAAAAAATCATTTTTGACAAAACCAGCAGTTTAGAAGAAACCAACATTTATTTTATACGTCTTTTACAGGAAATGCTACAAACATAAATGCTTGTTTGATAAATGTGAAACATTAAAATGTTGTAGGAAATTCCAAAATAACATAATAAGAAAAGAAATAAAAGAAATTGAGAATAGCATTGACTCACTCAGAAAAGATGATATGGTCATAACATCAGATATGATTAAAAAACAAGTAAAGAAGGTTAAGAGCTGGAGATAAAATACATGGATTTTGGCTTAAACAGGAAGCCAGAACTTTTCCTCTTGGGACTGATGGCTAAACCGTTGGAAAAAAGTCATGGAACTTTGTTTTTGTACATGATAACTGCAGTGAGACTATTGTATGCACAAAAAAGGAAAGATTTGACAATACTTAAAATGGAGGAATGGTTGGTGAAGATGATGGAACTTGCTGAGATGGCCAAATTGATCTGTTTGATTAGAGAAAAGACAATATCTAGATTTATTGTTCACTTGAAACCCCTTATGGACTTTTTGCATAAAATAGAAAAAAAATGAACTTATGAACAATAGTTTTGACAATTAGACAGGACAGATTATAGAAAGAAGAGAGTGTAACTTTACAGAAAGACATAAACCTACAATTGTACATATAACTGCTGTAAAGAAGATCAGAAGCTACTTCTTTATATCTTTTTTCTTTCCTTTCTATTTTTCTCCTACTTTTTTTCTTTTCTCTTTTCTTTTTGCACTTTACCTTTCTCTTTTATTTCTTCCTTTTTCTTTTTTCTTTCTTCCTTTATTTTATTTTAATTTAATTTAGTATTTAATTTTTACTCTTGTCTTTAAAACTTTCAAATAAAATTAGATTAAAAAAAGATTCTGGCTTAAACAACAGATGACTCCCTATAAAAACATTAGCTCCTCAGTTTAATGAAACTGAAGAATAACAACTGGTAGAACAGTTAATAATTAAAGAGAAAGACAAGGAAGACTTGCGGACCAATTATTTGCTTCAAACTATTATATTACATTAGCAAATATAATTTCCAATATATTAGCAAATATGATTTAAAATAACATATTCAAAAATTCAATGTATCCACCGTACCAAAAAGTAGCTGCTAATATTCATGAGTAAGAACATATCAATTGCTGATCAAGTGAACTGTATTATTGATTCAAGTGAAGGGGGAAAAAAAACAATTTACAAATGGTTTGGATTGATTATTAAAAGGAATTTGATTCTTTCCCATATTGTTGGATAAAGAAATGTTTGGAAATACTTGATAGTAGTGCAAACATCCAGAATTTTGTCAGAAGAAGCTACGGAAAAATGAAAAACAGTTCTGATGGCAAATGGTGAAGAAAGTACCAATAGAAGAGAATATGTGTAGCTCACGGTTGAACTGTGGAGTCCTTGGGGTTCTCTGAATTTGGTTGTTTTCTTGCAGACGTTTCCTTACCCGTCTAGGTAACATCTTCAGTCCTAGAATGGGATGGGGTGTGCTCTCTGTTTACATACAGTGGCATGCCCTGTCAGTGTTGGTGGGGCTGTGGGTTTTGTTTTGTTTCATTTTTTCCCTAATCAAGGAACTACCAAAATCAAGGAACTACCAGCATCAAGGCAAGCAAAGAGAAGATGCTAACTGAAATTTACAAACTTCATAGCAGAAACAAAAAATGACTCTAAAAATGAATAGTTGAAAAACCATTTAGAAACTTGGAGAAGTAAACCATTACATGTTCAGTTCATGAAAGAATCAGAAAATGAAGTTGACAAAACAAGGGATTGGCAATGATTACAAGCTGGCACCATTAGGAAGGAAGCAGAAGTATAGCTTTTGCAGTTCAAGAACAAGCATGACAAATGAACGTGATGAAATCAAGGATCCAACTTGTATCAAATAGCGAGAAACACAGACTTTCTAAAGTAAAGTTGAAACTGTGAATTACATAACTTGTGGATACAGCAAAATTGCTGACTGATGATAAACTTCATGACACGGTAACCACTATGATCTGTTGGCATCTGTGCAAGATCTATAATTTCCAAGTGTTGTGATTGTGCTATGATTGCAAAATTGAGAAAATAGTTGAAAATCGTGTTAAAATTTTATGGGATTTTCACATATAAACTGATTGTCATCTAGAACACACCCCACAACACCACTTATAACAATAACTGAAAAGAAAAGAATCATTTTTGCACATGTAGCAATACCTGAAGATCTAAAGATCAAAACAATTAGATTATGAAAAAGATCTTGCAAACTCATCCCTATAGTTATTGGTGCATTAGGGGAAATAACAAACAGATGATAAAAAATGTATATGAACTAAATATTGCAACTATATTAACTATGGTCTATCTACAGCAGTGTTGTCCAAACATGGCCACTTTAAGATGAGTGGACGTCAACTCATCTTAAAGTGGCCAAGTTTGGACAACACTGATCTACAGTATGTGATTGCTAGGAGTCAAAAACAACTGGATGGCACATAATCAATCAATGAATCAATCAACTGTGGATTTGCAACACATACACACAAACTATTGGTAACTATTATATCTTATGACATTACTTGGATAATGTCTATATTATAATTCAAATTTCTAAAGAACGCGAGTCAAATATATGTACCGTGCCCATATTTTCCTGGACAAAATAAAAGACCCACCTGAAAAAGGGGCAAATCTGAGAGAGGTTCATAAGGATAAAAATAAAAACATAATTGTTTCTGTTTATAACTTTGCTTTACAAAGGAAAATTCAAGAGCAAAGCCAAGAAAATAAATGATTAAATTAAATAAATCTGAAGGACAGCTTTCTGAAATAAAGGATTGTCCTTTATAATAAAGGATATATGGTCACTGTAAATATACAATTCTTTTTGTTCATTCTAACTACTGGGTTATTCCTTGATGAATAAAAACAAGGAAGAACAGGAACAGGAACAAGACCAGATGCAGCATTATTTTCCACCATGGTTTGATGGGGAAATAAAGAAAATAGAAAACATATGACTTATAGATTCAATGGACCTATAGTCTAACTCAGTGTTACTCAACCTTAGCAGCTTTCATATGGTTGGGCTCCAGTCCACCCCTCTGAAAACTGCTAAGGTTGAGAAACACTGTTTTAACCTATAGGCTTAATGGAGCTAAACTAAAGGTCCAGGCAAGGCCACAAAGAGGGGACAGTGGAGCAAAAATCCTGTCCTGGACCCTCCCGAGATACCAATATGTTCCCACCTTGGTGCCGCAAGCTTCATAATCTGATGACCAAAACAAAATGGTAATTAAAAAAAACAAAAATAGAAATTTGTGAAGTGCCATTATTTTGCTTCAGTGAGTCTGGACTAATAAATAAATGAATTTAAAAAGTAATCGTTGTACTTCTGGAAAAGTATTCCATTTCCAATGGAGGACAGATGAATGCCATGAAAATCCCAAGTCCTACCCTAAACCAGTGTTGTCCAAACTTGGCCACTTTAAGATGAGTGGACTTCAACTCCCAGAATTGAAGTCCACTCATCTTAAAGTGGCCAAGTTTGGACAACACTGCCCTAAACCTTTCCCTTCAAATGAGAAATGAACTTGAAGTTGTGCCAGACCTAAATGGAAGGAATTGTGCCAAAGAATAACACTTGTAACGTAATTGTAAGTTTATCCACTGGGAAACCCATTGTAAGGGATGGGGCTTCTGCAAATGCATAGAAGGTTTACTGGGTCATGGGACAGAAATGTTGCTCTGATACCACTCCCACTTTTAGAAGCAGGAGACCCAGGGATATATCCATGGTTAGGGGGAATTAAAAAAATAATAATAATCAAGATAGCGGTCACAACTACACAATCGACCCCCCAACCCCACCCCTTGGGATTTCATCACATGGCTGTGGCTGCTCTCTTTTTTATTATTTTATTTGTTTAATGCTGGAATACAAAACGTTATAGTACCTGTAAAGGGGAAAAAAGAGAAAGATGGATGGGTAATTATACCGTGAAGAAAAAAACCTAGATTCAAAATGGTGATTAAAATAAAGTAATCATGCCAACAAAAGAAACAAAAAGGAAAGAAAACTAATTAACAGAGGAAAACAATAAAAGAGGGGAAAAATCCATATAATAACAACTGTGATAAAAAATTAATTCAGTCTTTAAACTTACAATTAAAGCTAGACCATATGGAAGCATATTGTTTCACCGTCTCATTTTTAGAACACACAGACTTTTCAGAAACAGATGACAGACATATACCCTGTCTGCTCTTTAAAATCAGGAGGAGATTCTTTCCAGTTAAATAAAATTGTCCTTTTCGCCATGCCCTTGGCTCAATAGGGTTATGGCCACCATCTTGACTTTTAGACCCCCCCACCCCCAGTTTCTGGATACCCCTGACAGAGGTCTTTCCACCATCAAAGCACTTTGAAGAGTCATTGCCGTCAAAGCTTCATCAAGGTGAAGAACCCCATCAAAGAAAAGACATTCGCTTCCCCACCTAAAAATTGCCTATGCCTCCTTGAAAGAAAGAAAGAAAGAAAGAAAGAAAGAAAGAAAGAAAGAAAGAAAGAAAGAAAGAAAGAAAGAAAGAAAGAAAGAAAGAAAGGATTCATTCTCCAAATTACATTCCCTTTTTTTTCCTAGCTTATCAATATGTCCCATTTTGTCTGCAACAAGCCACTTTAAAAGCAGTAGGGGAAAACCCCACACATTTATATTACTGAACCATCTAGGTAACTTCGGCAGAGCAATGCTTCTAAAATGAAAGAATAAATACATAAATTAAAAAGTGTCATCTGGGTGCCTCGAGAAATGTATTCCATTTTCTACAGAACATGGCTAAATGCCATGGAAACCACATGCCCTCTCCTCCCCTTACAAATGATAGTGAAGTGAGAGCCATGCAAAAGATAATTGAAAGGATTTTTGCCCAATGAATAACACTCCTAATGGTTATTTATCACCCCTTGGCTTTTGGATTTCTATGAATGGCATCAGAAATCATCTTGGATACTCATTTCAAACAGCTTCTCTCTTATTCACTCGATGCAATATGATCTATATATACACGGTCATTTCCATAAATATTGAACTTGACATACTACCAGTAGACTCCTTAGTATGAATCTAAGTTTGCTGGATTGGACTCCTGTGTGTCTAAGGAAATATAAAACCACAGCTTAAAGACAGAAGCCACATGGAAGAATTGGCTATCGGCATGACTCAATTCCTCACTAAGCGCAAGCATACTTGCTATATGCATAGGCATCCAGTAGAAGGCACATGAGTTTGTCCTGCAGATGTTGCCAATTGTGTAATCCAACTATCATACTATGGATATGACTGATTTTTTGTTGTTCAGTCGTTAAGTCGTGTCTGACTCTTCATGACCCCATGAACCATATCGCGCCAGGCCTTCCTGTCCTTCACTGCCTCCCTGAGTTTGCTCAGTTTCATGCTCATTGCTTCAGTGATGCTATCTAACCATCTTATCCTCTGCCGTCCCCTTCTCCTTTTGCCTTCAATGTTTCCCAGCATCAGGGTCTTTTCCAAAGAGTCCTTTCTTCACATTAGGTGACCAAAGTATCTGAGCTTGAGCTTCATTATCAATCCTTCCAATGAGCAGTCAGGGTTTATTTCCTTTGACTGGTTTGACCTCCTAGCAGTCCAGGGGACTCTTAAGAGTCTTCTCCAGCACCACAGTTCAAAGGCATCAATTCTTCAGTGCTCAGCCTTCTTAATGGTCCAGCTCTCACAGCCATACATTATACTGGAAGAACCATAGCTTTGATTATGTGGATCTTTGTCAGCAAGGTGATGTGAAGTCTGTTACTGCTTCCATTTCTATCCCTTCTATTTGCCAGGAATTGATGGGTCCAGATGCCATGATGGATATGACTGATGCAAATTACAAAATTTGGATCAAAATTGCCTCCTCTGTGGATAATTCAACTGAGCTTTCTGTTTTGATTTTCCAGAATCTAGACCAAGATGGAAAGCCTCCATGAACAGAGGAGGTCATTCATTGCAGACACAACTACTCTGCACATGGAAGAGCACAGGAGGAAGGCAGGGATAGAAGAATCTTCCTTTTGTCTGTCTCTTCTGCCTCCATCTTGACCACTTAGTTGCAGTTCCTACCTATTAGTTTGTTTTCAACAGCCTCTTCTATTATTGTTTTTTTCAGTGAATGTAGGTTGACACGCATGCACACCTCTGTATTAACACGTCTAAGGAAGAAACTTCATTTCCCTTTTGGCTAAACATAGCATTTGTATTTACTCGCCTACTTATATAATTTCTTATACCCTGCCTTTCATACTCAAATGATCCCAGAGTTGTCACAACAGAATTGAGTGAAAATAAAACATCACTCATTGTCCTCTCAGTTCAGCATCACTCAGTATAATATTTTCCAATGTTTCTAGAGATGGACAAGACATACAATTCCCGCAATAGTCAAGATATAGTCCCTAGCCCATACCATTTTCTTTCCAAACCACACACATCTGACCATTCTTGGGGTGGGGTGGGGTGGAGGTTTTCTGAAACTAAATCTTATGTGTCATAGGTTCTGGATATAATCCATCCTGAAAAAGTGCTTTAAAATGGAGCCACTCTGGTTAAAATGACCTATTCTATGGTGAGAAATTGCCCATTGCCCAGTCTTACCTTTTAAATAAATGCATGGTAGGAAGTAATGATTTGTTTCTCCCAGTTGCTTCTTTTCAACTTCTTGGGGATGGGGGGACATGCAGAACTTATCTCCTCCCTTCTAAGGATCTTTGCTTCCCTGGACACAATCACCATCGAAGGCAACAGCACAGAGTACAACAGTTGCATAGATTTATTGAATCAAGTTTGAGCGCAGTTGTCCCTTTAATATATTTCTCAGTTCTGGCACAACTAATCAAAGATACACATTGCTGATTAACACAATTTTCCGAACTAATGTAAGCAGACTGGTTATCTAACTTAGTAATCAGATAGTTACCAAAAGCTCCAGAATTCCATGTTTTACAGTACAGAAGCTCTTCTAGATGTACACTTGCATCCATTTCCACACTTCTCCCAGCTTACATACAGAGCTCCTTGTTATCCCTAATTTTATAACCTAAAAGGGTTTGAGTCTGACCATTTGATTTTCATCGATCTTGCCATGGAATATTAGAAGACGATCTGGATGTAGCTGTCCTTGGGCATTTCTTGATGTTGGAAGTTCATGCCCTGACTTGGTACTTTGAGCTTCTTCTGTCTTTGGCACATCATTGTTTTAGACCATCCTAACACACTGTTGCATTTCCATGCACCTTTGCATTCATGTGGATGGTATGCCCTTCATTAGAATTAGTATTTATTATAGTTCATTAAGCTTGTTATCTATCATGATCACTGGGAGGCCTACAAAGAGCATGTCCATCATGATCAAAGACCATTGCTGGACAAGCCTGCAAAGAAGTTACATTCTATGCAAAGTGGATTTTGTCTGGTTTGGTTCCTACACATCCAAAGTATCCTTCGAGCACAGCTATATCACTTTTTTTAATTCTCCATGAGCAAGACTTGAGGATAATGAGCAGATGCCAAATAGCATAGAGAAGAATGGATGTTTCTGTCTTCCATTTGGGGGAATCTAAAGGCGCTTTCCACCTCTGTTTTGTAATCTGTCAACTTAATGACCAAAATTAGCCCTACATGTTCAATGAGCATTCAAAAGTTATCATTGTTTTGAATGACTGGATTACCATGATTCATCAATTTAGTCTATCCTCACTTGAGATCAATAGAAATACACTTCATTCTAATTAAAAAATGTTATCACTACATGAATGAATTTGAAATAGAGAAGCAGAACTCAGCCAAGGAGACAAAGCATTTATAACGGAAAAGACATTTAACTTATTGCATTAGTCTGATATTATTTTAATAGATAACTAGC
Organism: Liasis olivaceus; assembly: GCA_030867105.1. Classification (NCBI taxonomy): domain Eukaryota; kingdom Metazoa; phylum Chordata; class Lepidosauria; order Squamata; family Pythonidae; genus Liasis; species Liasis olivaceus. The sequence goes on from CM061354.1 coordinate 6,653,703, forward strand.
ATGTTCTGGCAAAAAATCTTCCAACATTTCTCCTTGGAAAAGTGAGCATTTTGAGGGAAACTTCACCAGCTCCAATATAATTCCTTTATAGGTCCCTTAGCCAGACAAGTTTCTATATTGATGGCACCAAGTACAGCTGTCTAATTTATTAAAGAGATTGAGGGCCTATTTGCAGCAAGTCCTCTTTATTCAGCAATATAAAAAATATCGAGCAATGCAGCTCTTCATCTTTGTAATATACTCTCTGGGCAATGAAACAGAAAGAGGACCTAATTAAATAAAGAAACCAGAGAAAGAACATTTGCTCTTATTACATAAAACCCACCTGTGAGGAACTGAGAGACATTTTGTTATTTCTCTACATTTCATTTTATTTCCCCTCCTTCTTACCTGATTTTCCATTGTCTTCATTTTCAACTTTTTTCCAGGGCTGAAATGATTTTCTGAGCCTCCAAAAATGACCAACTGACCAGAAAATGATCCTTTTGTGTAGTCTTTCCCAAGCAGGTGATGTTTAAAGGGGATGGTGCAAACGTCCATATTCTTAGTCTGCAATGGTCCAACCCAGTTGGAGGGCATCATACTGAAGAGGGCATCAGGTTAACTTCGTTGATGATAAGGCAAAACAAATGACTCTTTCTTTGTACTAGCCTCCCACAAGTGGACTTTGGGAAAGCTAGCTAGGGATCTTGGAAGATTGAAGCTCAACCTATCTGGACTTTCCAAATCAGGGAGGTAGTTTTATTCAGTGCTGATTGTGCTAAACAGAGCAATAGAAATGTAGAGCTTGTGATGATTTTAATCAGTGCTCCAGAGAAATAATCACCTATTCTACTCAAATGTGCAGCTGACTTTTCCCTAGGAATGTATTCACAAGGTCCTTTGAGACAAGCATGACCTCTGGAGGTTTCATGGGCATATCCATATAGTTATCTTGCCAACAGTATGGAAGACGTTTTCCACTTCTTCTGAGAGAGAGAGAGAGATTTGGTCTAGACCAGTGTTTTTGAAATTTGGCAAATTACTCCCAGAATTCCCCAGCCAGCATGCTAGCTGGGGAATTCTGGGAGTTGAAGTCCACACTTCTTAAAGTTGCCAAGTTTGAAAAACACTGGTCTGGACTGTTTCCTGAGGGTCTCCCATCCAAATACTAATCATGTTCAACCCAACTTTGTTTTTTTGAGGTCAGTTAAGGTAGGTTAGATGTTGCCACTTGTTATGACCCTACTTATTTAGCAGGGTTTAATAGGTGTTAGTTATAGCTATATAAAAATAGAGCTTGCTCAGTATATGTTGAACTTTCCACAGATTCCAGAGATTCATAAGCAACATCGCATTCCTTGTTTTCAGAAAATTTCATAAACTACATTTGACATTAGGGAAAACAGCAAAAAAAGGGAAGCAAAGATAAAGCAACATGAATGTGAGACCCAGTGCAGTGTAGTGGTTAAAATGTTGGATTGGGACTGGAGAGATCCAGGTTTAAGTCCATTTTTATGTCATGGAAAATCACTGGGTGATTTTTGACCAGCCATTATCTTAATCTACTTCATGTTATTTATGAAGGGGGTGGGTGGGAATCAGGATTGCAATTCACATCCAGTATTAAACAGGTCCAACATTGCTTAGCTTTCTCAGATCAATCAAGGTCAATTGTTGTAGATCCCCCTAAACCCAGTCTGTGTTACTATGGCATCCATTCAAGTCATTCTATTAAAGTCCCTGCCAGTAATTAAAAAAAAAAAGTTTTTCTATGCAATTCCCCTCAATATCTGTGATATACAACTTTTCTAATATGTACTTATTTTTATATGCAACTGTTCCTAATTTGTGTCCATTACGTAGTATGTGTGTTTGTGCATAACATGTCCAGAGGTATTTTCTTCCTTGGCAGCTTTCCCCAATATATCTTTGTTGAGCATTTCTGAGGCTACAAATAGTTTTGAAAGAAGGCTTTATGAATTATATATCTATCAGTGCTGCAATGATCCCATTTTGGATTCTTAGCCCCATATTTTCTTATGGCAGCTTCATTGAGGGTGGAGGAGAGGGTGTCAGAATTGGCAAGATGAAGAATTGTAATGCAAGCCCTACCTCTTGTGAACATATATGCCTCAACATGCATACAAAAGGGGTGCGGCTTGCATCAAACACTCCGTCTGCCATCTTGCCAGTTCTGACCACCTATCCTATGGACACCATTACCTCATGGTTTCCTTAAATGACATCTCTGACTTTGTTTCAACATGAAGTGCTCACTACGATGCCTGCAATATCAAACACTGGGTTGTTTTCAAATACTAGGACTCTCAAAGCTAGAGAGGGATATTTTCATAGACAATAGCAACTTTGATTTCTGCAACCAGATTTGCCAAGTGAAGTACACTGATGAACATGTTGACTTTCTTTATCAAACTTGAGCAAAGCATCAAAGAGATCAAGAAATATTCTTGAAATACAAATAGTAAATATTTAAAGAGCGTAAAAGTGTTTCATAAGCATGATGAATCATCTAAAATAACTTCTACTTTAAAGGGCAAAGAAAATCACTGCCTTGAGAGGATTTATTGGTTTATTTAAAGTTTATTTTTTTTATTTCAAAGAACAAACTTTTAGTTTGCTTAATCAGAATAAATGCATAGGTTAGAACAGATTGGCATCCTCAGGCATCCTCAGAAGACATCTGTGAACAAATTACTGGAATAAAAGTTAATTAAAAATTTAAATGGCTGAGATCCTGTAAGCTCATATTGCAAGAAATCTCTGATGAGCATGAGTCTCTTATGAGATTTCAGTATTCTCATGTGAGATTACAGAGATTTTAGAGATGAGTGTGCTGATATCTCATGAGGGTTGGTGATCTTAAAAGCTTTCAGCTAATTTTTTAAATTAATGCTTTCATTTTTGGCACTGGGCCCCTTTAAAAGTTATCGAACCTCTAGTATAAAGGTTAGGAGTGCTCCAGAAATGTTGCTGTTCCCATCATGGCAAAATCAAATGGGCAGCAAACACTTCGTTATTGGCCAGGATTCTTACTCAGACTCCATCTTCTTCTCTAAGAACCTTTCTGTACCAGAAATTGGCAACCATCAGTGCTCACAAGCCTGGATTAGATGATGACTTACTGTCACCATTGCCTTCCAGCAGCCAGTATTTAAAGCCTGTTGCCTAGGATTCAGGAGATACCAAATACTACCAATATTAGTAGCTATTGATAATCTGCTGTTCCATGAATCTGTCTAGTCCCTCTTGAAAACCATCTGAATAAGTCACCCTGACCACAACCACTAGCAGTGAATTCCACAATCTGTGCACTGTTTGCAAGAGTATTTTTTTCTGCTGGTCCTGAATCTCCCTGCTTTTAGTTTCAATGAGTTCCAATTCTGTGAGATTAATCTGGGGAAAAAATGACTTTTTCCCCATATTTTCTATGCCATGAATGATTGTATAGGCCTCAGTTTTGTCTCCCCTTTTACTCCTTCCAAACTAAAAAGTCTCAACTGCTGAAAAGTTTTGTTGTAGGAGAGCTGCTCCAGCCCACAGATCATTCCTATATGGTCCAAATCAGATATAGGTCAGGTCCAAAAGTAGCAAGCTTGGGCAGAAGATTTAGAACCAGGATGAGCAATATGAAATGCAAGATGGACAGACAGCACCCCTTTGTGATCCCCAGTGCTTCCTCTAACAATTGCTGAAAAAGAGCCTGAGATAACCTTAAAAAAAACAAGGAAACAAACTAAATCTATAGTCAAGTAATTCTATTATTTAATTTACTTTTGCTAAAATGCTTTGTCCAAGCAGGACTCCAAAATTTCACTGACACAATTGCCTAACTAGACTGCAGGCTATGAATTGGATATTTATGTCTAATACCCTGAAATTAATTTCTATTTTGCCAGGATAAATTGAAGGGACCAGCTTCTTTGTGTGGAATGGAATATTTTGTTCCTGCCTATTGGCTAGCAACTTCTGTCCCTAGTATTATTTTATGATCTGAAAGCTGGTGGAACCTATTATAAGCCCAATCCCACTTTATATGCCCTTTCAAAATGCATTGGCTAACTCACAAGACCATATTCCACTATTTTAAAGAGATTGAGTCGGGAGACTGGCACATAAGGTCTCAAACTGGTAAGCACAAAAGTTGCCAAAAGTTCACACATTTGAATTTTGGGAACTGGAACCTTTCCTCTTGCATTCCAGTGGCTCACCTGTCCATGCAATGGGCAATTTCATATCAAAAAAATGTTTAGTCTAGTCATGTTGAGCCCTGAAGATTGAAGAGGCACACTCCAAAATCCTTGATGTCCTCATTTGGCCATGCGTCACCCATTAGTGCCAATGTCATTGCTTCTGGGCTCTGACTGCCTATTTTGGCACACATCAGTTTCCCTCTTCCACCTAATGTTCTTTGGAGATTTTCATAATTTAGAAAAAAAGAAAAGGAGAAAAGAACCAGAATGGGAAGCTGGAATGTTACAGAGAAAAGTACAGGGTGAGTCTTAATCTATATTTTCAGCAATATTGCTGAGTCCCATATAGGACTCATGGGCAGTATTAGAAAATGAAATGATGGGTGGTTGCTAATCTTTCCAGGGGAAAAAAGTTAAGATGGTACAGAGCAGCTTGGAGAACTAGAGAAATGATGTAGGCAACAACTTCTCCAGTTAAATGAATGCCCTTTACATGGTCTCTAAATTCTGAATGTATCCACCACTCAGAAAGGCCAGAGACCACTGTTTTATGGGATCAGCATGGTTGGTACCCTGTATTCAAAGATCTAATGTCGATGTTTGGTAGTCTGTGTGCATTAGACTGTAATAAAATATAAGCATATCAGTAGGAGTTCAGTCCAGCAAGAATTACAAAGCAATATTGTCTGAATAAGCAGATATATCACATTTATACATGAGTAACTATACTGGCCATTTCTAAACTGGAATTTAATTTGAAGACACTGACTTAGACTAGCAATGCCTCCCAAAAGATCTCTGCTGGGCCATGAGTTCATCAGCAGACAATTGATGTGGGAGTTAACGATTATGATCATGTGGTTTACATCTCTAATAAAATTGCACACTGACTGATATCAGACTCTGTAACTCAGGTGTGTTCCATAGTGGATCTAGAAAAGGTTCAGAGGAGGGCAACAAAGATGATCCAGAGGCTGGAGCATCTTTCCTATAGGGAAAGTCTACGACAGTTGGGGCTTTTTAGTCTAGAAAGGAGATGAACGAGATGGGGACATGACTGAGATGTACAAAATTATGTATGGTGTGGATAAAGTGAACAAAGAGAAGTGATTTTTCCCTTCCCTAAATACTAGAACCAGAGGACACCCAATGAAATTGACTCCTGGAAGAATCAGGACAGACAAAGGGATTTTTTTTTTTTTTTTCCCCCACAATGCATGATTAAACTTTGGAATTTACTAGCACAAGAGATGGTGCTGGCTTCAAAAAAGGGTTGGACCGATTCATGGAAGTCATGGGGATCAATCACTATTAGCCTTGATGTGACTGCCTCTGAAGGCCATCTGCTGGGAGACTTGTGGGCTTCCTTATACAGGTGGTCAGATACTGTATGAACAGACTGCTGGACTAGATGCGCCAGGAGTCCAGTCCAGCAGGACACTGCTTATGTTCTATTGCTTATGCTGTTATGTACACCCTCCCTTTTTCACTTTCAGTTTCAGAAACAAATGGTATGTCCCAGCCATCAACCATAAAACTTCAGCCCAGCTATAGAAAAACAGATTTTTGAGTTTGTGAAATGTCACCACCGCTATAACATTCCCCTTTACAGCAATTAGATTTTTATGCCCCTCCATTTGCTGTGTATCAGAGGAGAGTCTGAGACCTGAAATTGTATTAAAGTATGTCATTATGGAATGCCAGGTCTTTTACAACTTCTAAAATTTCTGCTGCTTGGGAATAATTGCAGTAACAGACATTTTGGTGAAGATTTATAAAAAGTCAGAATAGGATCCCCTCATAGGACTGTTGGCCTAGGGACCTACTTGAACATATTATTTTAATGACTGATTTTAATGTTGGTTTTGATTTTAATGGTATTAATATCGTGCTTTATACTTAATACTTTTAAAAATTGCTCTAAGCTGCCTTGAGGGTTGTTATAATGCAAATGGTGGCATATAAATTCAGTAATGAATAAAGAAATAAAATAATTGTGTCCAAAAAGTACTATATTGACAATTAATTTGGAAAAAATATGGCCTATTTCCTATTTCTTCAGACACGAGTATAAAAGATCCTGCACCTTGTCTGGTGAATCTCCACCCACCCTCCTACTTATATGGCCTCCCATTTATTCAGTTTTACCCTCTTGAATCTTTTTTTTTTCCCCTTACGGGGAAAAAAAAATCCAAATACCAACAATATTGTTAAAATCCATAGATACTTGATGACATGGTGACCCTGTGTGGCCTCCTTTGTTTCAGTTTTGGGGATCATGGCAGATCCAAAACCTTTGTTTCAGAAAGTTTTAGAGACTATTCCACCACATGTTACTTGATTAGAGATGCCAAAATATCCATAGCTGGTGACTGTATTCATATGTACAACCTTGACTGATCTAGAAAGCTAAAGAGCATCAGCCTTCATTAGTACCTGAGAGCAGGGGTTTTTGGGAAGTGCAGTGCAATTGGCTAGATGGGGAGATTTGGGAGAAAAAAAAAAATCTTGGAAGAAGGTTATGACAAACCACTTCCACATCGTGCCAGGAAAATTGCATGGATGAGTTCATGTAAGACACCAAGTCACCAGGAGTCAAACTCAACTCAAATATGACTTTACATCAGAAGGAGGCAACAGCTTTAATTTCTATTTGAAGCACAATGTCTTAGAATCTTGCATCATTGGGATAGCTTTCACTTTTTTCAACTCTTGCAGAATATAACTTTAAGTGAATCCAAAATAAAGGGGAGGAAATACCTAAAGGGGGGGGGGGACACTTTATATTATCTCTAAAATGTGAAATAACATTAACAAATGAACAACAAAACACTTTTATCATGTTTGATGGACATGTAAAAAAGCTAGATCATTTTGGATTCAAACACAAACACTGATTCAGAGGATTTTAAAGATTAATATACAGCTGAGACCAGAGGCCTTTCTTTTGGAAGTGATGGACAAACAGTTGGAAAAAAAGTCATGGAACTTTGTTTTTTTTATATGATAACTGCAGTGAGATTATTGTATGCACAAAGATGGAAAGATTCGGCAATAGCTGCAATGGAGGAATGGTTGGTGAAGATGATGGAACTCGCTGAGATGGCCAAATTGACTTCTTTGATTAGAGAAAAGACAATATCTACATATATTGCTGACTGGAAACTCCTTATGGACTTTTTGCAGAAAACAGAAAAAAATGAACTTATGATTTATGGTTCTGATGATTAGACAGGATAGACTATAGAAAGAAGAGAGTCATGTTGTAACTTTAGAGAAAGAGGTAAATTTATCATTGTACTTAGAACTGCTGTAAAGAAGATCGGAAGCTGCAATGGAGGAATGGTTGGTGAAGATGATGGAACTCGCTGAGATGGCCAAATTGACTTCCTTGATCAGAGACAAGACAATATCTACGTTTATTGCTAACTGGAAACCCCTTATGGACTTTACTTTGTTCTTTTCCTGCACTTTTAGCTTTTTCTCTGATTTCTTTCTTTTTGAAACTTATATTAGTTTGCATTTGTTTTTATTTTCCTCTTTAAACATCTTTAATAAATATTATATCTACACACACACACACACACACAAACACACACACACACATCTGTCTGTCTGTCTAAACTTCACAAGGAGCAAATAGTCCTGGCTTCTGCTTCTGGTTTATAATAGCCTTACTTCCTTGGCAGGGGTAGCTATATCTAGATAAGCCACCTGCTCCTTAGATTCATGCCCCTTCTGGCTATTAAGGCTGCCCGGGGGATGTTGTGTGGTTGGATCCTAGCAGTGGTTAACTTTTCATTGAGAGAGGGGATTGCTCCACCTCCCCCCTTCTTAAGAAGGCATTGGTTGCCCCCTCCTCAAGAAGCCATTGCTGGATCCTACCATACTGGACAATTTTCATCCAGTATCAAACTTCCCTTTTTTAGGGAAGGTGTGGAGAAGGTGATTGCACAACAGCTTCAGTGGGCCCTGGAGAAGTGGATTATCAGGACCCCTCTCAGTCAGGATTCAGGCCTGGACATAGGATGGGGACAGCATTGGCAGCACTTTTAGATGGTCTCTGGTGGGAGGGGGACGGGGTAGTGCATCTGTCCTTGCTGTCCTTGACCTCTCATTGGCCTTCGATACTGTTGCCCATGGTATCCATCTGGACTGGCTTCATGGGCTGAGAGTGGGAACCACAGTACTGCACTCGTTCACTTCCTTTCTGCGGGGCCAGTAGCAGTCAGTGTTAATTGGGAGTGAGAGATCCTGCCCTTGGCCCCTACTTTGTGGGTTGCCACAGGGTTCAGTACTCTCCACTCCTAATTAACAACTACATGAAGCCGCTGCATGAGATCATCCATCACCACGGGGTGAGGTATGATCAGTATGCTAATAATAATCAGTTATATATCTCCACCCCTGGAAAACTAAGTGATATGGTTGACATTTTGTTCCAGTGCCTGGAGGTTGTAGGGGTTTGGATAAGGAACAACAGGCTCCAGCTGAACCCTGGCAAGACTGAGTGGCTCTGGGTTTTTGGGTCTTCTGGTTCTAGAACTTTACCATCTTTGACACTGGATGGGGTGGCACTGCCCCAAACAGCCCCAGTGTCCAATCTGGAGGCTCTTCTAGACTCCTGACTCCTGCTCACGGAGCAGATGGCAATCATGGTTAGGAGGGCCTTCGTGTTGTACACCAGTTGTGCCCCTTACTGGACCATGAGACTCCAGTCACAGTCACTCATGCCCTGGTCACCTCCAGAATAGATTACTGTAAAACACGCTACATGGGGCTATCCTTGAGGAGCATCCAGAAGCTTCAGCTGGTGTAGAATGCAGCTGTGTGGACAGTTATGTGTACCTCTAGGAGGGTACATGTTACACTGTTCTGGGTGCTTCATTGGTTGCCAGTTTGCATCCAGGTACAATTCAAGGTGCTGGTGCTACCTTTAAAGCCCTACATGGCATGAGACCAGGCTATCTGAGGGACCGCCTCTTCCCTCAGATAGTCAGGCAGGAGGGGTATGTTGTGGGTCCTGTCCCCAGAGGAGCTCCATCTGGTGGGACTCAAGTGGTGTGCCTTTTCTGCTGTGGCCCCCACTCTCTGGAACATCATTCCCCTGATCATCTCTGTCAGCCTTTGATTTTTGTTAGATTGTTACAGTTGTTGTGCCGTATGCTGCCCGTGTGTCACGTGTCTGTAAGACGGGTGGCTGTATAAATATGCTAAATAAATAAATAAACAAAAATTAAATCAATCATGGCATCAGTGATCCCGGGGTGGAGGTGGCAGTGGATTATAGATCACCAAAGCAAGCCATTTTGTTTCAACATTCTTCCCAAATCAAAACAGTCAGGTGGTCTGCCCTGTGACTTTGAAAGATGAGCTGAACTTCCTTGGATCCCGATTACAACTGGCTGCTCACTAGATTGCTTTCGTTTCATCCCACTGGCTTGTCTGCACCCAAGAAGACAAGGACACTGGAGAGGAAGTAATGCAGACAGAGTTAAAAACAACCAAGACATGGTTATGGCAATGTTTGCTGGCCGTTCTGAGGTCCAGACCTGAGACATCCATCCTACGCATATGCGTATGCAACCTTGTGGCTCTGAAGACATGGACTGAGGAACTCTAGGACAGAACATGTTTTGTGATGCTTCATGTCATAATTTCATCGGCAAACATACATGCCATACCAACATAATGCCATATCAGCAGAATGCATTATCAAGAAGTAATGTGCAAGCCAGAATTACAAAAAATGCAAAAGGGCTGGGAGATGGGGGCAATGAGAATTTCAATTTGGCCTGGCTGATCGAGGGAGGAAGGAGGTGGGGTGAGGAGACAATTTATGCAACTTTCACTGTATGTGACTTCTCAGATAAGCATGGGAGCCATTTATGTCTAATGGAAGCAATTCTCTCAGACAGCTCAGAGAGTTGGAGAGTGAAATTTCACAGAAGGGGGTATTAAAAGCTGAAGCAACCCTCAGACATTATCTCAGCCTTCCAGCCAGCTAATTTGTTTATTTTAATACAAGTTGCAGGCCAGCCACCATTTTGACCATTTCCCCTTGAATAAAATTATAATGGCCCCCAGTGCAGCAGTGACTCCTCACAGATGGGGAAACAGGCAGTCAGTGGTCCATCTGATAGACCATAGATGTTGAAGGTTAAGAAATGGGGGAGAATTTATCATCTTGCCACCATGCCTATATACTGCGAAGATCAAAAACTTAATTCTTGGAGATGTGCTAGAACAATCTTTTGAGCAAGGATGTTTGGATCAGTATGGATCCAGTTTGTTTTATGGCCCATGTTGCCAAGTGGATTTCCTTTCTGATAGATTTATGGACAGATTTTTTATCAATTCCCTAGACATAAATTTGCCAGTCTGTTTAGGGGTAGGAGGAGGTGGTAAATTGATTGATTGATTGATTGATTGATTGATTGATTGATTGATTACTCTAAGTTGCCTTTTTCTTTCATTTCATACCCCCACCCCGCATAAAAAATCTCATAGAAGTGCATAGAAGCAATGCCTTTCTTGAGAAAATTTCCTGGAATGACCATCTATCTGCACTGCTGTGAACCCACAAGCATGTTTTGGAAGGATGGATGGATGGATGGATGGATGGATGGAAGGAAGGAAGGAAGGGCATTTCAGCCACTTTGTGTGCTTTAAATCGTCAGCCCACCTTGAAGTGAGACAGAGATTTGCTGGATTCTGTATCTGTAGTACTTCTATCATGGAGCCATTAGGTATGAAAAAAAATCAAGTTTGCTGTCAGCAGGGGTGTTCAAAGGATCATTCTGAACAACCATTGGAAAATATAACTATGGCACTCACATGGGCTCTTCAGATGGCCATGTTGAGATGATATCCACCCATCCTACAGCAGGAAGAAAAAAATTGTTGGGATAAATGGAGTTGCCTTATTGCCAATCTCTCTTTTGCCATAGCAATGAGGCCAGAAGATGGTCCTGTCATTATGGTTTTAATGTGGGACAAATTAAGGAAGGGAATTTTTGGTTCCCCTCAATTTCATTTCCCTCACATCCCTAATATATATGTGGGATGGGGTTAGGCAAGTGTAGGCAGGGAGTTAAAGTTTTACCCACCCATTCAAGTTATATGACTAATCAGTTTCACTGCATTTACATGGTGAGATTGTCCCTTGGCCACCTACTAAAGTGCCTGGGATGTGGGCTTTGTGATGCAAATGCCATAGGATTGAGATTTTTACTTCATTTACCACTACTGCCATTGGTACACTGGAGTATTCTCATCATGGCTTTTGCCTTGGCCCCCAATTCAGTCAGATGGAGACCCTTATTTCCAGCACGTGCATCTATACAACATCCTTGTGTGTTGATCCTCACACATGATCTTACCCGCAGGTAGGGGACCAGTTTTGGGGAAAGCAAGCCCCTATCATCCCCCTCAAGTAATTTTTAAAATAAATAATGTTAACGAGCACCCATCTAGAGCATTGCAGCTCGTGACTGCCTTCTGATACAGGGTTCCTTGGGTGGAATCTGCAAGGGAAAGAAGTAGGTGTTTGAGGCACAATTCTCAGATAAGGGAACAGAGCTGGGACTACCTCTACTGGGAGTTTGTGCTGCTCCCAGATAAAAAATCAAACCCCTATTTAAGGGTTTTTAACCTTTGGCAAGGTTGAAGTCCCCTTATTTGAGGGACAGACTGTCTCTCATGTTTTTTGCCCATCCAGTGAGAGCAGGCAGAGCTGGAAGGCGTCAGGTTCCTTCAAGTAAACAATGACATCTATCAGGACCTAGGATGTGTGACTCTTTGGTGTTGAGTCACCTGCTGTCTGGAATGATATCCCCCCCCCCCCCCAAAGATCTTTCTAGCTCCCACCCTAATGATTTTTGTTCCAGGAGTCTTTAAAAATGTAGCTGTTGTCGTAGGTTTTGGGGTAGGGTGGATGTGGACTCTGTTGAAGTTCTTTCTCTCTTTCTGTGAGATGGTTGTCCTGATGCTACAGATTCTTCTTCTATTGTTTTCCTGTTTTTGAATTGTAAGCCACCCAGCGTCATTCTGGAGTTGGGTAGCCTCCAAATCAAATCAATAAAGAAAGGCATGCTAGATGTTTCTTTTACAGTGGGCCACAGGAAGGAACAAATCTCACCATTGTGATAGAGCTGCAAAATGTTCTTCTAACCCTCCAGTGTTCTATTATTTCTTCCACTTACTGTTTGTTCAATGCGTGGTGCCCTGAAGCATGTTGCTGAGCTACATGGACATGGTTAATTGACAAAAAGTTACACCTTTCCACTATTATTGCATCCCTCTCAGTGTTCTGCATTGGCATTGCACTGTTTGGATAAACTCCAATGCCTTGCTGATCGCTCCCTTCCATTCAGAGAGTACCAACATCAGGCTGGTGACAATGCTATCATCATCCTTGCCTGAAACGATCAGCGATATAGCAAGTTCACAGGCTTCAGCAGTTCTACCAGAAGCAGGTTGAATAGAGGAGGAGCTTGCTGATAATTGTGCCTATGGGCACCCATTGGATAATACCAAGCCACTAGCCCATCCAAAAGCAGCAGTGTACTTGGAAACAGATACTGTGTCCCTGCAGGGCTTGAAGCAGAAGAAAGGATGTCGCCCATGTATCTCCACTGCTGGCTTCTCTTTTGGAATCACACACAGGGCCCCAGCACCATTGGGCATCTCCCTTGAGACACTCTCCTCATCCAGAGTAATGTCACAATCATGGTAAGGCAGCATTTCATTATACCAACCACCATTCTTCTACTCCATACAGGGGATCCTCCAACATGGCATGTGCCACATATTTTAGGATGCATCCAATGGATAATTCCCCTCTTGGCCTAATTAGGTGTCATGAAGAACATAGGACCCACTGAGAACCATGTGCTCATTCTCCAGCATGGATCAAAGAGATACTGAGACAAACTTTAAATTGTGCAACAAGGAAATGATGGGGGAAAGGCAGAGAAACCAGGGTGGTGGTGGTTCCCCAGATCCAAATATTTCACCACCAACATCCCCAGAGTTGCGACACAGATCTACCCTGAAGACCCACTCTCTGAAGGACGTCAAGCTATTTCTGTTTCAAAAGAAGGCTGAACTGTTTCCATATTTGCTTGTTTTACTCATAACTTTGCTTTGTCATTTACAAAAGAAATGCAATGACGACTTTGGACTTGGGTCTTCCATCTGCTCTCTGAAAATAAAAAGAACATTCCTGGTTTGTCCAGGTAGAGGGAAAATATGTAAGCTTGTCACAAGTTGAAATCAGAAGTCAAAAAGAAGGGGTGGAGGGAAACAAGTATTAGCCTTCTGACAAAGTGTGGGTTGACCAGGGAAGTCAGGAGTTACAGACAAGACACATCAGAAGGCATTAGTCTGTGGAAGGCAAAAGGACTCTAGGCATATTTCACCAACACTGATATAATAGGAGATGGTTAGATCTTTAAACTGGCAAGATAGTGTTTTGAGCACCCTGCTAAATATACATCCTGCAAGATTTACCAATGTAATGTTTTCTTCCATATTTGAACCTGGGTCTTCCCAGACCTAGTCCAACACCTTCACTATTATTCCACAATAGAATGCACACTGTCACAGTGCTTTGCATTATCATCTGGAGGTGACACACTCCACCTCATAAAGCCTTGAGACAAAAGTGATCTGCTTTGACCCGAGGCCTTGTGTGCCTGGCCCACATAAGGGCTCCTTTCTGCAAGTGGCAGCCCTACTGTCAAGTCCACAAAGTCCAAACCCCAAATCCGGAAGACTTCTCATGAAACCAGGCCTGGTTCAGATAAATGCTCCTTTATTGGTTGGTACATGCAGCTCAAAGCAAAGCATTGCTAAAACTAAAGCCCGCGTAAATTTCCCTCTACTTTTCCCTTCTTGCCCCCCTTCTATTTTGGCACCTGATTTCTTTCTCACTGAATTGTGGCCTTGCAAATTCCTCTCCCTGGTAACACAGTTCTTCCTGGCCTTCAGGCCACCACCAGTTTTGTCTGCTTTCATGCCTTGTTACAAATGCCCATATCAAAGTAAGCAACTATCAATATCAAAGCAATACCCCAAGCACACCTATTAGCTACTGTCTCCCCCCTTGTTACCAATGGCAGAATCAAAGCAAGCAAATTCCTATTGACTACTGTAGCTGTTAAGTCAGTCCCCTTGTGATTAACATTTGATTGATGCAGGTTCTGACACCAATATTGTAGACCAGACCAGGAAATCAACTCCACAAGAAGGCTAAAACTTTCACTGAGATTGGTTATAATCACAGCATCTTGCAAGCCAGTTTGTGCTGTATGTCCTTCTCCTCCTCCTCCTTCTTATACTGTATTGAATCAGGGAGACCTCTACCTGATCTGCTTCCAAATGTTATCCAGCTGTTCTGGGCTTAAAAAATGCTTCACCCCTTTTGCCTAGGCAATGGATCCTGCATGTCTCCATCAAGGTCATCTTCCTTACTCTCTACAGCTAGTGACACAACCCTCCTTGAATCAGAATCATGGGAAAGGGCTGTTTCATTTTGTTCCCCCCACCCAACCCCAAAAGGAATTCTTCAATGAGTGTTTCCACAAAATGAAGGTCCTCCAAAATTCTCCTGTTTCTGGGCAGGAAACTCATAAAAATGGTAGCATCAGTTCAGGAAGAAGCATAACCCAGCTGTGAATGCAAAGTAATGCTTCAATGAAAAACCTGGGGAAGAGAGAAAAATTAACCATCAAGTAGTATGATTTCCTTTGAATCACCTCCCTTGCTGATTGTGGCTTTTAGTACTCTTTTCTTCCTCTTCCCCTCAAAAAGGGTCGTCTTTGATTACCAAGCACTTAACACAATGGAAGTGTTACCCTACCCAGAATGATCAATACATTCTTTATTGCCTTTGCTATCTTATTGTCCTCTTACATTGATAAGATCACTGCCAAACCTTTCCATCTCCTAGATCTCCTTTGCTTTTCTGGCCTTCCTTATACGTGAAAGATAAACAAAGGAGATCTGCTTTGTAGAAAGGCATGGAACATTATACTGGTGGCACCTTAGACTGTTACATGCACATTTTCTTAGCAAGGTCTGGGGGCTCGCTTCATTTCATCTGTTGAATTTTCTGGGGCAAGCTAGTCACTTGGTGGATGCTGAAAGAACAACCTGGAGAGCGATTTATCAATTATAAAGCTTGCAAGAGTTGGGGTGGAGGGGCAGAGGAATGAATGTCATTTAAGGAAGTTGTACACCAATTAGACTGGTGCAATTACTCCTGTAATAATTATTTCAGATCACTTGTTTCCAAACGTCTGATCTGGTCCTAATCACACAGTCATTAATCTTAACTACATTGGCATGACATTCTCCTGCATCCTTAAGTATCTCCATGCCCTTACTATGGCTTCTGCATGCCCTTACTATGGCTTTTCCATCTCCTTACTATGGCCAAAAACTGATACTGCAGCATTGGAAAGATACATGTATGGCCCCATTTGTTCAATGGATTGAAGACCTGATTGCACTTGCTACTTATGAGCCCATAGACGTAGACTTTGTATGGACAAGTATAATGAAATATGGGACTCATCTATACAAAATACAGTAGGATAAAAAAAAATGATAGACATGTAAATGTATTAGAAACATATATGTACTTAAATAATGTTTGCATTAGATAAGTATATACAGATTTTTAGCTGTTTACTGTTATAATGACATATACTAATTTTTTTGTCTTACTTCTTTCGCTTTTTTGTAAAGCAGTTTTCTTTTTTTGTTCTTTGACCATGTATGTATCTCCATCATTATTATCATTGCATTTTGTTCTTTTTTTTTATGAATTAAAAAGCATTAACAATAATCTAATACTGCAATTTTAATTGATTTTAACCACTTTGTAAACTGCCTAGAGTCGTTTTTAACAAGATGGGTGGTAACAAATTTGATAGATAAATAAATACAATGTAAATTTAAAAATTCATGCTTAAGTAGACAAACACACACAGAAAATTGCCATATAAGCAAATCAGTCCATTGATATCCACAGGGAACCTCCACAGTTCAGGTCCAGCTTTTTGATCTATTTGTTCATTTTGCTTCCTCAAAGGGAGTTGCTGTAATCTATCAGATGCAGGTATAAAGCACCTTTAAAAGGAGCAAAAGTAAAGAAAAACCCACTATGCTTTTTGATGCTTTTTCCTTATTCATTTAATGTCCCTTTAAACCTCCTATCACTTCAGGGACTACAATTATCTTCATTCATCTAAGAAAGTGAAGTCCAAGGAAGCTCCTTCCTTCCTTCCTTCCTTCCTTCCTTCCTTCCTTCCTTCCTTCCTTCCTTCCTTCCTTCCTTCCTTCCTACCTACCTACCAAGTTTCTTGGCATTTTGCAATATACCCATCAAATACATTAAAACATCCACAGCATAACAGCAAATAAAATACAACACCACCCATTAAAACATCCATGGTAATAAATCAACAGTGATATTAGCTTATGTACAGTCCTAGACTGTAATGGTATGTGGGAATGACCTTGGGAGATGGGGAAAGAGCCTCAGCCAGGGGAATGGCTGGATAAGAGGCAGCTGAGCCCACAGAAGGCATGGGGGCATGGCAAACATTTCAGAAGGGACCCTCCCTAGTTTCTTGGGCTGTAAAGCCGAGGGGGGAGAAATCTACTTTCAGACTTGCAAGATTGATGTAAGCCTTGTGAGGTAGTCCAGACATGAAGCGTACAAAGATAAACTAATTCTACTTTATTGTAAGGTTTCATTAACAGAATCTTGCCAGTCTGTGAATACATCTCTCCCCCATTTGTTGGCAATCTATTTTCAATCTTAATGGCAGCAATATCTCTTTCAGTCTCTCCTGTGATGTCCGTTTGGTTGAATTTCTTCATAATGTTAGGTTAGTCTTATTTCATCCATTCACATATCTGTCATCTAGCTATCTAGTTATCTATCAATCATCAGCTGTAGAAACAGAAGCAAACATGACAAGAAATTAGTCAATTTACTGATTTTTGAAATTAAGTAAAAGCTAATAAGCCAACAAATAAAAATGCTGTGAGAAAACTGGAATTGTGGATACATGTCATTAGCAATGCATACATAAAACACAGGATAATGATTGCAACTTTAACTTCCTTTAATTCCCTGATTAGCATTTCGTAACTGAAAATTGATACATTTTCTTTTCTTTTTCTTTTTGAAGTGTGGCTTCTTGACTGAGCTGGGGAAAAAAATGAGTCAAGCACAATATCAACATGTACTTAAAAGATGTTAACGTTTGCTAACTCATTCTGGTGGCTTTCATTTCATTGATAAGCTGCGTTGATTGTGGTCTTTCAAAGAATGTGTCTGATATGTAGATTTAACTTTATGAAGACATCCAGAAACAGCATACTTCAAAGGTTTTGGCATGTTTGTTTTTGTTTTTGCTAGCTAGAAAGCTAGTAGCTGTGGTTGCCTCTCACTTCAAATATGCAGTTTTTAACTATTCTCATCCAATCGAATGAAAAAGAAATTGCTTTTAACAAGTGTTCCAAAGGAGAAAGAAAAATTAGGTGAAATCCTCAACCGTTTGTGTTGATGTTTAATGTAATGTTTTACACTTACTTTAGTTACAAGATGGCTAGTGTGTTGGTGTCAGGCCTAGCCCAAGGAACTCCAGGAGACCATGTAGATTCAGTTCAGCAATGTTTATTAGCTACAACCTCTAGCAAGAATCTTCCCAGACTGAAACCCCAGTTCCCAAAGTCAGCCAGTCACAACAGTGTGAATTCCTCAGGGAGGGGCCAGCCTCATCCTCTTATCTTTCCCTCGCCCCTCAGGAGACGAAAGAGCATGTTTTCCTCCCTGAGTTTGGCCTTTATAATTCCATTCCATCACAGTTGGTATGTATACACACCCCACCTTTTATTGTACAATCCCTCACTATTCTCTGATAGCTTGTAGCCTCTCAAGGAAAAACACTATTTATTTTTCATTGATTGATTGCCATCAGGTTGGTGTCAACTCTTAGTGACCACATAGATAGATTTTATCCAGGAGGATCTGATGCTAACCTGGTTCTTTATCTCCTCTAATGGTGCACCCACTGCTGGAACTGAGTCCACCCTCCTTGCTGCTAGTCATCCTCTTCTTCTCTTTCCTTCCACCTTTCCCAGCATCAGAGCCTTCTCAAAAGGATTAGGTCTTTGCATAATGTGTCCAAAGTAGGATACTTTGAATCTGGTCATTTGTGCCTTGAGTAAGAATTCTGGGTTGATTTGTTCAATGATTAATTTGTTTATTTTCTTGGCTCCCCTATTTCCTTGGGATTTTTCAAATGAGGAAGTCTGAGAAGCCAGGAAGTGCATCTGGGGGGAAAACAAAATAGTCCTCTTGGTTAGTTTGATAAGTTAAGCTGAAAAATATTCATCATTTTTAAAAAATGAAATCCTGAAACACCTTGAGATTCAGGCAATAAAAGGAAGGAGAAGCAGCATTTTTGGAAATTGAATAGTAACATCTGGCACACTGCCAACTGTTTGTCCTTGATGAACAAATAAAGGCACCCTTGAGCTGAACTAGCCTCATGCTGATTACACTGAAACAAACTTGCAGTTTTATGATTGCATGGATTGTTTCTAAATCTAATTTAAAATGGTGTTGACCCACAAATCTGCACAGCCTCTCTGTCTCCTGTTCATTAGCCAGACCTCTGAAGAGTTAAGGATAAAATGCATACTCAGCTGTGAGATATGGATGCAGGTCCAATTCAGTTTGAGCCATTGGAATGATCCAGATTGTTGATTCAATTCAAAATCGGAATCCAACCTGAAACACCAAGTTGATGTTCAGATTGTCAGATCAAATCATAAAATTGAATGGAATAGGTTTGGAGTATGCAATAATACCTAATTCATCAGTGATTTGATTGTGGAGGAACACACAGTCCCATTTATTATCAACAATGGGCTGGGGAAAGCTAAGTATGTCACCCCCTCAGAGATTTGCTTTCTGGAGTTATGGGCCTACTCAGGGAGTTGGGGGTAGCCCTAACCTATAATTATACCTAGCCAGTGACTAGGGACTGAGATAGTGGGATGTGAATGTGGATGTCTACATGTTGAATTGTAAGGGTAGGAATGGAGTCCTCTTACTGTACTGGCAACTCTGCTGCATAGCAAGATCCCTACCCAACCTGCTTCATCTGGTCTTGAGGCTGATATTGGAGTCTCCTCAACTTTTGGTATTGGCTGACTTCAATTCCACACTCTTGGGGTGGTTCAGGCTGAGTTGGGGAGTTCATGTTCTCCATGATGGCCATCGATTTCAAATAATCTTGAATCCAAATATATGTAAGTGGCCACACATTGAATCTTGCTTAAGTCATAGATCTGCAGTGATTTCCACTTTCCCTTTGTCATGGTTAGATCATTTCCTGGTTCAGACAAGAAGCCTAGAAACATGATTGCACAGAAATTATAATTAAGATGCATCTAGTGCAATGCTATGGCCTCATCCTCTTGGAGATCTCATAGTCAGAGCATGAGGGGCACAGCTGTCTCCTCTTGATGGCTCCCAGGATTTGGTGATCAGAAATTCATTGCCATTGGTTAAGAAGGTTGTGCTTTGTTTAAAGCAGTATTGATTTTGAAAATCTTGATAAGCAGTATTAATCTTGAAAAACACCATCCATAGCATTTTCAAGATGGGAAATTCTACTAAGAATTGCTTCTACAATGATGGCTGAGGCAGGGGAAACAGAAGCAACCATCAGGATTGTAGAAAATAAATGAACAGAGAAGAATTCCTGTACCCAGTAGCCAGTAATCAAAATGTAATGTTCTCAGAGCAGAAATTAGAAAAACGAGGAATGCATAAGGAGTAATAAAGAACTCTACTCAGCACTCCTTGAAATCAATCAGCATTCAACAGAAATTGGAGCAGGTACAATTACTGAGGAATTATGGACTTTGGAAAAAAAGTCATGAGAATGGGACAGGCGCAGCTCAATCTCTCAATGAGTCTTGTTCTAAATCATGAAACTGAACTGCATTTTGCTGGAATTTACCCTAACCCTTCAATCTCTACTTCACATATGTGTCAACACATTATTCACACTGTCCATTTCAGGACTCTGCTCATTCAAAGTTTCTTGTTTGTGGGTTATTGAACCATATGGGGAGGCAAAGAGAAGTGAATTTTGCACAGCATTGAATGTAATAATGTAATTATTGTATAATTATGTATATATAATGTAATAATGTAAGACTGGCCATTGCCCCAGTCTTGCCAACCCTACAGGCTTTCTAGAAATATGAAAAAAGATTTCAGACCAAAGAGGAATACTTGTTTCAGACTTGGTATCCAAACAAGCTGTAATAGGGAATTTAGATCTGCATATCGATCCCTCTTTTTAGGTCTTTGTGTTCAGATTCTTTAGTGAATTAGATGGTTTCAGACTGATAATTTGACTTGAAAAAGTCAAGTGGCCTTTCTATAAAGTTATGAGTACTGAACTAAGGGCTGATCTATACTTCTGGTTTGCCCCAGGGGAGTGGGCCACTCAAGTTTCAGGAGAGCAGGAATGGATGATGAGGGTCTCAGCCTGCTCCTAGCCTGCTGGGAAGGTGTAATGGTGTGTGGGAATGACCTTGGGAGGAAATGGTCAGATAAAAGGCAGCTTAGCCCACTGCAGGAATGTGGGTGGGGCAAAAGGCTCAGAAGCCACCCTCCCTAGTTTTGGGACTGTAAAGGGAACGGGAGGAGAGAAATACTTTCAGACTTGCAAGATTCTGTTGATGTAACCTTACAATGAAGTAGAATTAGCTCATCTGGCCGTGTTTCCTGTCTGGTCTACCTAGTAAGGCTGACAGAAGGTGACCTCCATTTGAGTTTTCTGGCTCTTCACCAAAAGTAGTGTTTCCCCCTCTCCTCTGAAACAAGCAGAGCAATATGGTATGCTTTATTCCATCCTACACAAATGCCTCCATCCCAGCTGGCTGGTGTGTGCTCTGGCAGGCATACTCTCTGTAGAGGGAGCTTGGTTGGGAAAGGAGAAAATATGAAGTGAGCAGATTCTGGAGACAGTAGCAGGAACTAGAAAGCCTTGAAGAAATCTAGCAACTTAATAAGTTGGCACAACCACCTCAGTCCTAAGCTGGCCAGAATTGGTCCTTATTTGTAAATAAAGGGGAAGTGTCTCTATAGAATGCAATTGTGAATCTTCTAAAAGAATCATGGGCTTTTGACATAACTTGCATGGCTATTTATAATCAATTATATATTAGTTAAATGTGTATGCATGCAGCAATATTTCTGTTAATGCCTTAGCCAAGTGTCTTTTTTTCCCCCCCATTGTGGAGAGAGGCCCAATGATCCTTGTGATTTTTAATAAAGGTGCACCCATAACTTTCTCCAGCTTGTTAGCTGTTTCATGTGAGATATTTCCACAGCACCTCTCAGTCCCTGTTCTCTGACTTCAACAGTTATTTTTTACTGGGCTGTTAGGTTGTCCGCTATAAAAGCCCAGGCCTTTATTGGTTTCCTTTAGCAGTTCAGTAACACAATGGTGGGATGCTGAGTGTTTCTTTGCTTTTTTTTCTTTTCTTTTCCATTTTCTTTTTCTTTTAACAAGTTCAGCCATTGGAAGGTGAATTCCTGCAGGTTCTTTATTTTTTTCCTTTCAAATGGGTGAAATTAACAAGAGTTCTGTTAAGTTGCCCCTTTCAGCCCCAGGCACAAGAGAATGGTAAAACTGATATCTTTTTTCCCCTATCAGTCCTCAAACACACACACACACACACACACACACACACACACACACACACTTGTATAGGAAAGCAACTGGCTTTTGCTTTCTTGGCATGGATGGGAGAGGAAAAGAAAGGAGGAGAAGGGGAAGGAGAAGGAGAAGGAGAAGGAGAAGGAGAAGGAGAAGGAGAAGGAGAAGGAGAAGGAGAAGGAGAAGGAGAAGGAGAAGGAGAAGGAGAAGGAGAAGGAGGAGAATCCATCGGCCAAAGTAGACAATATACGTATATAAAAGTTAAACATTTCTTCTGATTTTAGTTCATCTAGTTCTGATCCGTAAGCAAGAAAATGACATTGATCAGGCCAAGAAAAAAGTTACAACTGGTTCAGAATACACTAACATGAGCAGTTTTGGGTGCCCACAGTTCACTCATGTTACACCACTACTGCGGAAGCTGCACTAGATTCCAGTTTCTTTCTGGGTGTGACTCAAGAGGCTGGCCATCACCTTTAAAGACCTAAATGGCATAGGGCCAGGATACTTGTGGGACTGCCTCTCCCTGAGGCTATTGGCCTGTTCCGCTATGTCTGAGATGGTGGGCAGGCTCCAGGTTCCTTCCTTCAAATGTTGCCATTTACCAGGCCTACACAGTGTATATTCTCAGTAGCAGCCCCTCCCCTTTGGAACACCCTCCCCACAAAATCCAACAGACCCCTCCCCTCCTAGCCTTCCAAAAAGCCTGAAGACTTAGCTTTACGCACAAGCATTGGGGTAGAGTGAGGCTGGAAGCCAGAAATGTTCCTTGTGGATGTGTAAGGAGGTGTGTTGGCTGGAGTCACTGGGACTTTCAAGGGCTTTTTTTTTTTAATGTTTTCTACTGAGTTTTTGTTGTTTTTACTGTGCTTTGTGAGATGCCCAAGGGTATGTTGCATAAGACGGACAGCTATATTAACTTTTATAAACAAATAAATAAAATTTGCATCATGGGAACCTTACAAGTTGCAAATCGAACAGACGCTTGAATGAGCAAAGATTAAATGTCCCCTTTAATCATTTCAATTTCTATATTAGTTTTTCTTATTCTCTCAGGGTCTATGAAAATCCTTCTCCTCTACATTTCCAGAGCCAGTTACCTATTTCCCTGTGACTGGATAATGTGATTAGTATATATACAAGAAAACTCAAGATCACAAAGTCCATATTTTTATAAGCCCATCTCTGCAAATCTCTGGCTTTTCTTCCCCTTCATTCAAAGCAGAAAGAACCTGTCATTATACAACAGCAAGTTTTGCAAAGTGGCAGTGTTCATTTTTGCTCATCTAGAGAGTCAAAGACGTAAAACAAGACCGATCATCCACAGATGTCAGAAACCTTTACAATATTGATGTTAGTCATCCAGACACCAGAGCCAGAGGAAACGAAAGGAGGCCACTGAGTGATTAATACTGAGAGGATGAAGCTGGGACTTTATTGGGCCAGAATTATATGTATATATTCCTTATACAGTTAAGGGATGCCAAAAGACATATCCATCTTAATGTCTTTTGGTGCTGCTGTTCTTTGAGTAGACAGTAGTACCATGCTTGGTTTAGCCCAACTGATATGTGGAATTTCATTTTACTTTTATAGCTAAAACAGCCAATGGTACTGAACTGATCCAAGGCCCCTGGATTTAGCTGAATATCAGAGTGAGCAGGCTGAAATCAGTAAAAAGAGAAATCAAACCCTAATGTTGCTTGTCCCAAAAAAGAACAGCGCGATGGGTATCTATGCAAGTATGAAATGTACCATTTGGGTTTCTTGAACAATTTCATAAAGCCTTCAAGCTGCAGAAGAAGATGAAAGTTCTACACTTCATTCATTTATATCCTGCCTTTCAACCAGGCATATACAAGATATTTAAAACCATCAGGAAAAAGGAATAGTCTCCATTGTAAAATTAACTTCATTGTTTGAAAATTGTTCTAATGTACTTCATTCCTGATGTAGGTTAAGCAGGATCTCTTTTATGTTGTTGAAGGTTGAGCTAAGCAGGGTTAGACCTGGTGATTTTTGGAAGGGACACCCCAGCTGAATGGCAGGGCAGTAGGCTAGACTGGAAAGTTAGAAAGAAAAAACGAAATTACAGAAGAAAGCAATGGGTTACTACTACTGTTCCATTGCCAGTAAAACTGCATTTGTGCAGCCTGGAGGAATCGAACTCACCCTGATGTCTTTATCACCTCTTTGAAATTGTTTTACAAATGCAAAGTGATGAAAATGGTATAAATACAAATAAATGAATAAAAATGCTGCCTTGTGACAAATCAAACCACTGGCTTCCACAGTATCATTTGGCCTAGTAAAATCTAATTCTCCATATGCGTACAGATAAGATTTTATTACTAAGTTGTACTTTAGGCATGTTAACTCTTGCTGGTAGCTGGTTTTATCTGATGGTTGTTTTCTTCAGTGAAACATCACTTTGATATTTTAAGTCTGTTAACTATTCTGGGAAAAAACCTTAAGATTGATTGATTGATTGATTGAATTAATTAATTGGCTGCTTGACTCCCAAATATCTCTGGGTAGCTAACAACCAAAAACCAATAAATAAAAATATGACTGGAAGAGCAAAATACCAAAACCAAGCCAACACAAATCCATCCACAATAAAACAAAACCAGGCAAAACAGTAAAGGTGCAATGATCACCCTCTTCCCCAGGCCTGGGAGGATGACTAGTTCTTCAATAGTTTTATGAATGACATCATGGTGGGAGCTGCGTGAATCTCTGGAGGGAGGTCATTCCGGAGGGCAGGAATTGCAACAGTGAATTCCACTGTCGACAGATGATATATGTCAGTGTAGTTGAAAACATGCATAAGTTCCAGTGACAAAAGGAAACAGAAACTAAAGTGTTTATCCTCGAACTTCTCTAAAATCATGAACATCTTTTTTTCTTACTCCGGTTTCAAAAGAAAATCAGAGAAGAAGAGTGGAAGCCAAATGGATTTCAGAGTTCAGACACAGCTTCAGCAACTCTGCCTCCCTATTCTTCACCAGGGAGTGGTTAGATCTGCAGTTAGTATTTGATTACTCAGGGAGGTCCCAGTGAGAAAATCTGGCCCTTTCAAAGAAGAACAGAAAAGAATCCGTATTAGAAGATAATCTGTATGAGAATTGGTAATCTTGTATCTCATTCAGTCTCTGAAGCCTTAAATCAGGGACAAATGGGAACATTTTGCTTTAGGAATGATATCTTTCTCTAGTTTATTCTGGGGACCAAGATGGTATGAGGACTCCTGCCTTGGGCAGAGAGTTGGACTAGAAGACCTCCAAGGTCCCTTCCAACCCTATGATTCTATGATTCTATGACCCCCAACCCAGGAACAATCAAGTACTCTTGGTTGCATTCATTAATAGTGGACAGAACGTCTTCACCCCCTCTTTCTCCTCCTCAATTTGAGTAGTTCACAAGCCTTGATGTTCTTTCAATTATATTCTCTCTCTGTGTGTATGTGCACTGACGCACATGCTTCAGTTACAGTTTTATGATATCACATACCTGGATTTCTATGGAGGTGAACGCTGCTGCTCAAAAACCTAATGATTACATTACTTGCCAGTCTGAGCCTGGTGCTCTGAAAATCAATACATGCCTCTGTGGTTAATCAACCACGGTACCCCCAGCCTTTTACACTGTATTTTCAATATGTATAGTTTCCCCAAGAAAATGAAATTCAAATGGGAAAAGAACGTTATATTGATTCATCTAATACAATGAGTTTTTTGCAGTTCTCTTGCCAGAGATGAACTTACACATCTTCACCATCCCATATATTTTCTCCTTAGGAAAGAAGGGTTGCCAGCTGCAATCAATTCCATAAAGGTGTAATTTTGTTTGCATTTGAGAAGCCACGATTATGAGAATCCACTTACTGATTAAGACTAACAGTGTCCTGTTTCCAAAAGAAGCCAACTTGATATTAGTGGGCCAGTGTTGTCCAAACTTGGCCACTTTAAGATGAGTGGACTTCAACTCCCATGCTGGCTGGGGAATTCTGGGAGTTGAAGTCCACTCATCTTAAAGTGGCCAAGTTTGGACAACACTGTAGTAGGCAGTTTAATAATAGAGCAGATTGCTTCCCTGCCTCTGTCATTTAGAGGTGTAGCCTGTCCATGAAGGTTCCATGAATTTAAGACTTATAAACTAGAGATGAAACCCAACCACTTTAGGCAGAATTCCAATGTATTTCATTGATCCAGATTGCTACCTGAAGGGTATGACCCAGCTTAGCAGTATACCCACAACCTTGTGTTCAGAGATAATGACTGGTCCAAAGTCACTAAGGGGACTTCCACAGCTGAAGCTAGACTTGAACCTGATTTACCTTCACCAGTATTGTCAGTCACTGATTCACCTTCACCACCTTTGTCAGGAGGCTATGCAGATCTTGCTTTGCAGTTTCTTCTGATTTTTGCCTTCCTGAAAACTTCAAGAAACTTCAGTAAGTTACCATAACAGAAAAATGAACATGCAACCTCAGGAGGATTGTCCCTCACTTTTCTCTTGCCATAACAATCAATTTCCCGAAGTGCTTCTGTTGTTGTCATAAATATCTTTGACTTCTTTTCAAATTTTATGAGATGGAGTGCATATTATTTTACTCTCTTACATTTTTTACATAAATTGTTATTGCCACCTTCAGGCGTATAAGTTATCGGACATTCTTGACATCAAGGATAACATCTGCCACACTTTATGACCTTGTTTTATGACTTTCCCCCCTTTTTTGTTGTTTTCTAAAGGAAAGTTGAAGAATGAAGAGGAAAAGAGACATTTATCAAACTGGATATGTGGCTTGGTTCACTCACTTGATTCAGCTGGAGCTATTTCTCTGCTGGAAACTTTCAGTGATAAAAGTCTTACCAGATGTCTCTTTAATTTTTATCCTTCTTATCACATTTCTACAGGGTCACTTTACTTTGGTCTTAGAAAAATGGGTACTGATGATGCTTTTCATATAACTTTGAAGAGGTGTTTCATTTAAAACTTCATCAAAGCAAAGCATGCCTTCAAAGATTTTGCACAATCCTACTGCCCACCCTAAACATACTCAGGCGGATACAGATTCAGGTGGATACAGTTGGACTGCTTGATATTAACTTTCCCCTTGCTCCTGCCTTTGTTCTCTCGTCCTTCCTTTCTCCACCCCCCACCACCACCCCATTATTATGCAAAACATTGTGAGAATCTGATGAAGGGGGTAGGCTGCCATGTGGGCAAAAATAAACTATTAAATGGCGGAGACCCTTCCATATGCAAAACCCTGTGCTTGAATTTTTTTGCAGGGGGAGAGGTCTCTTGTCTCCAAAATGCCATCTACTTCCATAGCATCTCCATCCCCCTACCTTCAGACTAGCATTTGTAGTGATGGAGATGCTTAGGAGGGAATGGTGAATTCACTTGCAAATAACGTGGTCTGGATCCAGTCCATTTGTGCTAAATTCTTACACATGTTGAGAGTTTCCTTTGAGGTGGTTGATATGAATGGCTGTCCTTCAAACAGCCACAGGAGCCCAGTGGTGGAAAGTTGGAGGCAGGCAATATATTTCAATGGACATTTCTCATCCTCTCTATGGATTGCCTGTTGATATATGGGAATTGGGCTGAGGACCTCTTAAATACAGAGCGTAGGTGCTATCATTAGCATATCCCTTCCCACTACTTTGAAAAACATTCCAACTCAAAATTAATCTGAAAAAAAAAATGATAAGAAAAACAGGTGGTTTATTCAGCCCCTTTGTAGAACAACACCCAGGTAGGTGGCAAAACTCAGTTAACTTGATCTGTTGTTTTTTTTTTTAAAGGCTAAGCAGGGTTTGACTTGGTTAGTTCTTAGATAGGAAGCCTCCTAAAATCACTGAACTGTAGGCTAAACTGGGATTATATATAATAACTGGGATTATATCTGGGGGAGATGGGTGGCATACAAATTTGATGATAGATAGATAGATAGATAGATAGATAGATAGATAGATAGATAGGTAGGTAGGTAGGTAGGTAGGTAGGTAGGTAGGTAGACACACAATGGCAAACCCCTTCTGTATTGTTACCAACAAAAAGACATGGATATCAACTAGAAAGACATTTCACTACATGGAAATAACATGACATGACATGGATATCAATGAGAAGAAAACTTCATTTAGTGAACCATCATACTTGACTCTTTATTTTCAGCTTGATGGTGCCGAAACTGTCCAGATTTGATTAGCACATACTGTCAATGCTAACTCTTTCTTTTTCTCATTGCATATTGATATTTTAACAGAAGTCTTCTGCATATGACCAGAGTATTCTTTTTTGTTACCTTGTCATGTTTGCAAGTAGTCAAGGACATACCATCTTAAAAAAAGAAGAAGAACTAAATAGTATTAGTGAATTGATGCATCTAGACAAGGTCCCAGGTGGAATCATCAAAGAAAGTACAGGCAGAAAATATGCCACTAAGCTTTAGCCTCTCCAGCTGTTGAGTTTCTTGAGACTTACCCTTGTTGGCCTTTGCATAAAAGTAGCTGGCAATTAAATATGAGCTTTAACCGCTTCCCAAAGGAGGAGGAGAAAAAAGAAGGAGACAAAAGTTCTCAAAAATAAATAGTTGGAAGGCTGGGTGAATATGAAATTGTAACTGCTCGCTAGGAAACAGGGCATGATTGTTAAAGAGTAATGTAAAAAACAACAACAACAAAACCCTCAACAAACCAATAATCCTGTTGGGGAGTCAAAAGATGTGAGAATGCAGATTCTCCATATTTTCTTGCTGAGTGACTCAGTTATCTCAGCTTCAACCCATTCCATTTCCGGCAGTGGAGACTCATGGTCTGAAGAACTGTAGCCTGTAGGCCATAAAAGAATGTTTGGTAGGCCATTGACTAGGCCTGCTCTGCAATTTTTGCAACCTGACTCAAAGGAGATGAAATGAGGTCCAGAAAGTTGATCAGAAGATGAAGGAAATAGATTATGATGATTTCACCATATCTTCATCTCTGTTATTTTTCCTATTAGCATAGGTAGAGAGCCAATTTGCAGCAGGGACTGAAAGTTGGACACTGATAGCAATATCTTCAGATATTATATTCCCTCCTCCTCTTCCCTGATTTTATTTTCTTCTCTCCCTTCCCAGTTTTTGATTTGGTGTGTGTGTGTGGGGGGGGTGGTTAGAAAATCCTGCAACTTTCATTCAGTTGGTTTGTCACAAGATTTCAAATCTCAAAGGCAAATCTCACTACTGAGCCAGTGCTTCAGGAAAATGATTAGGGACAGCCTGTGATATGTGGCTGATTCACCATTGCTTACAGTGACTGGCAGCAAATTCAACTATAAAATACATCGGTGATGGAATAGCCCAACCTGCCTAAGTAAACTAGGCTAAATCACAGAGGGCGGCAAAAAAATTGAGCTGCGTTGTTAGAAATCCCATTTATCTGGGAAAGCTGCATAAGAAGACATATGTAAGGAGTGGTAATATATCTAAGATCGGGGCATGCATTTATCTGTCTGTCTATCTATTTGCTTACTTGCTTACTATTTATTTACAGTTTTGATAACCTGCTCTGATCCACAGACTCTGGGCAGTGTATAGTAAAAACAGGTAAAACAACAACAGCAAAAATGGAACTATTTACCCCACCATAAAACAACCCACGAGGGTTGAAGCCTGGTGGAATAGGGGTGTTTTGATGACCTTATGGAATATGAGGATGGAAGGAGTTGCATGAGCACCAGCTCTGCAAGGTAGATCAGATTAAGAAACCGATGCCTAAAACTACTTTTATTGGACTGGTTATGGGAACACAATCTTGTGAGTCTGAATGTGCTTCCCCTCTTCCGTCTTTTATCTTAATGTGAATGGGGGGGGGGGGGAAGGGGCTGCTTTAAGCATTTTTGTAAATTTTGACATTTCCTTGTCAGATGAGCAGATTCAACCCTGGCAAGGTGGTGCCTGATGTAACCTGTGCAGGTTGGTAAAGAGCTTTGCAAGTGAGGACCAGCACTTTGGATGGGTTCAGAAAACGACTGTAACCAGGGCTGGGGTGTCTTGTCCCTTATAGACATGACAAGGGCAGTGGTAAGAAGCAGTGTTATCTTGGAATGGCAGAGATAGGAGTCTTCCAGCTGTGGGCAAGGATCGGGAGAAGATATCCAAGATCCCTATGATCCTGTGATTTTATGAGTACCCTCCCACTGTAATAATTTCTGTCTTCTGTAACATTAGAAATTATAGATTGGGAACCTCATCTTGAAATATCGGGGAGGGGGGAATTATGCCTTGGATTTTGAGGGTCCATTCCCACTAGATGGTGCTGTATTTTGCTTCCCGTGCTTGACAATGAGGAAAGCCATCCTGGTGGCATTTGATTTCCCTATACTTATTTGACTCACTGGAGCCCTAGATTTCTGTCTGAATTGTCAAAATCAGGGTCTTTCTTATTTGCTACTGACCACAGGACAAACATACCCCAGCAATCTTTTTTGCCTGCCATGTCTCCATGATACTGAATTCATCTCATCCCCAGCCCATGAATGAGACCACCTTAAATCATTCTTAGCTATACTGGTGTTAAAACAGCATTTGCCTCTTCATTCCAACAACATCCAAGGGCTGCCTTAAGGTGTATAAAATCTGTTAGTCTCTATCTCTCATCACCTAGATGAGGAGCAACTGAGAGCAGAGGCTATTGGGCAGGATAAAGAGCAGAAACAAGGCCAATAAAATTTTGTGGTGGTCTTGTTTTCTCCAGACTCAAGGAGGGAGAAAGAACCTGAGCATTGAAGGGTGAATGGAAGTGAAGTCCATTTCATCTCTTTAATTAGCACCCTAGTGTTATGCATTGTTCTAATCCTCAGGACCCTGGGAGGTGAATGCAAGAATTTGACAAAAACTTTGTCATTTTTAACCTTTATTATTCCCAGTGCTTTTCCATGTCTACGAGTTGAGATGGTCTAAATGCTTTTCTAGTTTCCTCATCTGGCTGTTGTTGACAACTGTTTCCATCTTCCACCCACTACACAATGTCTCCAGTTTATCTTTCCAGACAGTTTATCTTGTCCTCAGCTTTCATTTTTGCATGCCCCCATCTTTATGTTGAACAGAACAAACATTTCTATGTCCTGTGGAGGGCCTGCCATTCAATCATCCTTCATTTAATCATCCTTCATTCATACTTTATGCACAAATATATAGTAGTGCACAAATACAGGGCGATGTAATGAAAATGGCTGAATTATTGAGTGTTTTCCTCATCCCCTTGTTAATATTTCCCTGTTTGTACAAAACAAGAATACTCAGGGGACAGAGGCCCTGCGTCCATCCAGAAATCTGGATACAGCAACTTAGATGGATAAGGAAAATACAGAAGCTAAATGACAAGTGTTAATAAGCCAGGGGACCCCCTCAGCAAGTTGCATAATTTGCTTGCAAACAGTCATGATTTCTTTCTTTTTATGCAATATATTCTGCATGTAATTAATCTTAATAATATATGTTGTGCTTTATAATTGTGGTGAGGAAGAAGGAGAAAAATAGCTAGGCATGGCAATTTATCATATTATAATGTACCATATATACAGTTCACACACGTAATAGATTAATACCATCATCTAAGCGAAAATGTCTGTTGTAGTTAACCTAACATACCAGCTGCCTGTCCAAATAAGTTTCCCCTTCCTGTGCCAACATGTCTACCACATCAAAAAGATCCTTCAGACAACTCATATTGTCCAATTCCTCCCTTGTATTAAAGAATTATCTGGAGAACAGGGTAGTTGCTGGATCCTCCTTAAAAGGATTTGACCATCATTAGCAGCAATCACATAGCTTTGGCTGATGATGCTGTTCCTAACTACTTTTTCTCTGAAACTCCTGGATCATGAATTTGGGGTGTATATAAACTCAGGGAGGTGAGCAAGGTGATTTATGATGGCTCTCACATGTGCTTCCAGATCCTGTGGCTGGCTGGGGAATTCTAGCAGTTAAAGTCTACATATCTTAAAGTTGCTATGGTTGAGAAACAGTGATTTAGGTCATCAAGTCCAAGCACCAGTCTGAAGAATCAATCTACCAAATTTTGAGAAACCCCAGATTCAGTTCTGGTCCCATATTGCTTTGGACACCTAGGAAATAGGCCATTTCTCCAAGAGGGCCCAAATTGTCTTAGGATCCAGTCAAATTCCTAGTTTGTAGGCAGTGGGAGTGAAGTGTGAATTGGGAGACCCCAGAACAACTTAGGTTCTTTTTCAAGGAGAAAATGGGAAGTGGGGGGGGGGGGAGTTGCATTTTTAATATGAACAAGAAACAATTAAATGAGCAGAGAGGGCCATTAAGGGAACAGTTAATTGTGACAAACTGATAAAATAGTTCTCCCTGCTAATCAATAGAATGGCTGTTAGGTTAATAGGCCTTATCAAAGTTATTTATCTGCCAGTTAAATCCATGAGGAGCACAAACAGACTCACTCTCTAATCTTAACTAGTCAAGAGTTACAAAGCAGTTTTGTGTAGCTTACATCTACTTAAAGAGAAATGTTCATTCTCAGAGATGAATATATAATACTCAAAGTACCCTACTTTATCCCTAGATTTGCAGGCCATATACTGTCCTTGTCATTTGGCCACTGAATTTCATCTAAAGCAGGACCTTCTTGGAGGCAGCAAGAGCTACAATGAATGGACTGATGAGCTAAAGTCAATGGGTCCCATCATCCACATAGGGCAGGCTGGAACATTTGAGTATTTTACCTTTTTGGGGGTAACACTTCATGTATTTCAAAATTGTGTTAAGCCTTTTATTTCAGTCATCCCCATTCTTGTGTGTTTCCTATCGCAAAATAGTTGAAAACTGAGAATCCATGATCTAGTCAGAAAAGGTTAAAAAATCCACAGGTTGCCCACATTTGATTCATAGTAAAAGAGTGAAGTCTGTTGGGAAGCAAGAAGTCTGTGCTAAAAAAAAAAAAGGCATTTTCCAGGTGGGCTCCAAACATCTCTCCTCCCACCTTCATGAAAATGATGATGAGAATGGCCATGTTTTAGTAATTAAATCCATTGCATAGGATGAAACCTTTTTTGAGGCAAAGAATCTTCTAATGTGCTTATCACCTAGAGGACAAATCACTGAGATGTACATTTTGTGAAGTATATTAAGCTACTTGCCACCTATTAGGCTTTTTGTGGGGAGCATGAATTCAACGAAATTTGTGGCTGTGACACACTTCTTCAGTTCCAGTCTCTGACATGGGTGTCTCCAGGGGGCAGTGGGTAAATAATAGAACTTTTATTGTGCTTTTGTGATGTACGCTCTGCCCCTTTTTCACTTGGAAATTGTCATTTGCTGCATGCAGTTACGTAAAGAACAGCATTTGCACTGGAATTTCACCAAATACTTTTTGTCATTTTGTTAGCATTTCAGCTTGCTGCAAATGACTCAGGTGTTTGATGTTTGTTTTGAAAGTGTTGAGAGCCAAGCACCTTAATTCAGAGACAATCGTTTCCTATGCATGTTGTTTCATACAACTATTGAACGGACCTTGCTATAGGGACTTATTCAACTCAATTATCTTAATTGCATTACCGCATTCAATTCAATTACTTTTATTATGGTCACTGACCAGCATGTTATACAGTTTTGTAAAATGGTTACAGAGCTTAGGTTAAGACACATAATGTAATAGTATGTGGGAAAGATTTTGGGAGATGGGGCGAAGAGATGTTGCCTAGGGAATTATCAGATAAGAGTTAGCATAGCTCACAGCTGGGTAGTGGGTGGGCAAGAGGCTCAGAAGGGACCCTCCCTAGTGTCTCAGGCTGTAAAGAGGATGGGGGGAGAATTGTATTTAAGACTTGCAAGATTCTGTTAATGTAGCTTTACAATAGAGTAGAATTGGGTTAACTGGTTGTGTTTCCTGTCTAGTCTACCTGGTAAGGCTGACACATAAATGTTTTCTTGCTAATTGATGAAAATAAAATGATTTAAACTAAAAAAAGTTATACATTCAAGTACAGCACACCAAAAACTTTGAAGAAGTAAAATTACCTATCTACCAACCAATATTGTGGTCTGTGACCAGTCACATAAGACAAAAATATAACATCAAATGCATAAAAATGTTATAGCATTGTAAAATCCTAAAACAGGTAGTCCTTGAGTTATGTCAGCAACTGGAACCAGAATTTCCATCATTAAGCGATGCAGTCATAAAGCATGACCACATCACTTAGTGAAGGCAATCCCCAAATTCCCTGTTGCCATCGTTAACCAAATCCCATGGTTGTTAGGCGAGGCAACTTCCTGCCAGCTTTCCACAACCAAGTCAGTGGGGAAGCCAG
Organism: Liasis olivaceus; assembly: GCA_030867105.1. Classification (NCBI taxonomy): domain Eukaryota; kingdom Metazoa; phylum Chordata; class Lepidosauria; order Squamata; family Pythonidae; genus Liasis; species Liasis olivaceus. The sequence continues at coordinate 6,688,000 of CM061354.1, forward strand.
CAGGAAGTTGCAAGCCCCAGGTGGCTCACGAGCAGGCTGGCAGGCAGATAAGTGGCTGCTGCTGGGTGGAGGAGGGGTACACAAGGGTGCGAGGGAGGTATGGCAAGGCTCAGGGAGGGTGTGCAAGAATGTCCAAGGGTGTACAAGGGTGCAAGGGTGGTGTGGCGAGGCTCAGGGAAGATGCACAGGTACAATAGGAGAATAGGTGGAACTTCTATGAGCAAGCAGAGTTACAAGGACAGGGCACAATAGAAAGGACTTCAAAAGAACATACGCACTAGAATCTCAGATTCCTCCAAGTCACAACTGCAAGTTTGCTCTGCAAAAATAGTATTGTTATATATTTCCTCCAATAGGTCCTTCAATTTTTTAAAAAAGCAATACTGTCAGGAAAATTACCAGAAAGCATCCATGAAATCACCAGGAATCAAACTTGGTTCAATATAGTCTTTATCTGAAGTTGCAGCTAAATGATTTATTCCTTTAGGACTGTGATGGGAAATCCACAGACTATGAAGGACTATTTGTCCTGCTTTTTTTGCAAAAGTCCTCAAGCTCACCCCACTGAAACTGGAGCAAACAAGCCCAATTTCATGGTGTGATTTCCTGTAAGGAGAAAACTAGAGATGACAAGAGACATCCTTCAAATTCATTTGGTACAATTAAAGCCAGAATCGTAAATAACCCCCCAAATTGTCCCTATTTTGTGATAACAGGAGATTGCTGTTCTGCTTTTAATCTCAGCTGAAACAAATACAATCCTTAATATTTTGGTGAGTTCAGAAAAAGGCAATGCTCAACTTGAATAAAATTGGTCTAGAATGTTGTTCTTTGACCAGCTCTTGCCTCATGTTCAAACTTCCCCAATATCTACAACAGCTTGGGACAGTTTGTTTTACCTTAGTGTTTAAATATTGACGCTTCTTTTATTTAATTAGTTTGTTAGTTTGTAAGCTGTCTTGAGCTGTGAAAAGGAGGATAAACAAATCTTTAAAATAAATACATATCACCGCCTCTCATCAGCATGAGGGATCCTGCTGGGAGTCTCAAGGCTGGTTAAGTAAACTCATTATGTTACGGAGAGATTTAATAAGATTCTGAAGCTGGGTAATTACTATATTTTACCTATAGCAATCATTTGATGTTGATTTTGGAACGTCTTGCTTTGAAGAAGCAGCTGAAGAGTTTCAAAATGCCAAAAAATGCAATAAAAAAATATATTTTGTTAAGATCAAGGGCATTTTCAGAAGGTCTCATATCCTTCACTAGAATATTCCAGATTACTTCAGTCCAATTCACTACTTCCACATCAGATGTAATGTTCCACTGATTTCATTGGGAAAAAAAGGTTGCTGTGATCATAAATAATGGGTGCAAACATTTATTATTTTTAATTGGAAGAACAGAGGTCATCATTAAGTAGGCTTATTTGGTGTAACTGTTTTTATCTCTGGAAGAAATTATTAGAATATATTATGCAGAGTCCCGGAAGTCAGGCAGCATATAAATTTAATTTATTATTATTATGGTTGGTCGCACTGTCAGCCAGATGTTTAGACTGGATTTGGCATTTTTATCCACCTATCGAGTCCTTCCCGAGGACCTGGGATAGGCAGATGTTGTTTGATGGTGTTAAAGGTATCACTGAATGTAAGCTGTTCCAAGTAAAGCTGCCTTTTGTAATGGACTGATGGCCATTTTGTCAATGCCGATGGTCTTCAGGTGGTGCTCCAGATGTTTTGGGATTGCACCCAAGGCACCTATTACTATTGGGGCTATCTTTGCTTTCTTTTGCCATAGTCGTTCTACTTCTATTTGTACATCTTTATGCTTTGTGATTTTCTCCAGTTTGTTCTCTTCTATTCTGCTTGTTGTTGTTGTTATTATTAGTAGTAGTAGTAGTAGTAGCAGTACTAATAGCAGCAGCAGTACTGTATCTTTATAATAACAAAATTAAACAGGTCCGGTGGCTCCTAGCTGCCTATATTTCACTTTTGTGTAGATGTATTTGATCAAATAGAAACAATTCCCTTAACAAATGTTAAAATGCCCAGCTGATTCATGATTCCTCCATGAGTTTCAGGATCCAAATCTCAAATTAAACTCCTGCATTTTAGCAATTTCAGTTTTCATTTTATTCCTACAGTTGTGTTCCTTTCTTCCTCTGTACACAATCTTTTGTCGCCTTTGGGGGGAACTTCCATGGAATCTGTTGGAGCATCTGTCTAAAAAGTCAAAAATAGAGGCCACAACCATGTGACTGAAGCCCTGCACCTTTTTTATAAGCATCCCATGCGCACACACATAAAAAGGGTGAGGCCTTGATTGTACAGTTGCATCTTGACATTTCTTACTCCTCTGTGGACATGCCTAGGTCCTGGGATAACTGAAACATTAAATTAAGATGTTGGTGGGGCGTGTTACAGACCCCATCAGCGAGAGAATGTCAGCTGGCAGGGCCCAGGAGGAGAGCCTTCTCTGCCATTGCCTCCACCCTTTGGAATATTCTCCCCCCAGAGGTGCAGTGGACCCCTGCCCTCCCGGCTTTCTGAAAAGGTTTAAAGACTTGGCTCTGCCAGCGTGTGTGGGGCAAGATGGGCTCTAACCGTCCTTGGGGGTGGTTAGTGCCCTGACGATACTCCCTTGAATTATTCACCAACTCTCCGTCTTTCTTGGAAGCTATTTATTATTAGGACACTTCTAGATTGAATTTTATCTTTGTTGTAAACTGCCCAGAGTCATTTCACCAAGATGGGCAGTGATAAATTTGATAAATAAATAAATAAATAAATAAATAAAATGTCCTTACTCCCGTGTCTTTTTCGCAACATTTCCAAATGCTGCGTCATCAGCTGTGTTTCAAAAACGTTCTTAAAGTATATCACTTTCACCTCTGCTTCCTAGTTGTCCATTTAACAGACACCATGAAAAAGTATGGTGGAAGAAGGTATCACCCTTTGGCCAATCAGTCATCTTTGCATATGATTCAAAGATGATTCTTCGATTAATATATTATTTAGTATAGTATTTTGAACTTTATTTGTTGTTCAGTCGTTAAGTCGTGTCCGACTCTTCGTGACCCCATGAACCATATTGCGCCAGACCTTCCTATCTTTCACTGCCTCCCTGAGTTTGCTCAATTTCATGCTCATTGCTTCAGTGATACTATCTAGCCATCTCATCCTCTGCCGTCCTCTTCTCCTTTTGCCTTCCATCTTTCCCAGCATCAGGGTCTTTTCCAAAGAGTCCTCTCTTCGCATTAGGTGACCAAAGTATCTGAGCTTGAGCTTCATTATCAATCCTTCCAATGAGCAATCAGAGTTGATTTCCTTTAAGATTGACTGGTTTGACCTCCTAGCAGTCCAGGGGACTCTTAAGAGTCTTCTCCAGCACCACAGTTCAAAGGCATCAATTCTTCAGCGTTCAGCCTTCTTTATGGTCCAGCTCTCACAGCCATACATTACTACTGGGAAAACCATAGCTTTGACTATGCAGATCTTTGTCGGCAAGGTGACGTCTCTGCTTTTTAATATACTATCTAGGTTTGCCATAGCTTTCCTCCCAAGGAGCAAGCGTCTTTTAATTTCATGGCTGCAGTCTCCGTCTGCGGTGATCTTGGAGCCCAAATAAATGAAGTCTGTTACTGCTTCCATTTCTACCCCTTCTATTTGCCAGGGATTGATGGGTCCAGATGCCATGATCTTCGTTTTTTTAATGTTGAGTTTCAAGCCAGCTTTCGCACTCTCCTCTTTCACCCTCATCAAGAGGCTCTTTAGTTCTTCTTCACTTTCTGCCATTAGGGTGGTATCGTCTGCATATCTGAGGTTATTGATGTTTCTCCCTGCAATCTTAATTCCGGCTTGTGATTCTTCCAGCCTGGCATTTCTCATGATGTACTCTGCATATAGGTTAAATAAGCAGCATACTCCTTTCCCTATTTTGAACCAATCGGTTGTTCCATGACCGGTTCTAACTGTTGCTTCTTGACCCGCATACAGATTTCTCAGGAGACAGGTAAGGTGGTCTGGTATCCCCATCTCTTTAAGAATTTGCCACAGTTTGTTGTGATCCACACAATCAAAGGCTTTTGCATAGTCAATGAAGCAGAAGTAGATGCTTTTCTGGAACTCTCGTGCTTTCTCCATGATCCAGTGAATGTTGGCAATTTGATCTCTGCTTTGGGTCAAATAATATGGTGAGAAAGATTGATAAAAGACCTTGGAATTTACACTTTAAATGAAGACTTATCGAGGCATTTGTACAGAAAATAATAGTGGAAATGTGACATACCCAGACATTAGTAGAATTGAGTCATCATTCTTAGCTTATCTGTTCTTTGTTATTTATTTTTTTTCTTTTTTGTTGACATGGTTGCTTGAGAGATTTTTCCTTGCTCTTACTTGCTTGATGCTGAAAGTCTGCATTCAAGTGTCATATGTTCTTCTTATTGCCTTAGGCTTTTATCCTCTTTTTTTTTTATTTTGAAAGCTACTTCTGTGTACTTTTGAAAAAAAAAATCCCTTCAATTTTTACAATGTCGTTTATTTCTTCTCAAAGGTCCTCAGATTCTCTTTTGTATAAATGTATTGAATTTGTTCCTTACATGCTGGTTTTATATTCTGATTGTACCTCCTTCAGGTCAAATCTTACTGAAATACTTCATTTCATTAATTTTCTATGTTTAACTCTAATAATAATAACAATATTTGTTGTTGGTGTTTTTTTTGTGGATTTGGATCATTGTGTTTTCATTTTGTGCAATAGCCAAAATCTATATTGATTGGGGTCATATATAAATGTTGTAAAATAAACAAATAAATTTGGCACTAAGAATTCATTTTCTTATCCACAGTCTGCACCTGGAAATGTCTAGGATAACTGGAATTCACTTCTCCATTTTCTGCTCGCTATTATGGAGTTGATTAATATTGTCCATGCAATGCTGTCCAAGTATTTATTCTGTGTTTATGTTGTTTCAAGGAGATGTTGGCAAAAAAACCTTTTTTTTTTCTTCACAAAACTCAGTTAATCTGCCTCCTGCATTTACCCAGTCCAAAACTTGCTGTAATTCCAGATTCCTCCAAATTTGGCAATTTTATCATCCATTTGTAGTATTACACTCTTTCTAGATATGCATTTATTGCCTCTTGTAATTTGGTATAGAATTGTTTTCTAAGGCCATAGACTTGGATAACATTGATGTTCACTGAATATTCAGTAATTCTAATAAGAACAATTCTGTCATTTATTGGATTATAGCAGACACACACTTAGTGAGGCTGTTTGGAACAAATTTGCCATTCCATTCTTTCATAGGAATACTATATTGCTGAATAATTTCATTTCAAGTAGCCCATGCTGATCCACTTAAGATTACTTATTCCTAAAACACCTAATCTGGTGCCCTTCAATTCCACTTTGACAATGTTAAACGTTTCTTGGTTCATGTTTCTCTCATCCCACATTCCAATGAAATGTGGAATACAATTTGCATCTGTACCTAGATTTCTTGTGGCTTTGTTCTGTCATCATCTCAAGATCTGCTCATGAAAATTTGATATTTTCCAACAACTAGAGAAGCACCAGTTGACTGAGGGGGTGGAGGTGTTTTCTCATCCAACTCTCAAACTTGTCCAAATATATGACAATTGTAGAGGAGCATAGAAATGACCTTGGAGAAGGTAGGCAGAGACTTTTAGCAGAACATGAGTTCATTCCAGGAAAACAAGGAAGCACGAGAAAGAAGGTCAAGATTGCTTAACCTTGACTCTCTTTGTTATATGAGGAAGGGAATGGGAAATGCTGTCAGGTTTTCAAGATTCTGTTACTGCAGTGTATATCAACAGAGTTCTGCTTTCTGATCTGACCTATTTATTTATTATTACATTTATATTCATGTTTATATTGTGCAACTCAAAGCATTGTTAAATAATGTCCCCACTTCTTATTTTCTCCACAATAACAACCCTATGAGATGGGTTGAGTTGAGAGATAGTGATAGGCCCAAAGTCACCCAGTCATCTTTCATGCAAAGAGAGTACTATAACTCACAGCCTCCCAATTTCTAGTCCAGCACATAACAGACTTGCTGTCAAACTCAAACTCTATCTTGAAGGACAGATAAAAAGCTTTCTTGGCAACAATAAGAAGTGGTTCATCATTGTTTCCTTGTGACTTTGATTCTGGAGCTCCTTCTCTAGGTTCAATGGCTTCCTCACACCTGCTGTGTCTCCTCTGATTTCACTCCATTGTGGATTACCCTTAGCTTTACCCTTCACCTTTCAACTGTTTCAACACTGAAAAGAAAAAAAAAGTGTTACTGTCATTTTGCACTCAACTGATAAAGACTTCAACTGTACCTCCACTAAATAAAACAAAACTATATAAAATAAAATATAAAATTTAAAATAATAATACATTAACATTATAAGAAAGTAAAATAATTTAGAGAGAAATACATTTCTCAACTAGGTTTTTTTTAGTGTGGCTCTTGATATGCCACACAAAATCCAGTCCTGCCTTCAAGCAGACAGAAATTGTACAGCCCTGCTTTAGAAACCACTCTTCAAAGGAAAAAAAGAAACATTCTACAGACAATCTCATTTCTATGGGAGCTATGGACCCTCCAGGAGATCAACCACCACCCCAGGGATCTTCAACCTCAGTTATAAGTTATTCAAACCTATCATAACCCTGCTGAGTTTCCCATTTCTCCTTCATCTGAGTTTCTCACAGTTCTGGTCCATGTAGGAGATTGAAGATTATTGTTGGAATGCCTCACTGGATACTCTGTAGACTGACCATGAAAGGTCTACTTAAGAGGCAGAAAAAGGTCTAACTATTATTGTGCAGATGTGCTGGGGTGTCCTTTATCAGATGTCTCTAGCAGTAACCAGAACTGGAAACTATCAATCCAAGGAATAGTTGGAAAATTACTGTGGGCAGCTTCCAATTTAGTTTGCACCTGGCACATTTCCAGTCATTCTTGATATCCAGATCAAGGCACACATGTATACCACCCAGTTCAGGGAGCAAAAATATAGATTGATGGTTATTTCTTAAATATCAGCAACATCAAAAACAGTTGAGTGGCAAATGGGATAAAAGGTATGCAAAAGCAGGGAGAGAGAGAAACGTGAACAGGAGGTAATTTATGTTGTCTATATATCTACATGGTAGCTGGCCAGGTGACTTTGGGCACTTTTTCTCAGCCCCGGACATCAGGCTTGGGCAACAAGCTGGTCAGTCAATTCCTGTTGCAACCAACAGATCAACATTCAGTTGACCTGGGGTGGGGTGGGGTGGGGGAATTGGACCTTGCACATGTGGGAAAAATGTTAGGAAGGAAAATGAGAGCCAGTCTAGTGTAGTGGTGAATCACCAGGCTAGAAACCAGGAGACTATGAGCTCTAGTCCCACTTTAGGCACAAAGCCAGCTGGGTCATGCTCTCTCAACCCAAGTGGGGAGGCAATGGCAAGCCACTTCTGAAAAAAACTTGCCAGGAAAACTGCAGGGGCTTGTCCAGGCAGTTGCCAGGAGTCAACATTAACTGAAAGGCATCCTCTCCCCCCAAAAATCTATATATCTAAAGTCCCAGAACTTTGCAGAGCCACTGAAAACAATCCCATGATTAATCAGCATGGAAAGTCCCAAAGGGAGTGGCCTTTGGTTGTTCCAGCATTAACCCTTTAATGAACATAACAGCAACAGAAGGGAGATGGATAGAAGGGTAGGAAGTTATGCCTCCTCTATTCTGCACTATTAAAAAAAATGATGAATGGGATTAATGTTTCCAATAGCAACAAGCCTGTTGGAGCTCAGGTTATTGATTAGATTTATTAGGAAAAAGGGGAAGGTAATGATTAGAATTCCAGCAAGAACTTGACTTTACAAATAAGAAGCTTCTATATAGGCAAATCAAAGCAGTTCGATTCTCTTTTTCTTTCCTGAATTCTTTTGATGTAATGGGGAAGTCTGCCTCTTTTGAGAAGGTGGGTCATCCTGCATTCATAGATGGTTTTGGAAATGGCTACTAGCCTCCCTCTCAATGTGAGATCCAGCTCTTACATCCAGAGCACCATCTGTGGTCCTGTATAGGATTATTTTCAGGGTTTGAAGTCTGAGTTCATGGCCAAGACATTTATGTCTGCCTTCCCTAATGTTAGAAGTTAAGATGTTCGATCCCAAGCCAGACTACAATAGAAAGCAGGTGACACAGGTGGAGGATCAGGAACATCTTTATTGTAGAGGAGCCCAAATCAGCAAGCAGGCAAAGATGGGTGGTGGCCATATTGGGCCATTCCTTGCCACCTCTCCTATAGATTTCTAATTCAAAAGTTTAAGCCAATCATCAGCAATGTGGATGTAAGGCATTAGCCTATCACGTACTCCTCTTTCTGTTCATGCTGTCTCCCAGCATGGACACCCCACATGCAGTTCTTCACCCATTTTATCTGTGGTTAGCCACAATGGCTACAGAGGTAGTGCCTGCAGTAAACCACATTGCTTAAGTCTGTAATTTTCCCTACACACACAGTTTACAACATGCTCACTTACCCATGACAGAGCTAACTCTCCCCTGCAAACGGGCACCACTGTTGCTCATTACAACCTCCTAGCTTCTCACCAATTCTTATGCTACTTTAGACATTTTTGTAAACAAATAAAATATTCCAGCACTAAGAATGCCACTTACTTAGTTTCTGGCTGTGAAAGCTAGACTCAGACCAAACAAACTCTTTGTTATCTTTAAAATGTTATGAATAAAGGAACAAAAACTTGAACTGGTTCAGAAGAAAGATCGTACATGTTCTGTTTGTCTGTTTGGTCCTGAGAACTCTCTCTCTCCCATACACACTTATGTGAGAAAGGCAGGAGTTATTAGTTACGGTCCAACATCTTAACTGGAATTGGCTACATGGGGTTTTTAAGCATTGGGAATTTATGTAATGGGATATTTATGAAGGACCCCATTACAATTGGCTGGCAAGAGGTGCTTGTATATTTTCTGCCGCACCAGCTCTGCAGACTGAAGCTGTTAAGAAATGTCTTTGACGTGGGAAGGGGCTGGCAATGAACAGCAAATGCTTCATCCTCTTGTGACACCATTTGTGAGAGAGTCAGTAGCTGCCTGAGATCTTTGACATCAGCCTCTCACTTCTCCTTTCCACCAGACTCCGTGATGGATGAGGAGAACAGAAGTGGCCTGTCCCAGGCCAGTTCCAGCTATCTTTGGGAATATACAAGGCTCACTGCTTTTCCAAATGTCTCTTGCTCTCTTTAAATGCCAAAGGTCCCCATCTGAGGCCTTCACATTATTTGTTGCTTTGTGAGGAAGGCTTGCCCATGGGAAACTAGTAAGTATCAGAAAAAAAGCTATTATTCAGAATACAGCATCCCAGTAAAACATGTGGGTAATTAAACTGAGTTCAAAATGGCCTTCCTACTAGAGTGCAACATGCTCATATAATAATGAGTGTCTTCTTCCCAGAATATTTCTATTTTCCTATTAAGCATCATGTCTACTCAACATCAAATACTCAACATTGAATATGCCCTTCAGGATGTTTTCCCCCTTGACTAAACTTGGAGATGGGGGGAGCAGAAATCCTCCTTCAAAACTCACACCTCCGTTTGTTTGATAGAAAACACAATATTATTAGCATAATTCCTAAGTGGAAGACCTGCGCTTATTCAAAGCCATTTCTGAAGAGTTATATTTAAATAAGACATTTCACAAAATTTGTTATTCTCTTTCCGATCATGATAATGGCAGACGTTCCTGGGAGCGTGAGGGCCAATCTGATTTGGCTGTAATATAAGGGGGGAAAAATAGAAACAAAGACATTGTCTTGCTGGTTACAGCCAAGCCCATTTCAGATCCAGATGTATTCTTTATTTAACATATTTGCAATCCACACACTACATCTAAAGGCAATAGGTGGCACACAGACTGAGACTATAAGAGTAAAATTATCAGAAACAATAAAAAATATTAAAATAGCATAGGAAGTTATAAAACATACATAGTAAGAGCTGTTGTTGTGAACTAGGCCAAAGTTTAGGAAGAGGGGTCATCCTGCTATCATTTCTCTTCAACACAGAGACACGTATATTATATTATATACGTTTTCCATTCTACTGCAGAGGGCATTTTCTGTGCAGAACTCTTGGCTCCTCTGAAAAGTCATGCTTATTTAGGCACAGAAGAAAACTCCAAATTCAATCCAAAATTTGTTCTAGGTCATATTTCGGTGGCAAATCTTCATGCAACCTTATCCACATTACTGTCCATTCCTAACCACAGTGACACCAGAATAACAAACATGATGTTATGACATCACAACACAAGTTTTACTCTTTCATACTTGCATTATGAGTAATATCATGTATCAGCTTGCAATTCAAGATGCTGGACGCTGCCTATAAAGCCTATATAAATAGGGCCTGGTTACTCGAGGAACTGCCTGTCTCCCATTGTATCTGCCTAGCCAGTTTGATCTTATAGGATTGGCACCCTACAGGTTCCTTCAATTAAAAATGTCATCTATTAGAACACCCGAAGCTCACTTTCTCTGTTGCAGTGCCTGCCCTCTGGAATGAGATTCCCTCCAAGATCTGGATGGCTTCCACTCTGCTCTTGTTTAGTTCCTCAACCTCAGCAACTTTAAGATGGAATTCTGGGAGTTGAAGTCCACCCATCTTAAAGTTGCTAAGGTTGAGGAAACCTGGTTTAGAGGAGCTGTGAAGTTCTGGATCTTCACCCAGGCCTTTGGTAAGGGAAAGTGAGACCCCTCACTTCATTCCATCTGGTCTATTGCACTTGTTATCTTTTCTCTGTTTTATTGTAATTTCTTTGTATTTGATGGTTGTGAACCTCCCGATTCTTTGGGAGTTGGGCGGCATGCAAGTTTAATAAATTATTATGCCACACATGAGCATAGAAGAGGCAAAGTTTGCCTTGCAAGGTCCCAACCCACATTGCATCACTGGCCTCCCACCCCTTGCTCCCTTGTGGAAGCCACTGTCTGTCCTTTTCTTCTTCCTATGTTTTTGGATTCTGCCCTTTTCAACACAGAGCAACACAATTCTCAGCTCCAACTTTGCCCATAAAAAGTGTTCATACTAGGGAAAGACTGAGTACAAAATCTGAGTACAAAAGTAGAGAAACTTGCATATTTTAATTTTCTATGTGTATTTCCCTTTGATATACTTTTACATGCCCACACCCATACTCACACATTGCCTATGAAAATAAAGTTGAATTTTCATGCACTTTCCTTGTTTTTTTTTTTTTAATATTGATTTAGAAACCTGGCCAAATACCCTTACAGAGGTGGTTATACATGTAAACAAACCTAAATCTAGAAATTGGTTGCTCCTTCTATTCTTACCAGTGGAAAAGTGAACATTCTATGAATCTACTGTATAAATGTGTAAACACTTTCCTACCTAATTATGCAGTCTTTTAAAATATGATTCAGTTTCCCTCTGATAATAGGGAATAATAGGGATAATAGCCTTTACTATTGTTTTCAGAAGGTCCCTGTTTTTTTCCACATTTTTTCCTTAATTGGCATTTTCCAGCAGCTGTTACTTCCTTGAACCACTCTTATTTTATAATGTTTACAAAGTTCCCATCTCTGTTTCCCAAACTGTATCAAGCAATCATTCACTTACCCTTGTTTTGATGCCATGCTGAGGCTGCTAACAGAGAGGTGTGGTGGATTTCTTTCTGTGAGAAATGTCTTCCACAATGTGGGTAACATTGCAGAATTTTTAAACACCGTTTGGGTAACAAAGACACAGAATAGTGGCTGTTCCTCTGGAAACTTTTCACATATTGCAACTGCATTCATTGCAGGTACCACCTTCCTGACCTCTGTGGTAATAAAACCCTCATCACCTTTCCAGCCACTAATCCATGTAGAAGCTCTTTTTTTTTTCCCCTCAAGACCTCTTTTGTTCACACTGGAGAAATCCCAGCTTGTCATGGCTTGAGTAAGTACCTGTGGCAGGATCAGACAAATGTACGCCTTCCAAATGTTTAAGGTTTCAGCCCCCCTCAATCCCTTCTACTAGTGAAGGGAATTATGAGAGTTCTGCTTACCCTGACATACAATTTCATCTTCTGCATCCAGGGCAGTAATAACAGACCAGGAAGAGAACTACTTGCAGAAACATCACCAACAGTTTCTTCATCTGTATTTGATTTAGGGATGCAGTTCTCTGGTACTTAGGGAGAAAGCTGGATAGATAATACAAACAAAGGAAGGAAGGAACTTAGTTACTGAGCACCATTGTTTGTGAGAAGCAAAATAGAAATATCTATTCTTCCCGTTTCTTCCCCTTTCCAGCTAGATTGAAGCAACTCTAGTCCTTAAAGAATGTTTAATGGACCATCTTTTATTTTTTACTAAGTATAATTGGCTGTTTTTATAAACTACAGAACACCACCTTGTTTTGAATATTCCAAGTTTTTTTAAAAAGCACTCCCCGCCTAACTAATGGGGAAAGAATACAATATTGCTAGTCAGGGCTGATTGGATGGCAGACCATTATATTCACCTTGGAACTGCAAGGAGGCTAAAAAACATCTCCCCTGCTAGGTTTCTTCTTCAGGGAACACTGTCACGAGTATCTCTTGACAGAACCTCAATAGCGTTGCAGATAGAAATGTCAAGGGGGTCTCTCTGTTCTTAAGGATCCCAAGTGGCCTTGAGAGTGAGGAATAATCTCTTAAGAATCTCAGCTCATGAATGCATGCTAATGAATCAGAGTTATTCACGAGGAGCAAATGTGGGTGCATTTTCTTATTTTTCTTACTTCCCAACTAAGGACTATAAGTTTCTTGTTACCATGAAAGGAAAGAATAATGAAAAGAGAGAAAGAAAATTTGGCATTGCTTAATTTTGCCCATTTATCTTATTCTATCCCTGGTACCTGGTGGGGTGAGGGGCATATCCATCCTATTTCTCCTAATGCTTCTCTCTACGCCTGTGCAAAGCAACACAGAATTGCTTTGCTGAACAGATTTTTGTCATGAAGTCAACCTGATTGGCTTCACCGAAGAGAAGCAGTTTAAATTAGTTTGAATCGCTTCAGGAAACTTTCAGCCTTCTCTTCCAGAGCTGGCTAAAGACTCTGAGGTTGCCCACAGCCTTCCCTGAAGCCACAAGCCATCTCCATGCATTGGCCAAGCTAGACAGCTTTGGTGTATACTGAAGGGACTTCCCAGTCTTTACCAAAGTTGCCCAGAATTTCTGCCAGTGGTGTAAAAGAGACTCCTCTCAGTCTTCTTGCACATCACTCAAAAAAGACATCTCTACCCATCCTTCCTCCATAATGCAAGCTCTAGGAAGCTTTGCTGAGCCCTAGTCTCCTCTCTAGCAATGCCCAGGAGGGGAGTGGTCATGTGAAAGAAGTTCTAGAGAACCTTGAAGCTTTTCTCCTTCATCCTTCTGCCCTTTCTTATTTGAATATGAACAAGGAACTGTTAAATGAAATGGTTTGTGACATTATTACTGCCATTGATATTGCCATGAAAGTTGGTTGTTAATAATAGTAGATACCATTAAGGTGATTAGCATTTTGATGCATTTAAATCAATTAAATGGACTAGTGGGTTTATAGATGTGGTCTCCACCTGAACTTTCCATTGTGTGAATTTCTTTGAGTGCAATTGAAATGTGATGCGTCTTTGACTGAAGACTGAACTGCTGTTGAGGTTCAGGCAGGACCACTGGCTCATATAGAAGGCCTCTTAAAACATACTTATTTAACCAGTCCTTTCACTGTAGCCTTTGTTTTATATTTTTATAGTCAATAGTCAATGTTATTGTAATGCTTTTTTATTATTTGCTTATACCATCCAGTGTCATTGAAGGGGCATATAAATACATGAATTATCTGACAAATATATAGAGAACAAATTGAGGATGGCAATGACTTACTGTGTTCCCCAGCCTGAAGTCCCTCAAGCCAGAGCAAGAAGTTTAAGGAAGAGCTCCAGCTGGGTTGGCCTTGGTCAGAAGTCAGGTTCAGTCTCAACAGGCAACTCCGGAGCTTAAGCTAAGCCTTTTTTGCTGAGTACAACAGAAGGATCATAGAATACCACAATTACAGGTATCCACTTTGGCCACTGAATCCAAGCATCCCAGTCTGATGAATATCTAGGTAGCCTTTACTTGAACACATCTAGGGAAAGAAAGTCCACTGCTAATCTGGATAATTGTTTCTGCTGCTTAAATTCCTTTACTATTAGGAAATGTTTCCTCATATTTAGTTGAAACCTGACTTAAAAAATAAAAAATAAAAATTTAAATTCACTATTCCATGTTCTGCATTCTGCATACAAAGAAAAAGGCCAAAATCTGCTTTCTGTTATTTGAAGAGTGCTGTCATATTCCCACGCATTCTTCTCTTCTCTAGGCTAAACATATTCAGCTCTTCCACTTTCTTTGTGGGACTAAGCCTTAGGTTTTGGTACTTCTAGACTTGATTATTCCAGATTTTCAAGTGGTATTTAGGGAAGGGCAGGAACAATCACACGTGTGGTGTGCTTGTCTTCCAACCATTTAGCCTTTCCTCCATATTTTTTTGACTATGTAGAATCTGAATTGGAGTCTTGCATTAAGAAGGAGCTAGATATCTAAAAAAGAAAACAGAAAGTTTCACTTCTGCTCTGCTCAGCTATTGTCTACAAGAAATTGGGATGTTTTGGGTTCTTTCATATATCTATTTCTGTAAGTGATGCAGAAAAAAATATGAATGCAGAAATTAATGAACTCATAGCAGGCTTTCAAAAGATACTGCCCACCAGACATTTTTTTTTAAAAAAATATTGGTTAAAATTCCCTTGAGATTGGCATTTCAATGAGGTAAACTTCAACTATGTTGTAATGTCAAATCCCAACTCATCTTATTAAAATGCTATTTTTAACTTCTCTGCTTTTGCACAGAATATTCAACTCAGGAGGTCAAGAAAACATGTTTCAATTTAAGGAAAGCTTTGCACCATTATGTATGTATATACTGCATGTATGATGTATATGTATGCATGTATGTATATGCATATATCTGTGTATGTGTGTGTGTGTGTGTGTGTGTGTGTGTTTATACTGCTTTAAGAGGTATACTCAAACTTAAAGGAAATCAACTCTGATTGCTCATTGGAAGGATTGATAATGAAGCTCAAGCTCAGATACTTTGGTCACCTAATGCGAAGAGAGGGCTCTTTGGAAAAGACCCTGATGCTGGGAAAGATGGAAGGCAAAAGGAGAAGAGGACGGCAGAGGATGAGATGGCTAGATAGCATCACTGAAGCAATGAGCGTGAAACTGAGCAAACTCAGGGAGGCAGTGAAAGATAGGAAGGCCTGGCACGATATGGTTCATGGGGTCACGAAGAGTCGGACACGACTTAACGACTGAACAACAACAACAACAACAAGAGGTATACAGGAAACACAAAAATAATCCAGAGCAATTCAATACTATTATCATAGAATAATGACCAGATAATAAAGATACCAACACATTCTGGCACCAACCCCATTCAAACTGATCAGTTTTCAACTGCAGTTTGGAAAAGCCAAGTCTTGATCAGTTTATAGAATGCCACGAGAGTAGGAGGGATTGTCACCAAGAATGCTTTTGTGCTCCCTCCTATTACACTTCTAGATAGGTGGGGACCTTCAGCCAGCATTCTCTGTTGAACTGGGAGGCAGAATTTATTTGAGACAGTCTGTAAGATACCTAAGCTCTGATTGACAGAAAGACAGAGAGACCCACATTCGTATGCATACAAAGTAACAAATTTGATATATAAGTAAATAAAAATAAATACATCTAATACACGTATATGATAACTACAATCTGATGTAAATATTGAAACTAAAAGTGGGCACTAGGGTCAATTTCCAACTCTAAAGTATTCTCGCCCTGAAATGATTAATCAAAATACCATAGACATTTCTCAAGTTTCTGATAGTTCTTCTGAATATCCAAAACAAATTAATGGAACACAAGATGAGCGATGACTTCTAATCCAGATGTTAATACATAGTTTCATGTTTCAAGATATTAGGAATAGCAGAGCAACAGGTGGGAGGCCATTGTCTGCAAGTTCTAGTGGTTGGGCCTTGTAAGAAACTGAAATATAAGAGCAGGTAGA
Source organism: Liasis olivaceus (assembly GCA_030867105.1). Lineage (NCBI taxonomy): Eukaryota > Metazoa > Chordata > Lepidosauria > Squamata > Pythonidae > Liasis > Liasis olivaceus. Next base: position 6,704,174 of record CM061354.1, read on the forward strand.
TCCCTGGGACTGATCTGGCAGGAGTGTTCTTACATTCTTGTCAATATTAACCTTCTGATTACTTGAAACTTTCCCCTATGAAACAGCTGTTGCTTTTTCCAAAAGGCAAGCTGACTGTTGTGGACGTGTTCAAAACTCCATCCATTTTGTATATGCATTGATGTTTCACATACATGCAAACAGATGTGGCTTCAATCGTACGGTCAGGACCACCATTTTGCCTCTTCAACACCCTCTTCCCCATGGCTGCTGTTGATTTGAGTCTGATACAATGCACTGCCCTATTGCAGCATGAGGAACACCACATTAAATGAGATCATTATATGCACAAAGATGGAAGGACTCTGAAGTACTCACAGTAGAGGAATGGCTGACGAAGATGACAGAACTTGCCAAAATGGCTAAATTGACTTGCTTGGTTAGGGAAAAGACAATAACTACATTTTGTTAGTGACTGGAAACAATTTATGGACTTTTTGCTGAAAATGGAAAAAAAAATGAACTTGTGGTTTATGTCTTTGATGATTAGAAAGGGTAGAATATAGAAAGCAGGAAGCCATGATGTAACCTTAGAGAGAGAGGACAGAATATAAATACATTTATTGTGTTTAAAACTGCTATAAAGAAGATCAGAAGCTGCCCCTTTCTTTCTTTCTTTCTTTCTTTCTTTCTTTCTTTCTTTCTTTCTTTCTTTCTTTCTTTCTTTCTTTCTTATTTATCACTTTACTTTCTTTTTTTTTAAGTATTGTTTTTATTCAGTAAAACAAAAAATCTCGAATAAAATTAATTAGTTAAAAGAAATACAACACTCATAAGCTCATGACCTTAGCCACCAAGTAAATCTGTTAGGTACAAAAATTCTACAATAAAAAGGATAAAAATTTCACTGTGTGTTTTTTTCCCCTTCTCCTTTTGAAAAAAAAAAAATCAGAAGCATTTTCATCAAACTGAATAAAAATGGTATATAAAAAAGAAGAAAAGTTTAGCATAGCATTTTTTAACATTCATTTCCTTACTGAAGGCTGTTTACAATCATTCCATCATTTAATACAAGCCATTGGCAGGAGGTTGACCTAAACAATTTACAAGATCTCTTCCAAGTGTTTGTTCACTTAGTGGCACCTTTTTTTCCAGCCATTTTTGTCACCTTTAAAAAAGACATTGAGAACTGGGATGTAAAGTGAAAAGGCATTGTTGCCAAATGAAACATGATTCCCAAAATGCAATAAAAAAAGGACACTTTGGGTAGCTTGTAGTCCACTGCTGTTCCTCTTGATCTTGTTACGGATGTTGTTTGGTGAATAACCATCTTTTGTGTAAAAAACACCTGAGTTACTTAAGGCTGTTGTATGATATTTTAGGAGGTCAGGTAGATATTTTCAGAGAGGGAAAAAAAGTGGGACATTAAACTTCCTGTTCCTTAACACAAATTTCACAGGCAAACCTGTGAACTTTACAAGCTGAGATTTATATCAACATTAAGAAAGGTCAACAAAAAGATTGAACAGAGACATAGTAAAACAAGTAACGTGCAGCCATACGGAAAGTGACATCCCCCTCCCCAAAAGAGTAAAATTACAGCTGAATAAATATATCTATTTCCAATTCATGTTTTTTACCCATATTTCAATTCTGTTATTTCTGTTCCATTAATTGTGCTAACTGCAATTAAACACACACACACACACACACACAAACATTTTCAACATTCATATTGAAACATACATTTACATGCTGATTTAAATTTATGTTTGGATACATCCAAATAGCCACTAATGGTGTTGCATAATGTACAACAAGTGAGAAATCAGTCTGATGGCCAGCTGTCAAGAGAGCTAGGGTTGTGCATCTTTTCCTGTTCCTTTATGGAAAATGTGCATATGTGAGGTTGGCCTCTGGAACAGCCTCTCTGGACCAGACCTGCTTGGAAGGCTTGAAGTGATGGAGGTAGTAAAAAAAAATAGAGAAAGAAAAAAGTTGCAACACAGAGCTTCTTTAATTTGCCCCTCACCATGATATTAACATGCTCTGATTGCCAATTTTGTCCTACCATGTTCCCATAATGTCGGCTTTTTCTCATCCTCCTCCTTGAGTAAGACAGGCTTAAGTCATCCTTGGCTCTACCAGTGTTAAAGTAAAATCTTCTCCCTTATTCCAGCACTCAGCAAGCCCAATTCCAAGACGTGAGCTCAGAGGGAAATCATGGGACTAGCAAGGAGTGGGAACAGAAGTCAGAGAGGCAAGAATGGGATTGGCAATGGGAACAGCCCATGCAGCAGTGGAGAAAGGCTCACAGAGAGAGAGGATTATGTGGTGTTACTGGGAGATACCTCCCAGCAAGAACATAGTTGGATTCCCCCCACCCTTAACAGCTCCAGTCCAGAACCAGGTCTGAGTCTATGGACCATCACACCAAGGAAAGTTAGGTTCTCTCTTAAGCCTTAGAACTGGTTTTGCAATGGGATGATGACCTCTGCGTAGCTCTAAGGCAAACTAACCAAGGAGTCAGGAGAAATAAAGTGATGCATCTCTCACCTCATTCAAAACACCACTGATCCTTGAGCTGCAAAGCTTTTTTTTTTTCTTCCCTTTTCCTGCCCCAACTTAGTATCTTGGAGTTCTTCTGTTGCACCTCACAACAGAGATGATCTTCAGGCACATGACTGCATTCTGTACCCAATTATCTGAAAATAAATCCCAATGAATCCCAATGACTTAGATCTGAGTAAGCCCACAGAGGCTCATTTTAACACTGGAAGTTCATCCATTCTGGGACTTTAAACAACAGGAATAACTATCCTATTGGGTTGCTTGGAATACTTTGATGCTAGATGCTCCAAGAAGCACAATGTCTTGCCTAGTTCATTATGGCAGGATGGAAATAAAACAAGCAATGGTGTATCACCCTCCTAGCTGAATTTTCCCAACTATTTCTCTCCTACTAGGAGCAATAGAAAGAAAACCATTTACATCAGCTTCAGATCTGGTCTAAATTTTCTGTAGGTCACAAGCATGACAGAGATTGAGATCTTTGGATTATTTGGATCCAGAACTCCATTCTACTTATTTTGCCTGATCTTCTTTCCACTGAGGATGGAAGGTCTTCAAATGTTGGGAGAGGAAGGACAGATAGATTAGACAGATAAATATATTAGCTAGCTAGCTAGCTAGCTAGATTCTTTAATAGATAAATCCATTGTTCGGTGCTACATTTAGTGTGGATTTCTTTTGATTTGTTTTCTGTGCCAAAGCTCACAATTTCTGCCAGTCTCATTGAAGCTTTTTTAAGCCTATTAAAGAATATTATGTCTTTAAGAAACAGCTGTCCCAAGAGGGGAATCAACTCTGGAGGGTGATGCATGAGACACATTGTTGGGCAGCAGGCTTGTTTCATCTCTTCAACAGGTAACGCCAATTTCATCATAAATAGACTCCCTGTTTTCAGTTGCACATTACTTGCTATGAAATGCGCTATAAAAATGTAAGTGCAACCTCCATTTTAACAGCATATAGTTTGAAGATGTTTAGAAGCAATAGCCTGCCTGGGCCAAATGCTCTAGAAAGCTAAAGCAAACTTTCGAACTAAATTCAACTTGACATTTGTCTTATAAGAAATATTATGTTTTATTATTATTACAATATGTTCCTGTTCACAAAAGTGACTTTGGAGAGTCAGTTAGAAAGGTGGAGTGTAAGCCATTAAATATTATCAGTAAATGTACTTATCTACAGTCCATATCAACAGCAAAACTTTAACACTTCCGTTTTACAATTGAAATTCACAACTTGACTCTTTTTCACAGTACAGTGCATTTTATGTACCATCTGGCATTACTGGTCCATATTTGATATGCATTTTCTTCAGTTGCAATTTGCATCTCAACATTCAGGAAAGCAGGGAGTTTGGAGCATACTTAGGTTCTGATTCTCATGAAGGTTTGGGAATTGCACATTTCTCTCCCAATCCATATATTTATCACTTTTCCTTCCTCTGTACCTAGTCTTAATCCAATTTTAACTGAGGGCAAGATCTTACAGAGGCAATTTATATCTATCTATCTATCTATCTATCTATCTATCTATCTATCTACCTACCTACCTACCTACCTACCTACCTACCTACCTTTCATTATAGTGCAAGAAAAACTGAGTGTGTCAATTCTAAGGATGAAAGTATACAGTCTATAATTTCTAGACAACATTATCACTGGTTTGCAAATTGTTGGAAGGGGTTGACCTGTTGTCTGGTGGAAATCAGCAATATCAGGTAGAAACATACAAAGCAAATCCATTGACATGATGCCTATTGCTGACCAAATTTCCTGAATATCAAATCTGGAGTGAAATCAGTGAAATAACTCTTTAACTTCCATCCTGCAAAGTTTTACAAAAGTTTTACAAAAGTATGGACCCACTGAATTGCCTTGAATAATGTTAGTCGGAAGAGTCAGTCCCAAATGTTCTGCTGGAGTAAAGTAATGTTGGGTGGGCTAACATGAATTGAATGCCCAGAGAGATTCATCTTTTGCACAGCAGATATATCATTACTAGGGGTTGAAAAAAAGTGTTCTCGGTGATGAAGAAAAATTCAGCATTTATAAGGTACTCCAGCCCCAGGTTTTGCATCAAAGACGAACTCATTAGGTGATCAGACGTAAACTGCAGGTGAAGTAGGGTAGTTGTCTACTGACTTCCCATGGAGAAGCTAGAAGCTTACAGATGACACAGCTGTAAATGGAATCCCAAAGGAAGTTCAGAAGATAGCAACAAATGATCAGAAAAAGAAGGAAGGACTGAGTCTGTTGTGTTTCAGGAATCATTGTTTTTTAATTGTTGTTCTTTCATCATATATTCATTAAGAAAAATCAGGTCATTATCTCTTCAGTGTTACCTGGCATAGTGACTGTTGACTTCATTATTGCTCAGGTGATTGCTTTAAGCTGTTCAACAATTCTTCAGAGGTCTCCATTTCAGCAACATCAGCAAGAAAAGCTAAGTCTCATTTCAAACTGTTAGGATGGACATGGGGTTTAGAAGCAGAAATTCATCTCTGTTCTCCAATCTATGCAGGATTTCTAATTGTGCATCCTTTAGTACAATACTGGAAGTGCTAATCAACTGGGCTTCAATTTTTCATGTACAGATGTTTTAGCAGGTACAGACGGGGTGTTTAAAATTTGGTTGTCAAGGTTGCAAATATCATGAGAGCACTGGGGATATTATCAGCTGGTGCTACACCGATACAGTTAGCACCAAAATCTACTTTGCAGCTGCCTTGCCTGAAATAATTAATGGGTTGACTTTCTCATTACAGAAAACTCATGACGGAAAAATTTGGAACGCAGCAGAAGAACTGATGGCAGAGGGACATAGTTGCCAATGGTTTTCTTATTTACAGTTATTAGAAAGATTTAAGGTAGAAAAAAGAGTCTATGGTTTTGAATGTTGTAAGACTGAGTTTGAAATGGAATTATGTACAAATGATGAACATGGAATTGCTAAAATGTATAAACTTCCATTGAAATTTGAAACACAAGAACAAGTGAAAGAATGTATGATAAAGTGGACTAAATGTTTTGGTTATAATATACAGATGGAACAATAGGAATATATGTAGCTGAAAGGATTGAAATTTACATCATGTTACAATCTTAAAGAGATTTTTTATAAAATGTATCATTGTATATGACACCATAGAAATTGTCTAGAATCTATAAAGGCACTTCAAATACATGCTGGAAATGTGAACAACAAGAAGGGACATTTTATCATGCTTGGTGGACATGTAAAATAGCTAGAAAATTTTGGATTCAAATATATACACTGATTCAGAGGATTTTAAAGATTAATATACAATTGAGACCTGAGATGAAAAGATTCAAGAATACCTACAACGGAAGAATGGTTGGTGGAGATGATGGAATTTGCTGAGATGGCCAAATTGACTTTTTTGATTAGAGAAAAAACAATATCTATGTTTATCGCTGGCTGGAAACCTCTTATGGACTTTTTGCAGAAAACAGAAAAAAATTATGATTTATAGTTTTGATGTTTAGACAGATTAGAGAAAGAAGAGAGACATGTTGTCACTTCAGAGAAAGAGATAAATTTGTAATTGTACTTATAACTGCTGTAAAGAAATTGGAAGCTACGTCTTGGTATATTTTTTCTTTCTTTTCTATTTTTCTTTTACTTTTTTCCTTTCTTGCACTTTTAGCTTTCTCTTTTATTTCTTTCTTTTTCTTTTTTCTTTCTCACTTTATTTAGTTTGTATTCGTTTGTATCTTCTTTTTAAAAAAAAATTAATAAAGTTATAAAGAAAATTTGGAATGCGGCTAAAGAAGATTTCATATTACATGGCGTAAGTGAGATTGTAAAACAATTAAATGTTAGAAAACCCTCTTTCTATCTTTGTGGTAGTCGTCTGACCACATTTAAATTAATGTAATAATGCTGGCAATGAAAGAAAAATTGACCCAGAGAATGGATACTTACTTTCCTAAAATCCCATTATCTTCTATTAATCCTACCGGAGAGAATTTATAGTGTGATCTGATTAGTTTGAAACCAATAATTCAGTTTCACTGGTTCTTTTTTCTTTTTCTTTTTTCTTTTTTCCTTTCTTTCTTTCTTTTTTTTTTACTTTTGTGATCTTGGTAATCATTCTGTGACTGGTTAGCCAATGTACCACATTGGCAAACATCTTGATGGTCAGTATATTGAGCTTTAATAAAATCCATCAACCTGTCTGTTTTTTGCATAAAAAGCTCCTGAACCATTTTTCTCAGCAAGGCAGTCTTTTGGTTTACTGCTGCTAATTGTTCAAAACTGTTGCAACTCCCTTGGGGAGTTGTTCAAAACTGTTGCAACTCCCTTGGGGAGTTAAAAGTTACAGTTTGTATTGTAAAATGACACTGCTTTGGAATATATGCTCAGCTAATCCTTCTGTAGCAACTTTTCTTTATGATTTAGGGGGAATGAGTTTTACAAGAAAGTCTTCCAAGGACAATATGGGCGGTATTCAGTTATATACACCCAAGCAGTTGGTAAGGCTGGAGGAGCAGAACGCCGCTTGTTCCTTTATGTTCATTCCTCCAAGGGAGAAATTATAGGTATCCAGAGCTAGCTGCCATGAAGGGGGAAAAAAATGACATCATGGACATCATGATGTCATAATGCAAACCCTGCCCTTTCATACCTGCATCCTGTCAAGGGAAAAAACCTCGTTAAACACGGGAGACAGACACCCCAGAACATAAGTCACTTCAAAGTTCTAAAAGCTTTATTAAATATTAGTTCAATAAGCAAGTAAAATTCAACCAATAGTATACAAGGTACTTACTTAGATTCACATTGCAATGAGGACCAGCATGAGCAAGCGGTCAGGTAAGACAGCTTGACCAAGTGGCCCCGACCCCCTTTTTTCAATCCTTTTTATCCTCAAAAACCACAGACCACAGACATGACTCCCGGGATTTGCAACTGAGTCATAACGTCCTTGGTTTTATTGCTCTATAAGCTTGTTTTATTTGTATGTTACAATTAACAAAGGCCTTAAGCATTAATAAATCAGTTTTTTCCTCTCACAATCCTGGTAAGGCTTGTGCTTTGGGTCATGAAACCATGATATATATTGTACCCCTCCCCCTCCTCTCCCCCCATGTCCACCTATGAAAGGGAGAACTGTATATGGCCATGCTTCTTTAACTCTGGTTCCAGCACCAGTTCCAATTCTGGTACATTGCATCTGTCCAGATCTGGAAAAAAATATGATCATCTTCTTGTGCTGTTTTTTGATCAGTTGCTTTGCTTAAGAAGATGGATTGATTATGTGCCATCACATCAATGTCAACTCTTAGCAACCACATGGATAGATCTTCTCCAGGATTATCTCTCCCAACCTGGTCCTTCAGGTCTTCCAACAGTGCATCCATTGCTACTATAACTGAGCCCATCCACCTTGCTGCTGGTCATCCTTTTCTTCTTTTCCCTTCTTCCTTTTCCAGCATCAGAGCCTTCTCCAGAGAGCTGGGTCTTTGCATAATGTGTCCAAAGTAGGATAATGTGAGCTGGTTATTGGGCCTTGAGTGAGAGCTCAGGAAGAGGTCATCAATTTTTGATGATTTTGCAGAAATCAAAGTGCCTAAGCCTGTTCGGTGACATTCCTTTTCTCTTCCTATCACCAGTAACACTAAGGTCCCTGTGAATGGATATTAAAATAAACAAAACTGAGCAATTAAGCAAGTGAGCAGCTAAAACAAGAACAAGGGCTTTAAATAATAATGTACAACGATAAAACAATCATCAGTAAAAACAAAAGCAAATAACAAAAGGAGAGGAGAGGAGAGGTAACTCTTGCAGCAGCTGCTTCTTGGCAGAATATTTCTCCTTCCCACAGATCATTGTTTACTTAAACTAAACTGCTTTTGATGAATCAGAGGCAAAGCTCATGTTTTTCAGCCGTGAATTTCAAAGAGGCTGTGGTCTGATAGTTTGTGCAGAATAATGCAACAGATTTTGGTGGGATGATCCTGGTGCAATTGGGCCAGATTTGTATGGCTGCTTGCCAGCATTCTCTTGCCATTTTGGATCTCTGCCTCATTTTCTCCTTTAAGGTATTCTGCAATGCCTTTTGAAATTAGACAGGAGACAATGGCTATAAACCCCAATCGCCTCATTTAAAAACAATTTTTGCTAGCACAAATGAGCATAAATCATTTTAATAGACCAATTTTGCATCAATTATGCTGCCATTATTTTCCAACTCATTACTGTTTCACATCCCTTCCCACACACAATAAAACAGCAACCTTTCGCGCACAAATTGCATGGTGCACTTGCCACACACTCTGCCGTAACATTGGACAAATCTCAGTGTTCGCTCTGGAGATGGATATTTACAAAGTCATCTCTGTATGGGATTTAATTTGCTTGTTGTTTTTGTGCCTTTTGAGGGAGGGTGCAAAATATCAGGCTGGAGGAATCAATTCTCAGAAGTGATGAAGCTGCATCGGAGGGAAAGCAGTTTGGGTTGAAACTCATTTTATAGGAGCAAAAAAAAAAAAAAAAATTGAAGCAGATTCGCAGGAAGATTTAAGCCAAAACTGATTCTGGAAAGTCCTAATCATGGCTGTACAGGACTATAATGGCCCTACAGATACCACCAACAATGCATTGGTCCTTCTTTACTTACTTTTTTCTTTTCCTACTCTGCTACTGCAAGCAAGAATGCATAGCTGAGTTTAGCCACGATTTCAATTCCCACAGTGTCTCCTGAACTCCATTATTTAAAATTCTCACCCTGGGAAAACTGCACTAGAAATTTAAATCTGATCTGGATTTAATTACCTGGCACCATGTCCTGGCACCCTCAGGCTACAAAGTCATAAATCGACAACCAAAGTTCTAGTGATAAATACAGACTGAGATCAAATGGAAAGAGTTCTTATAGCCAAGCAGTGAGGTTTTTTCAATTAATTAATTTATCATATTTGTATAGCGGCCCATCTCACAAGTGACTCTGGGTGGCGTACAACACTTAATTAAGATAAATAAATAAATACATAAATAAATCTGAGATAAGCTCCAATTGAGGCTTCTGAACAAGCTATTTTGTTCATTCATTCATTCATTCATTCATTCATTCATTCATTCATTTCTTTCTTTGATTTCCATCCACCACAGACTCTTGAGGGTCATATTCCAATAAAAGGTCCATAAAACAAAATGTAAGTTCCAAATAAACAATAATAAAATATGCTGAAATCACAATATAATCCAATAAAGTAAAGAGCATAAGAGCAGCCAGAAACTACAAGCAATAAATAAATAGATGGCACCATTCATAATTCATAGGCTCTCTTAAAGAATTCTGTTTTTCATAGTTTCCTAAAACCAGAACTTGCAGGTTGTCTATTTACAAATCTGCTTCCTGAGTCCTCAGCAACTGGAGAACCAACTCCTGACAAAGAAGGCATGTGCTCTGTGTTCATTGTGGTATGATAGTTCTTTCTTTCAAGCACAGTGATCTGACAAAACCCACAATGACACACGCTTCATCGTGTCATTGTATAAACGATACTAATTCTAACATTTGCACTGCGTTGTAATGTGAAGGATATACAGTGCAACATTTACATCTCTGTGGGGACATCATGTTGTCTGTGACATCATTTACCCCCATTTGCCCTCACCAAGGAACCCTAGGAATTATACAACCTAAGATCTTCGAATTACAGATTGAAACTGGGCATTTAATATGCTTTCTATACAAAGCAGTCTGAAAGCAATGCTGGAAATATAAGAGCAAATGTACTGAACTGTTCTGCTGCCACTGCTATTTCTTCCCACAATTTCCTTTAAATGGCTTCTTGAAGATGATGCAGTGTTGCTTAGAGTGAATTTATGGGGTGGGGTTGGGGGAAGTGATAATGGAATGACGGCTGTTAAAAGCAGCCATTGAAATATAGTGTATCACAAAGGGGGTGATGAACTAGCCTTGGGGAGTTAAAAAGTACTTTGTTTCCCTAGTGTTTGATAAATTTCCACCACTTTGGGATAACAGAAACAGGAAACCGTGTAATATATTTGTTTCCATCAATCCTCTCTCTTCTTCCCTTCAGCTATTTCCTAGGGGTCAGCAAAGTTCCAATTCAGAGATTCAGTTCAGAATTGATTTGATTGAATCTTTGAAGTGAATTGTCTTTCCAAATTGAATTGCTGATCTAGATCAAAGTGCCAGATCATATCAGATGGCTCTTCCCCCTCTTACTCCTCCTCCTCGTCTTCCTCCTCTTCCTTTTCTTTTGTAACTGGTTTGAAAAATTGAATCAAACAGACTTGATTTTCCAAACGGATTCACATTGCCAAACCAGAACAAAGTAATGATTTGATTTGAATCAGTGATCCCAATTGAACTGGTACCAATCTACATATCTAACTTCTTAAAAAAAAAACAGTCTTTGATTCTCTGGATAGTAACTATTTCTCTGCTCTCATTTTCCACAACAAATACACCATTAGTCTGCTATAGCAATATAAGAATGCTGAGCCTTTCTCTAAACACCATGACGCGACCTTCAAATGTGAAGGTTTAACTAATGGCTTGATGTTCAAGAGCAGTATTAGAGCACAAGGAAGGTAAAATACAAATGTTCCTGCTGGTCAAATTCAAATTCCTATCTATGCTTAGGACAATCTCAGCTGGAAATGGTCTTGTAAGTTGAGGAACAAAGAGAAAAATCTTCATTTGGCCACTTCTAAATTCCACTATTTCCTTCTCCTTTTCAGCCATCTCCAACCTTACTGAGAAAGGTCAAGATGGAGGCAAAATCAATCTCTCTAGCAAAAGGAGAAACAATGGACACCTCCATCATTGGCTTCTGCTGGACCATGTTTGATTTAGAAATTTTTAAAAATCTATACAATTTGTAACCAACCAACACAAAGATGATCTGCTTAGGATTCTCCTACTTTTGTTGTATTTATTTCTTTATTTGAATTTGTTTGGCCACCCACCTCTTTGTTGGGATTCTGGGCAGCTAACAATAAAACAACAACATAATAACAACGTAACAATCAATATATAATCAGCAGTCAGGGTAAAACTATAAACAGACATCAAAATCCAACATCAAGATAACCATCTCATGGGCTTTGCCGTACATTCTGAGTCCCATGCCCGGCCATGTCTTCAAAGTCTTATGAAAGGCCAGCATGGTTGGGGCTAGTCTGGTCTCCAAGGCAATATTGTTCCAAATAGCATGTGCCATGACAGAAAAGGTCCTGTGTCTCTTCCTGGGCTCTGCCAGATGACACTATCTGATGGACAGGGCCCATAGCATGCCTCGCCTGCTGGACCGGATGGGACAGGGTGATACAACTGGGGAGTGGTGGACTCTCAAACATGGAAGCCTCCAGTACTTGTGGAGCTATGCTTGGCTTCCTGCTTCAGTTGTGCTGACCAGTTTTAGAAAGGTCAGGCAGCCCCACATGACCAGTGCTGGCTCATTGTTCAGATGCTCCCTAATTTTCTTATTGGTAGTGCTTGCAAGGGACGTGGTGGTGCAGGGCTTATGACGCTGGAGTTTGCCGGTCAGAAATGGTTGGCACTCCAGCAGTTCGGGCCCGGCTCCGCAGGATGGGGTGAGCTCCCATCCCTTCTCCTAGCTTCTGCTCACCCAGCAGTTCAAAAGCTATTCCATCTGTGAGTAGATAAATGGGGACTCCTGTTTAGATGGGAGGAACCGGCGGTGCTGCGAGGGGGAGAAAAATACCAGTGCTGACTGAACTCCGAATGCAACTGGCACGAGCGACGATCGATGTGCATGGCAAGAAAGATCTACGGAGGAGGAAAAGCCCGGATGACCCCCTAGTGACCCATGCTGGTCATATAGCATTGTAGATTTGTAATTGTAAGAATTGTTAGTCACTGTTAGGATTATATACTTTGTGAGCCACCCAGAGTTCCCCATTGGGGGGAGATGGGGGAAGAATAAATGAAATGTATAAATAAATAAATAAATAAATAAATAAATACATAAATACATAAATAAATAAATAAATAAATAAGAATGTATTTATACCTAGAAGATCCATTTCCTTGCTTGGAAAATATCGATCAAAAGGCCCATGTTTGGGCATCTTGTAATGACTCCCCCCCCCCCCCATCCTGACTCAAGTTCTATAAACAGGGCTTTTAGAGAAAGTCCCATTTAATCAAACCCTCCCTTGAAGTCTTCACAGGTAAGATGACCAGACATACAAAATTATGCCAGACACAGCATACTTCTTATAGTTTGTCCTCCATTCATCTCTACCATCTTGCAGACTCATGTTTTGTTCACCTTTTGTGTCTGTTCTGCTTCTGTCTTCTCGCCAACAGAGATACAATATCTAGTATGGCAACAGAGAGTTTTTCCCTTTGCTGCCACCTAGTGTCTGTGCAGACTTCTGCAGCCCAGATATAATGGTCCTGTTCTCCCAGCATCTTTTTGGATGAGACTTGAAGGCAAATAACAGGACATGCAGAAGTAAGATTGACTTGGCTGTTGTTGTCAAATCTGGTACTTAAATAAATAGTAAAAATCTCATGTGTATATGTGAGTAAAAGAAAGAGGGAAAAAATAAAGTTGTTTACCTGTGAGATGGAAAATGTATGTATGTGTAGAAGGAGAATCTCTATAGGTTTAATGAGTACACATCTAACATTACTCTTTAAGATTGTGTGAGATTTTTTTTTAGTTCAAGGCACGTTGAGTTGTATAAAAATCACTACTCATCACTGTCTTCTTTTTTTTCATCATATCCTCCTCCCTTGGGGAATTTAAATGGCCATCTGATTCATACGTACCTCCTTGAATCATGGGACAACATTGTGAAGCACTTAAAAATTCCACTTCCAGAATAGAATCACTGCCATCACTGATTACTTACCTCTACTTTATGTTACAAAATTCATAAATGAAATTCTTTCAATTTCTTGTCCTTTATTATTTTTCTTTACTGTTTACTTTTCATTGATTGTACCATGGACATTTTATCGATTATAACCCACCAAAAGTTGACTGATTGCAGAAGGTTGAAATAGAATAAGCAAGCAAACAAAACTAGTTAAAGAAAGATGTGTTCCTGTAGAAGCTTCATATACATTTTGCCCCTCAGCACTACTCAATGTATTTTTCTGTCTAGATCTGACATTCCTTCCCCAATAAAACTTTGTTTGGCGATGATAGATCTTGATGAAAAGTCTTATTGGGTACTTAGAAGCCAATTACAAAAGATTAGATTAATTTTTCAATTATTTCTTTCTTTAGCGGAAATTCCTTTGAAAAGGCCAGAACTAAGTAAAAATATTAATTAATTAATTAATTAATTAATTAATTAATTAAGGTCTGGAGATGTAGAGTAATAATCAGTGTCTCTAAGGTTTCAAAGAAAGGTATCTCAAGAGAATTTCCAATGAGGGGTCAAGCAATGCAAAATATTCTCACAGAGTGTACAGAATATGTAAAATAGAGTCAAGCTCACCAAATCCTCATAGAACAGCATAAGAAGGATGACAAATGCCTATGAGGACAGAATAAATTATTATTCTTTTCTGACTAGCAATGAAATTAGTTGGAAATCAATCAAATCTGAATCCAGAATGGCAAACCCCCAGATGCTGTGTGGGGAATAATGATAAAAAGACAAATGGTTGGGAAATGAATTTTTACTTTCATCAGCCCTAAAAGTTTGGAGGTCATATCTACTCTCAGGAACATGTTTTGCATTGAGGACTTTGTTCTGTCACACTCAGGCATTCAACTACACCAATGCTGCACCAAAATGTGCTTTCCGATTTCTTGTACCCTGTGAAAAGGTTTCCATTCCTACTTTCCTCTCAGGAACCTTGAGAATTTCTTCTGCATTTCTTCTGGTGGTGCTTAGATGGCAAACAGGGATATTGCTAGTATTAATGTTTTCCATTATGCATATCACCTTTTAATGCTCCTCTGGCTTCCTTCTGGCTCTGAACGAATGAAGGGAAAAATGGATGTCTTCAGATGGATCTCACCTCCTTCCTTGAGCTCCCACAAAATTACCCCACAATTCAACAGTAAAGTTGGCTTTCCACCTTTGATAGGTCATGAAATTGATGTCCAGACCAGCACCATTTGCCAACATCATCTCTGTCACAGGATGAGGACCAGCAGTGAGGGAAGGGAATGCCATGACGGTATTGTTTTCTAGTAGACAGCACTTTAAAACTGCCATGAGGAAGAGTCCTAAGGGGAAAACTGCTACTGTAACCCCAAATACAACTAAGACAACTAAAGGTTATCTCACTCATGGAGTAGGGATAAGATGAAGACCACACTGTGGGGATAAGGCAGGACATAAATGTTTCCAGGCCCAAATGAGGAAGAATGGAGGTAACATTGCCGAAAAATGACGATAGGAGAGGGAGATAAAAAAATCCTAAACAAGTTCAGCTTGGCCATAATTTAGCCAGTTAGATGCAGAGTCATAACCTCTTTCTATCTACTAATTTCACTGCCAGTTAAGCAGAATAACTTTTTTAAAGGGTAAATGTAGCCTAAATAAAGACCTAACATTTCAAAAACGATTAGGTACTTAGAAAACATTCCATCTCAGCTGTTTTAAGAGACCAAATACTTTCAAAATGTCCATGGCTCCTGCCCAGCCATCCTTCCTCCTCTTCTTTTATTAATATGGCCTCTCTGAAAGAGAGCTACAAGGTCATGTCCCCTTGATGGACTCTGAAGCTAAAAGTAAATGAAGACACTTTAGTATCATTTCTCCTCTTCGTTTGAAAGATCCTTTATTAGGCACTTCCCCTTATTTTCAAACATGAGTGGTGGGGAGTCATGGGCAGTCCCATGTTGTGAAACCTTCACTGTGCACCATCTTCTTCAGACCACTCTTTATCTCAGCAACTATGTGAGCCCCATGAAAGCAGAGTGAGTAAGAATTTACTCTACTTTGATGTGAAGTTACAAGTCCATCAATGGACCTCAGATAGTTCTATGGAATCATGGATACTCAGAGTCACTTTAGATGAAGGAGTTTTGCTTTGTTTTGAATTATGTATGGTACAGGAAGATATTTTCTACCTTGAGAAATTGCACTGATCTCATTAGAAGGTTTTATCTAATGGATCACCCAAAAAAGATCTTCATAAATTATTTTTAGGTAAAGGAACTCATGGATCACAGGCCACATAGTCCCATTCTGCAAAAGAAGGGAGCATAGGGTAGTATTTACACTTTCAGTCATCATTCCAATATCTTGATTATCCTCCATCATGGAAATCAAGGTTGGCTGGCATGGGGTTTAGGCACGGACCAAAAGCCTGCTTTGTTCCAACAAGGCAGTAGCTTTGCTAGCTGAGAAATATTGGATTCATACTCCAACAGATCTGGAAAACAGAAATTTGTGAAAAGGGTGTTCAAGGCAGTGGAGTTCCAAGGATGAGGAGGCTTCTTGAGTAAAGCTGTCCTGCCAGGGGTGCTATCAAGAGCTAGAGCTGCAGTCCAGAGTTGGGCATTTGATGTACCTCTACAGGTAAAGCAGAGTGACCTAGGCAATCAATTCTGGCAGGAGATTAATTGGATGATAGCCAGTTTGGTGTAGTGGTTAAGGCAGCAGGCTAGCAACCAAGAGACCGTCAGTTCTAATCCCACCCTACGCACAAAGCCAGCTGGGTGACCTTCGGCCAGTCACTCTCTCTGAACCCTAGGAAGGAGGAAATAGCAAACCACTTCCAAAAAACCTTGCCAAGAAAACTGCAGGGACTCATCAAAGCAGTTGCCAGGAGTAAAAAAACTGACTTGAAGGCACCAGAAACAAACAAACAAATGAATAACTGGACTCTGTCACTCCAGCAAATTACCAATTTAATATTTCCTGACCAATGTTTTGTAGAACTCTTTCCTTAAGCCACTTTAAAGTCTGTGATTCTGTAGGGAAGGTATAACAACCTTTTTTTGTGGAGTGAACTTGCTCCTTTGAGGAACTGAAGACCCTAGTCCATGTATTCCTTAATGTTTTTTCTATATCAATTTCCATCCTTCCCTTAATATTCTGTTTGCTAATAGAAGTTCCACCTGCCTTGAGGATAATTTCATTTGTTTTTTACTGATGGACTGGAACTTTAACATCTTCAGGAGACTCACCAAATTTTTTTCAGCTGCCATTGCTTTACATAGGAAAACACTCTGCTAATGTTAGGATCTTATAAATATAGAAAATGTTCTTATGCTTTCTAGCTATTTTATGCTTTTATGGAATTCTGTTACATCTGACTGGTCACTGAACATAATAAAATTTTATTTATTCATATGTATCTGTGAGTCTATACATGAATGAGATGAGTGTACATACGACATATTTGCATACACAAAGATTCATTTAGTAATTTAGTATTTTATTCACAAAGCACTTTGATAATTTAGTCAATTTGTTTTAAGCATTTAGATTTATTAGTATCTGACTACTTGTATTTATTTCAATTAATTATCTAAAAAATGTCTTTGTACCTAAATGTGAGCTATGAAACTCTTTTACACAAAAAAAGTTTGATCATGTGGAGCCAGGATCATGGATGCTCCTCCATCCATGTATGACCCACCTTTTTCTGTATACAACACTCAAAACAACTTACAACAATTCAAAGCAAAAATGATAAAACAAAAGAGTAAAAACAGTACAACAAACTGGTCAGGGCCACTTACAATTAGGATAGCATGATGCAAATTAAATTAAACACACAGTCATACAGAGACACACCAGACAATTGATATCAGAGCAAGATTCAAATCAGTATCATTGAAAGTATAATCAATTCCCCTGCTTTTGGAGGAAAGAAAGAAAGAAAGAAAGAAAGAAAGAAAGAAAGAAAGAAAGAAAGAAAGAAAGAAAGAAAGAAAGAAAGAAAGAGCGAGGGAGGGAGGGAGGGAGGGAGGGGGGAGGGAAGGGGAGAGAGAGAGAGAGAGAGAGAGAGAGAGAGAGAGAGAGAAAGAAAGAAAGAAAGAAAGAAAGAAAGAAAGAAAGAAAGAAAGAAAGAAAGAAAGAAAGAAAGAAAGAGAGGGAGGGAGGGAGGGAGGCAGGAAGGCAGGAAGGAAGGAAGGAAGGAAGGAAGGAAGGAAAGGGAGGGGAAGGCAAGAGGGAAGATCACCTGAACTACTCATTATTTGTTCAAAACTCAAATGGACAAATAAGAAAACAAGTGAAAACTGCCCACCAAGTGTAATCACCCAAATGCTTGCCAAAACTGGAAATGTTTACATTTTCTAAATTGCCGTACTAAAGATCAAGAATTTGGACAGTCTTCCCTAAAGCCTCTGTTTCTAGCTTCTGTTATCTATATTGGTGAACAGATGGAAGCAGAGATCATGGCAACAGTGCTCTATTCACAATCCAAGCCATCACCATTTGCAATGTCATCCTGCCTATCTTCACTCTTAGTTAACAGTGGGTCCAAAAAACTCTAAATCCTTGCTTGGCTTCACAAATGTTGTGCAGCTCCTGTGTGCAGTACACACAGAATTCTTTAACAGAGTTGCTTGTTAAGTGTATTACACCTCAGATATATTGTGATGCTGTTTCTCTTTTCTCATGTAATCCATCTTCGGCAAGAGACCACAATAGATTGTCAAGCAGCATTTCTGCAAGGGCTAAGATGAAAATGTTGTCATGATCAAGAACCAGTGAGAGATAATCAGGAAGAAGTCATATTGGACCAACCTTGTCTCTTTTTATGACAGAAAGACTAGTTTTTCAGACAAGGGAATATTGTAGATAAAGGGTCTCTTCTTCTCAATAAAGCATTTGGCAAGGTCTCTCATTATATTCTTGTGAATATGATAGATAAATGGGAGCTAGATGGTAAGGTAATCTGGTGGATCTGCAACTGGTTGAACAACCTCACTCCAAAGAGTGTTTATAACTGGTTCTCCATCATGATCAGAGATCACAACTGTCTTTCTACCAAGTCTTTCCCCGTCACACAACTACTGAAACTGGCTGCCAAGTTTATGTGATTATACCCTGTGATAGCACAAATTAATCTTGTAGCTTTTCAGCTGGAGCTTCTGTCCATACGAAAGATGCTTCTATCATTCCCTTCTGGTTTGTGGACATCTTCCCTGTCCCTTACATAACTTGACTGTGCCACCACCATCTGTCTCCTTTCCTTCCTGGGGAGAGAAGAAATACAAGGTAGAGAGCATTGTGACATATTGGTGTTAACAAGCAGGGTTACACATTTGATCCACTGGAAGGAATGCCTGGAGACTGAATGTTTCTACAGCTACAACAGTCCTTGGAAATGAAGTGTACACATCCAGCCTTGACCTATCTATGTTCCACTCTTATTGTTTCACACCAACACACATCTTACAATAAGAGAGAAATTCTAAGTACATTGAATTTTCTGATGCTCACACTTTCCCAAATGTTATGTTCCATTTTTTTCAAAGCATGCCCAAATAAATATGCAAAGGAAACCCAGCAGAAGTGTGCTCATTAGTAAAAATGTAGAAACACACATTAAATCAGGGGAAATTGCTTACAAAATATGCATATAGCAGGGGAAAACTACATAAATATCCAGAAAAGTACATATTAGTTTTCATGCAGTTTATAAAAAGAGGGGAAATGAAATTACAGAGAAAGAGGGAGAACCAACCCCAAATTGATTGGTCTGTATCTCCTTAGTTTGTACTCAGAATTATGAACTCAGTTTAGAAGAATAAAAAATAGAGTAACTGGGGAAGTGCAATCATACCTATAAATAATCTGTCAGTGTCAAAATCTGCCTGGAAGTTTTTCTGCCCATAAAGGTGGCCAGCTGAGAACCGGTTCATAGGTTTCTCAGAAGGAATGCCAGTTTTATGACAAATAGAGATCCCAAGATGTATTCAGAAGTGCAGTATTGCTTAATTGGGACTGAGTAGGGATTTAAGTGTATTATAAGATCCATAAATGGAATTCAATAGATTTGACTCCAAACAGACCCAGTCTTGTTTGAGTGACACAAAGTCCACCGAGTTCACTATTTTCCTCTAGGTAATCCAAATTCCTAGAGAGGCCCTGAGTTCCTATTTTCACAACTTGGAGGAAGGTGGGCAGTGTGAAGAAATGGGTGTAAGTTCCCCCTGAACTCGTCCATTCAACACCATAGATTTTATTCACTTATTTTAAAAAATTGTTCTGGTGGGGTGACCACAAGGGAGATTGTTGGCACTTGAAGGTAGCTGATATGACTAGGAAAAAGTAGAGCCAGGCTGTTTTTGTTGTGTGAACCATTAAGTGACACAGACTGGGGAAAATTAACTAACATCAAGTGACTCAGAACAGTATAGAAAGAGATGGAGGGACAGATAAACCAAAGAGGTGGAAGCAATCTACTTTACTAGAAGTCTAGTAGACTTTCCATTCAACCCCCTCCCCCCCAAAAAAACCCTTCTTATTTTATTTTATTTATTTATTTATTTATTTATTTATTTATTTATTTATTTTTCACATTTGTATGGCCACCCATCTCACAAGAAGCAACGCTTGCCTGTTTCTAACATGCTACAAACACTTCTTAGAACCTGGGTGACCAGATCTGAGCTGCAGCAATCTGGATCAACACTAGATGGCAGCAAAGGGAGACAGAAAGCTCTAGCCCATTGCTGACATCTACTAGTCATCTAGTAGCTCTACGTCAAACACCAGGTAGATCTCTTTACTTGAAGAATAACGGTTGAACCCAGTAAAAAACAGCTTCGTATGTTCCTATGGCAAAGCAGATGCGACTATAGAAACCCAATGTCTTCCAGATAATTTGGATTCAATTCCATAATCTATGGAAGTCAGTCAGGCTGGTTGAGGCTAACATGAGTTGAGATTACACTATCTACCGATATTAGTTGCAAGTGATGCTACTCGTGACATGTCCTACGTGGCAATCATGAAACGATATGTTAAAGCAGTATTGACCTATGTACAGTATATTTCAAGTGGTCAACTCAAAGTAGAGATCCTTGTAGTTTTGTGCTTCAAAATAACAAGCAGCATGATAGCATTTTTTTCCCTTAAAGAGTAGAGATACTTGCTCAACAGGTGCGTTTTCTGGGCACTGGAAACGCGTTTACTCTGACATTTCAATTCTGCCTTATTAGTCACAGACTCCCACTTGCTTTAGAAGGAGATCAGACTTGTTTACATTTTGAAGCAAAGACAAAAACAGCCCTGACATTCAGACCTGTCAGAAGGCACATTTTCTGCCTCTTGATGGCAGTTTCGATATATAGTTATTCTGCATCAGCAGGTAACTAGCATGTTATATCCAGCTAGAAAACAGAGACAGTTCATTCAGATGTAATAGGATTATAGAGGTTCTTCACATTGAATAGCCAGCCCTCTTTAAATGTAAAATCAATTTAAAGTTTTAATAAGGCACCAAAATAATAAAATGTTTACAAGGAAGAGGAAAAAAATGGTTGTCAGCTTTGATGGTGTGAATGGAACTCAGTTACAAGTTTGATCAACAAGGTTTTGACTGGATTGAAAAGATACATTTCACGAACTCCCCACCCCACCCCTGATAGCTTGATTTTTTTTTCCCTTCAGTGTTGCTTCTCAATAATTACTGTTTGTTTTAGTTGATTCATCTTGCACCAATCCTTCTCCCAAGGCTAAATCTGAAGCATCATAGTAGTCTCCCATTTATAGGACACACGGAAGTGGGGCAGGGGGATATCTAAAGATGGTTAAAAGCTATGGAGCCCACAGGAGATCCTGTGCAATGGGCATCTGAACAAAATTCTTCCCAGACTTTACCTGTGAAGCAGAACTTTTTGCATGCCTCCATATTTTACAAGAGAACACACAGCATGCAAAAACATAGACTTTGATGCCTAGGAAATATGTATCCAGGGGGAAAAAATATGCAATTGCCCCTGCGATATTTAATACTTCCATTAAATTCCAAGAGAAGAGCTCAGAAGGCATTTTCAGTAGCAGGAGTATTTTTCACAACGAGAACAGTTCTGTGGAAAAACTGGGAGTGAAGAACCGTCAACTCAATCTATTTCTCATCTCTACCAGTTCCATTTCCATTCAGTCGTACATCTATTCTATCCCATCTCAATATCAATATGTGTTCTTTTTTTAAAAGAGTTAACGGATGCTTTTGAATATATGTACTTCTACAAAAAAGGCAACTTACATTCATGTTTTTTCAGTGAAATACACACTTTATATACATTCTGCTTGTCACTAAATAAGAGCAGAGAACACCATGGACAGCCCTTAAGAACTTCATCTGAATTCCCTTCTCTTTAGAAAAAAAAATTAAAATAAACTTCTCTTTCATCAAATTGAATGAGAACAGATGGGTGGGGGAAATGCATCAGAGGTTTTTACTACTCTAGCTTGCCCAGGGTTGAGAGAATTGTTGCTTTTCCCTGTTTATCATTGCACATCTAACTAGCAAGAGGCAATTCAATGCACATTTCTTTGATTCTGGTGCTTTGGATCAGTAGCTTAGAATGCAGCATGGATAATGAAGAAATCTAAGGTTTAATCCTGCAGGCCTTCGTCAGTTCTGCTTTTCTAATCCTCCAGCCTGCTCCAAACCAAAATCAGGTTAATATTTCCAATAATATGCAAGTAAGGCTCAACTTCTATCTTTTTACTTTTTATTCTTTCACAGAGGATCTCCATGCCAGTCGTAAGCCATTTACAAAGTCACAGCTGTAGTGGAACTCAGACGCTGCTTTTGCAACAACCTGGGGTCGTGGTCTAATGTGACAGGCTTTCAGTGTTCGGTTTAGCAAGAATCCCTCCAGAGTGCTTTTTAATTTGCCGTGCTCAGGTGGCTGCAAGCTACAGAAGAATCGCGATTTGTTAATTGATTTGACTGCCCATCCCAGCTCCGTTATTGGGTCTGCGTATATGTGTGAGAGAGATAGGCGTTGTCTTTGGTGGTTCACTCATTTTACATTTAAATGAAATTGACAGCAAATTGCAGAAGACTAGCTGCCAAAACTGAAGATGGCCATTAAAGCACCGGACTTAACATTCTGGTTTAATGGGCTCCCCAGTGTGAATTTCACTTGACCTCGCTCATACTTGTTTGATTAGTGAGTTTCCTGCGTATTTTGGCCATTACCAAACTGAACTTGATAATATTGCTCTGAATAGTGGATGATTTGGCTTCTGAAGGAAATAAACGTTGGGTCTTCTTCTTTAGTATGGAAGAGTTTGTTCGCTAGATTACAATCCCATATATAATCCATGTACTGGTCGCTGAGTGATGAATCTGAAATACGATTGTGTTCAGAGTTGAGGTCCAAGCTTGAATGCTGGAGAGTTAAGCCAGTTCTCTGTAGTTCCTTCTTTGGCTGATAGCTGGACCCAAGCTGATCTCCCCCCTGCTTACATATTCATCTTAGGAGGCAGGAAGCAAATCTGGTGGCCAGTGGCATCCTGGCCAAGGATTGAGTCCAAACTGTGCTTTCCTTCAGGTCTGCAGGAGGGAAATTTTGTAGGAGGGAAACACTATCTAACTCAATTTTTATTTTATTTTTTTTCAGTATGCTTCCTAAAAATGGTTTCCAGAGATACTTACAAACCATTGAATTCCCACAGAGAACAAGGGCAAACATAGCCAGAAAGCAGTATCCACATTGTATTCTCAGAAACTGGAGCCTTGTAAAATAGTTGACAATTACTGAGCAAACAAGAAGGGTAATTCAGAATTCAGACCCTGTCGAAGTTCCTTCATGCTCTCTTGAAGAGCCGCTCTGTCAGAAAAGGAGCCTTGGATTCCACCATAGCTCTCATAGTGTCAGTTGGTGACAGATGCTTGGTTACATACCTGTTGCCCCATTCAAGTTAATCCCCCCATGAGGCTGGAATCTTCAACTAACTGAGTCTCTGGCACTTAGAGCCAAATATGTATGTATGTACAGTATGTATGTACACACACACACACACACACACACACACATATATATATATATATATGTTCAACCATGTCTGATTCACAGAGACTGCCTGGACAAGTTCCTGCAGTTTTCTTGGCAAGGTTTTTCAGAAGTGGTTTGCCCTTGCCTTCCTCTTCCTAGGGCTGAGAGAGCGGGACTGGCCCAAGGTCACCCAGCTGGCTTTGTGCCTAGGTGGGACTAGAATTCACGGTCTCCTGGTTTCTAGCCTGGTACCTTCACCACTACACCAAACTGACACTCACATCTATATTAGATATATTTTAATAACGGCTTCTCTCCAAATATGAAAGGATGGACATGCAGAGGCCTTCCCCAGTGCCTATATAGTCTGTTAGGCAGTAGGCATTTTTGGAATTTTGAGAGCATGTTGTGAATTCACTCACAAAATAGCTGTCATGGGAGACTTGCCTAATTCACAAAATGGTGCTACAGTGAGAATGAGCAGAAGGTAAACTAGGCCCCGAGGATAAGTTCTATCATTACAGAGGTTCTTTATGGGACCAAAAGACATTCCTGAATAAAAACAGAATAAACATTCCCACCAGATACCAGACCAACTAAACTGTTACATTCCTGACTCAACCTCATCCTAGTCAAATGCTTGGGGGAAGAGCCAGGTCTTCACAGCCTTCCAGAAGACTAAGAGGGTAGGGGGCCCTCAACTCTCAGGTAGGAGTCTGTTCCAAAGATCTGGGGAAACTGTAGAGAAGATGCACCTCTGGGGTCCCATCAGATGACAGCATTTATGGGAAGGGACCAGCAGTGCACCTATCATATCTGACCTAGTGGGCCTGCATCATACAGAGCTTTATAGGTAACCTGGCCCTGTGCCATACAGAGCTTTATAGGTGATAATCAGCACCTTGAATTGCACCTAGAAGCCAGCCGGCAACCAGTGCAGGTCATGAAGTAGTAAGGACACATGTACATATTGCAACACACTCATAACTGCTCACTCTGCTGGGTTCTGGACCAGCTGAATGTTCTTTGAAGACCATCCCCATGTCAAGTGCATTATACTAGTCCAACCAAGAGGTAACCAAGGCATGAGTGACTGTTTGAAGATCCTCCTGATCCAGGAATGGGCATAACTGGTACACAAGATGAACCTGCAAAAAGGCCCTCTTGGCCACAGCTGCCACTTGTTCTTCAAGTTACTTCAATCAACCATGGCTAACTAAATCATAACTTAAACCAGGACTGCCACAAATGTGGGCTGAACGTGACCTGCCTGGAAAGATGCTTGATGAAGTCCATGTCTCAAGCTCTTGGCAGCCACCTTCAGTGGAAAGCAAGTTTATCCCAGGATTTCTTTTAACAAAATTCCTTGAAATATAATAGGATAAAGTTTTAGAAATCACAGCAACCAGACGCTGGATGGCCAGGGTGTGAATTCCTCTGCACTAGCATGACATCATTTGCCAGTTTGCTCCCTCCTTTGCCATATCCAAAACCTGTGCATTGAATTCTGACTTGCCCCGGTGGCCTGTTCTCCACCACCTTCTCCTTCTTCCCATTCTCTCCTGCAATTGCAATCTCTCTGCAATGTTCACCTATGCACTCAAGCATGGTTTCCTCCCTCTGCCTTCTCCAATCTGCTCCCTCCCACCCAGCTTGCACAATCCATTCATTGCTTCTTACTCCCTCCTGATCTACCTACTCCCTTCTTCTGGAGCTCTGAAGTCAATTTTCCCCTGCACTTTCTTTCCTGCTGCTACAGTCTTCAGCAGATTCTGCCCCAACTCTCAGTGTGGTCCTGCGGTCTCCATTTCACTTGATGTCTTCATTTTCCTTTCATGTTCTGTTAATCCTTTCCTTCACCCTTATTTTGTTTTCTGCTTTTGGTGCCTCCCTATTCTAATTTATCTTTGGAATTTTCTCTCCCTGAACAAAGGAAGCAAAAACAGCAACCCTTCAGAGCATTTTTTTCATCATTAGGTCATGCTATGACACTGAGTTGATTGTCATAGCACGCCTAGTAATGAAACATAAAACTGTATTTGTTTGTTTTATTTTTAATGGTGCTATTACACCCCCTCCTGATAAATAATAATATTTGTAAGGAAAAATAATGCAATACAAGGAAAATAAAATAATAGATAAAATTAAAAAGGGTCTTGGCTCTTCTCACTCTTGATTACAATTTTCAGCACACCATACTTATGTGGCTCTCACATCAGTACCTGATAGAAGGTACATATTCTTGATAGATGGTACATATTCCTGATTTAGGGTGAGAGAGTGTGGGAACTGGGTGGAGGAATGGTTTAAGGAAGACAGCATGGTCCACAGATGGTGAGGCAGTGTTTTAAGGATACTCCACTTTGGCTTTATCGAAGTCCACCTATGAATGACAGTGTGATAGAAGCTCTACCTGATTTTTATGCACGTGTGACATATATAAAAAAGAGACAGAGCTTCGAACTGTCACAACTGCCATCTTGATTTTTTTTTACCACACTCTGTGGACACCCCTGCTGAGTAGCATTATGAATCTCTTTCTGAAATCCATGTGGTTCTTGCTTCTTGAGTTTGCCAGCTACATGGTGCTTGACAATCCATCTGTTTTGAATGCAGCAAATCTTGGTTTGGATGTTGAGGAAATCTGCCGTTTCCACCACACCACGCTGCGCATTGTGTACAAACAATAATTGGCTTGATTCACATAGTGTGGTGCGGTTGGCTTTAGCTGAAGCAATACAGTGCCCAGGTTCATAGATAATGGCAGCTCCTTTGGGAGTAGGTACATTAACACCTCCCTCCCATGGTGACCAATTTGTGAGATGGCCCAAAGGATGCTTCAAAAAATTGCAGATGTGCTCTGTGACAGGTCTTTCTCTGCCGTGAGATTCTGGCCTAAGATTTTAGTGAGCAGCACTGTCGTTTTGATGTCCTAAATTAGTGCTTCTTATAGATCAAGACAGTTGACAGGTGACATAACTTCTTCTTTTTTTCCCATTAGGGAAAGGAAAGGAAATTGTTGAGTGTGTCCAATGTGAATGACAGAAGGCAGTCTCAGAGCCCAGGTGAAAAATGGATAAGGTATTGTCTTCGAAGCATGCCCATATTCAAGTCCACCCTAAGGCTTGGTTCTTCTTTGAGTGACTTTGAGCCAAACCCTCTTGGTCAACCTACCCTACCTCCTAAGGTTGTTGCGATGGGGGTTCAGAGTGTACTATATATGCCTCTGAGCTCCTGAAGGATGGATGGATGGATGGATGGATGGATGGATGGATGGATAAATAAGCAAGCAAGCAAATAAGGTGAGCCTGGAAATAAGGAGGCAGGAAATCCAATGGCATTGTATGCTCCCCCCATAATCATGGGTAGTCAGAGGATGAGCAGCCGTGGTACAAAAAACTGTTTTCTTAGCTTTGTAAATGTCCAGCTCAACCATTTCCATCACCACCACCTTTTTGTGGTCTGGTATAAGGCTCAAGGTATGTAGGCAGTCAAGGCTTAAGGTGCCTGTAGGTCGAAGAAACCTAAATGCTTGAAGCACCTGCAATCTGGCATGTATATGTTTTGGAGACAAAGTATGTAAGAGCCAGAGTAGATTGGCAGGGGGAAGGGGGCGGTGTTTCACTGTCTATAGCAGATGCTGATGGTGACCAGAGTGACTGGAGAAGCAGAGTTCTAAGAAGGAGTGGTGACCTAAAGGATCCATGGCTGCAGCATGAGGGACATCTGCAACAGATTGAAGAAGTTTCCAAAAGAAGCAGCTGAGAGGAGAGGTGGTCTGAAAAGGAACCAAATCAGATCCAGGCCAGAAAAGAAAACTGAGTAAAACTGAGTTAAACTGAGTACCCTTGCAAAGGAAATATTGTGGTTCAAATAGTGACAAAGATGTTTGGCTCAGAAGAAAAGTGAGCACTCGTTCTTCCTTCTCTCACCCCTCCCTATTGGATACTGTAGGAGGAGATCCATGTTAGTCTCTAGTACCCAAAAATCTGAAGAAATCTAGTAGCACCTTTTCAGATTAGTAGCTTTACATCTACAGTTCATAAAACATTATGCCTTTTGTTATTAGATGCTACTAGACTCCTGGTTTTTGGCCACCTCTTTGGGTAGTACAAGGTGTTTCTCCTTTGCAAGTGAAACCAGAGTTAAATAAGCAGAGAATTAGCATTTGAAAGCCTGCAATTAGATCAGCAACTATGTGAGAAGGGAAGAAGTGAAAGTTGTGTGCATTAGAAAGTTAAGAAACTTTAAGGAACTTTTCAACATGCCTTGATATGCATGTTAAATCAAGCTTATACCTAGATATTCACATTTGCATCCACTTGGAATATGAACTGGATATTGTATACACACACAAACTGCACCAGTTCTTTATTATAATCCTCAGTAACCACAACAAATTTCACTTCCATTAACATTCCAGCTTTGTGTGTGTGTGGATTAGTTCCTATCTTTACCCTACTCCAACAGGAATATTTGGGGAGGTTATGAACCTTCATCTTATGCTCAGCTTGTCAGATGTGCAAATAATATATACAAAGCAGTTCTTCATGAAAAGCTCTGGAAATGAAAACAACACCATCCATCATGGATTCAACCTATGCACACTGAAAACACATTAAACAAAATGGATCCATGGTAAATTTCTGCTTCCATCCTTGTGCTGAAAAATACATCCTGTATTCCAGATAATTCATTTGCTTTCTCCGTCTGTTGTTTGTTCTTGAGACTTGTCCATTTATATCCATATCAAATTGTGTGAGCTATTTATAACTCCAATAACATCCACAGTGGCTTGTTAAACTCTAAACCCTGATAAACCCCGATGAACCCTAAATCCACACCCTGTTAAGTCCTAAACCCTGATGAACTAAACTCAATTGTTGGATTAAAGAAACATGATGTGCCCAATTAATGAAGAATATTATGCCTTGAAATGGTGTCCTATTTCACACAAGATGCTAAGTCCAGAAACAAAATCTTACTACCAGCTTTTGACTGTGCCTTGTTTTGGGGTTCTTCAGCCACCTATGTGCCAAGGCTGGGGAAGGGTAGACCCAAGGCTGAGTCCCCTCATATCTGATCAGGGACCTACTTTTGAGGTAATCGTTTGTGAATGCCTGCATGTTATGTTGGGCTGTAGGAACAAGATGGGAATCCTGCTGGTATATCAGCCCCTCTACTTCCCAGTAGGGTCACTTCCTAAGCTCATGGACCTGGTCTTGGGTCTGGTATTGGAGTGCTGTCATGTTCTAGTATTGGGTGAACTTCAGTCTCCATATCCTGGAGGCCAGACTTGAGAAGGCTTGAGATTGATGTTCTATGTACTTTTTGGCACTACACATTCCAGTGGTCATATGCTAACCCTCATTTTTGCCTCAGAACAGTTGAGTTGTGATTTGGGTGTGGAGGACTTTACACCCTTTGCTGTGGTCACATCACTTTCAGGTCCAGCTGAGATTGATAGCCACCCGAGACCTCCATGGTGGCAATCTATTAAGATAGGTCCAGGATGGGCATGAAGCCCACAGAGGATTGAGGTCATGCTAGACAGCCACTCTAACCATTTCATTGGAGTCAGGCCAAACAGAGTCTCAGCTAACAAGGCAAGATACTGTCAATTCACTGGATTCTACCCATGAAGAGTCAAGACTCTGGTGAATCTGAGCAACTTTATTAAGCAAGTGCCATGAAGCCAGGTAGGAGATCTACTAGCTTGATCCCCCTTAGAAACAAGTTGGGTAACCTAATCAAGGCTGATGGCTTCTTCATGGAGCTGGAGAGGGTATGTCCAGTTGGTTCTAAAAGATGGTACATGTCTAATTTTGGGAGGGGGATAGAAAGAGGCTGTGGTACATCCCTGTCAGGTTCAGCCCAAAGAACTCCACGAGACAGTGCAAATACAGTTCTGTTGTGTTTATTAGCTTCAACCTCAAGACAGAAATCTCTCCAGACTGAATCTAACGTCCCAAGCCAGCAAGCCACAACACCGTGAATTCCTTAGGGTGGTGCCAGTCTCATCTTCTTAAACTTCCCACGCTCCTCTTGGGGTCTAAGGAAATGCTTATCTCCCTGAGCGCGGCCTTCATAACACCATTCCATCACAATCCCCTCTTTAAAATATCCTCCCTGAATCTTTTATTTGGCAAGTTTTCCCTATTCCCCAACTCTCCAGGGAAGGTGGCTGAGACAGTGGCAGAGAGTCAGCCAAAGTAAGAACTTAGAAGCAGCAGAGTGTTTATTTGCTGCATCTCCCACATACTCCACATAAATGCATGGCATTTTTACTCAGGGTTCAGACATGGCATGGAATAGAAAAGGCACTGGTCAGCCTGTAAATGACCTTTATTGGGATCTGGATGTGGTCAGTGTGACCCTCTGTTGGTGTTCCAGTTGGTGTCTGTGGTTCAGGAGAGGTTGGCTTGGTAATCGTTGATGTGTCGGTACCTCAGGACCTGGTGTTCTGGCCCTTATTCTTCAATATCTACATGAGCCACTGGAGGAAATCATCCATCAATGTGCAGATGATACATAACTGTACCACCCTGGATCATGCCAAATATGCTGTTAAAGTCTTCTCTGGGTATCTGGATGCTGTTGGGATCTGGATGCGACAAAACAGGAAAATACTGAATTCCAGTAAGACTGTTTGTTCATTGCAGTTTTCTGTCAGCCCTAATACTGCCTCTGGAGGAGGAAGAAATAGTGGATGGGCAGGTGAAGGCTGTGTCCAGGAAGGTGTTGGCCCAGCTCCAATTGGTGCGCCATTTGGATCAATTTTGGCTTATGGCCAGAAAGATCTGACTGACTTTACATGGCAAGCTAGGTGCTGGTAGCTTTGCAACCTAAGACCCATCATCAACATGTCAACAATCCTGATATAGCTTGGACCATCTTTAGAAAAAAAAAAAATAGAGTGCACCCATTACAAATTTAGATTTTGAAAACCATGGGAGTCTAAAAATTATTGCTGGCTTCCACAATCACTGAGCAGCAGAGACGTTTGAGGAACAAGGGTGAGCAAGCCTGCCTTGGGGGAGAGCAACTTTCCAGGCTGAACTGAACCCTCTCTGACATAAGTCCTCCAGGGCATAGTGAATGGTTATGACCACGATAGACATGCTGGCCGTGAAGCATGAGAAGAACAGTGAGGTCTGAGGGCTGGATGATGGTTCCATATTTTATTGTCAAAATCTGATTCATTCCTCCAGGTAAAGTCAGTTTCTATCCAGAACAGTATTTTATTTTCTAAAAACTGCTGCAGAGCTGGCATTAGGCTCTGATATTATCCAGAACAGAGTTTTCTTTTCAAAATCTCACTAAAGCATTAGACCAAGGTAAACGTTGTCCCTTTTGTGAAACATGTGCCTCACCTCACAATATCCCTTGGTAATTTATTAATGAGAAGGACATATAGATACTGTCAAGCATTGGATAAATGTAGAAAATTCAAAATCTTTCTGAGCACTGAGGAGCGCTTGGTCCAATCCACGATATCTGGTGACAAAGCAGTAGACATCAAGCTACTTTTTATTTGACTTCATTTTTAACTGCATCATAATTTGCCATTAGTTTCAGTAACCTAGTGGGCGACTAAGCATCCTCTTTTTCTCTCTTGTTACTTAGTCATCTCTCTGGATGTGGGCTTAGAGGAAGTTTGCCCCTATGGCAGAGAGCCCTTCCTAAAACAAAGTTACTGATGCTTTGTTTATCTATCCCATTAGATTGAGAGATTAACCGAAGAAACACCCCCCACACCATAAAATAAAATAATAAAATAAAATAAAATAAAATAGCAAAATAAAGCAAAATAAAGCAAAATAAAGCAAAATAAAATAAAATAGCAAAAGAAAGCAAAAGAAAGTAAAAGAAAAGAAAAGAAAAGAAAAGAAAAGAATAAAATAAAATAAAATAAAATAAAATAAAATAAAATAAAATAAAATACCATTTTATGCCACTTGGCTCACATTCCTTACATTCAACAGGATTTTGACATCCATCTATTTTCTTCTGACACTGCTCACCTGAGAAGATTTTCCTTGGTGATGAAAAATAAAAAGAACTGCAGAATATCTTGTGAGATAAATTTACTAGAGGTGTGAGGATATGGAGAGAATTAAGAATTTTCCAGAGTTTCCAATGACACATTTTATATATGAATGAATAGAATGCATGATTAACTATTTTGTTTATTTTCATACTTCGGGTTTTGCTATAAAAAATTCCTCTCTGCTTCCTTTGTCTTGTAATAATCTATTCTCCTGTCATCACAATTGTTCTCAAGACTCAGGCAGTATCTTTCATTTTCTTTTCCTTCTCCAGAGACCTGATATGCAATGTTCCTTATAATGAAATTACAGAACATTATACGGATGGCTTTTTGCCTATACATTCCATGCACAGGTCTATGATATAAAGATACCACTTATTCATTTATCATACAGGATTGTGGGTAGAGCTCATAAGCAGGTTTTCAAAATGCTCTGAAAGAAAGGATACCTTTTTTTGGGGGGTGGGGGTGGGGAAGGGCTGGAGAATCAATCAGGGTTTCTGCAGGGCATAGTAAAAAAAAGTCAAGATGGCAGGAATGACTGTGTGTTTGAGGCTGTGTGTTTGAGACACGCTTTCTTCATGTGTGTGCATATTTGATACCATAAGACTGAAATAATCCTGCATGTAACAACTTCCACTTGGTTCATGCACCAGTTAAGGAACTGTAGAAATCTGGAAGGTGGTACAAGTTTAAATACTGCCCTATATTAATGGAATTATGCAGTTGGAAAAGATTAGGGCAGTTGTATTTATCTTCTTATATTTTTAACTCATCCACGGTTGGGTCACTAAGAACGAATTCCATTTTCGCTTTCCTAAAAAATAGGTATCTTTGCTTAAATATTGCCAGTAAAGAAAAACATCCGTTGAAGCTGCTGAACAACTCTTACCTTTTTCTGATGCTGTGAAGATATTTTGGATCTTTGCTTTGTCCCTGGTGTAGCCAGTGCTTGGTCAACATTGCTTGGGCTTAGAAGATAAATGGGTGGGCCTGCTTAGTGTTGAACCACCAAGAAATAACAGGGCTATAGATTAGATTGGGAAAAGCAAAGAAAGCTGAATTCAAGGGGATTTTCATCATCTGTAGTAGATGGCGGCAACTAATTGATCTTAGTTTATCTCAAAAAGCTAAGCAGGGTTAGATCTGGTCAATACTTGGGTAAGAGACCACCATATAAGTACCAGAACTATGTGAGGAGTCAACAAAACATATCAGAATAAAACAATAGCAAACCATTTGTTTTGTTGTTAAAGAAAATTGTCCAGATGTTCACCAGAAGTCAAGGTTGACGTAAGTGGTCTTTCCCTTTAACACTTCCTTCCTCTAATTAGTTCTCATTCTAGAGAAAGGTGACAGCACCTCCTCCATGCCTCATAAACAAAGCTGTTTCCTTTGAAAATTGAGAACAAGGATGGCTTTTGGAAAGTTCAAATAAATCTCCTTGCTCTTCTTCACCCCAGCACCATTCTCCCAAATAGCACCTATGACTTTGTCATGTACTTCTCTCTTAACAAATTGTTGCATGTTTGAGGAGAGTGCTAAATTTTGCATTCCAAATGCAAAGGAATGGTGACATTTGCCAATACATGTATCCATATGCTCAAAGACCTTGCAAGCAATACTGATTTAGCATACCTGACTTTTGCAATGTATGATCAAGTTTCTAATCATTTTCAATTAAACCCTACACTATAGTCTTCTATGAACTGCAAAGCATAAGAAATGGAGCTAGAATACCAGTTTGGTTCTCTGCATTCATGGCAGACTTTTTGCAGACCCTACCAACACTAATAACCTCTGATATTTATTGCTGTTTAGTCTCCTGGTATCCAGGTGAGGGAGTCAGCCTTTCAGGTTAAACTTTAAATTAAACAGGAAGCCAGTGTCTGACCAATGCACAACATTTTAAAGTTTAAACAAGCATCTCTGGCTGGAAGATATCACTGCAAAGCCTACATCAAAAATGTATGCCTGGAGACACCTTAACTCTCACAGCAAGCTTTGGGCAGGATGAGCAATAGCAAAGTGAGGTTTTTGGATTGTTAGCCACATCATCGTTCCAGAGTATATGATCTCTAAACTTGCTGAAAGGTTCCATGAAGACAGAGCTCTGGGTAAAATATTAATATATGTCTTCAGCTCAGTTTTCAAGGAAACTGAATGAACAGGTTTGAGGCCTTTGCAATGACCTCCAGTTGATACAAATCAAATAAACTGAACTGCACTGTGGACCTAAAATGAAGATCAAATCACCTTCTGGTTCTTTGAAAATTATGAAGAATGTCAAGTATTTTTATAGAAGCTGGGCATTTTGTCAAGAATATAGTATTACCTGAAAAAAGAAACAAAGGAGGCAATTAGGAAATTCCTCCATTAGGAAACCAGGCAAGGAATTTCCCAAGCAGTTTGTTATAGGTCTTGAGAGGAAGAGTTCATGTTCTTCCTCTCTCATATTTCATATCCTATATTTTTCACAGGCCCAACATGACAGAACACAACCTTCAGTGAATTAAAATATATTTATTGACCTTTGCTTATCAGTGCCACAGATAGGGGATTGCTTCTCCTGGCATTTTGTAAGACACCTTTTTTTCAGTTGAGCTCAAAGTTGGGCAATGTTTCAGTACTGAAGGTTCTTCTTCTTCTTCTTCTGCTTC
Source organism: Liasis olivaceus (assembly GCA_030867105.1). Lineage (NCBI taxonomy): Eukaryota > Metazoa > Chordata > Lepidosauria > Squamata > Pythonidae > Liasis > Liasis olivaceus. The sequence continues at coordinate 6,738,349 of CM061354.1, forward strand.
TGCTTCTGCTTCTGCTTCTGCTTCTGCTACTGCTTCCTCCTCCTCCTCCTCCTCTTCCTCCTCCTCTTCCTCTTCTTCCTCTTCTTCTTCTTAGGAAACATGGAAGAATATGCAATTACAGATGATTTTTCCTAAGCCTAGATAGATATATTTTACATAGAAAAGTTGTGACTGCTGATTCTCTCCTCTGTACGAAGATGGACAAGAAGCCATGAAGAACATTATCCTGATGGAACAACAACAGATATAAATAAACAACACAGACTGAACATTTTATGGTCCCATTGTATATCTTCCTAGTTGACTTTGTTCTTGATAGAAGCAACTCTTGACTCAAATAACTTTTTGCTATTGCAATAAATTTATATCATTTTTATTATCCAGACTCATGAAACCTTGGCAAAGTTCCATTAGGATTTTGCACCGTTAGACCATTCCAAGAAATAAGCTCCTTTTCTGATTTTGTTGTGAAACTACAAAGTGGGCATGTGATAAAAGCATACAGAGACTCCCAATCTAACTGGGGGCATGATCTGAAGCTCCAGTAATGGCCCACTGTAGGACAGTTTGGAAGCTAATCTGATTTGATGCACTGATCCAGTATGAAATTCAGAAAATAATTTCCCATAGTTTATCATGGGAAAAAAAATCAGGTTGTTATCATATTGTGCTTTTCAGTGGAAAAGATTTGGTTTGCAAAACTATTTTGAGAGGATGAAATGGGCCAAATGCCATAGAAATCTGATGGTGGTGGTGGAACTGAGCTACACTAATTTTTGTTGCTTTTTACACAATCTAAAGAAATTTACAGCTGGTACCCCATGCACTAGGTAACACACATGGCAAATATCAGACATATCATGTCTGTGCTGAAGAATAGACACAAATCTCACACAAGTCATGTCCACAGGCTTCTGAGGGTGGGGCAAGTGATATCAAATGTATCACACATTATGCAAATTGTGTGACTTGTGTCAGTCATATCAATGTGATTTTGCCATTTGCACAATGACATCTTGATCTGTGTGATCATGGCTTGTGCCTGACACTTAGGGGCATGGCAATATCTAAAAAAAATAGGAGAACGTTTCAGTAACCCTGGACATTTCTTCCTTGAATTCAAGATTAATATTCTTGAGCAAAGGAAATACAAAGAATGATTTCTTCATGAACTGTCCCAAGTTGGATTTGATAGGAGATTGTATACAAAGACTAACATTTCTTCCTATACTCCATGTGCTAATCCACCCATCAATGCAAGAATGTTGGTGGAAAGGCTGTCCTATAGTGGTTATCTTATTTTGACTTTTGTTTCAAACTCAGGAGCAACCATTAGTCCCTACTTGCAGCCTGGCCCTCAGTTCTTACCTTTAAAAAATCCTGTGCATCTAATATTCTCTTTTATGGATCCGTTTTCTTATTTCCTATCTTCTCTTTCTCTTCCTTTTCCCCTTACATGTATCTTTTATGTCTTCCTCCATGATCCCCAAACTGGATGCCTCTAGATGAATTGACTTCAATTCCCAGAATTCCCCAGACCAGATGGCCACTGCTGAGCATTCTGGGGGAACTGAAGTCCACAAATCTAGAATATGCCTAAGTTTAGAAGGCCAATCTAATATTAAGAGGACACACACATGCAATATATTTAAAAAGAAGAAAGATTGGGGTGGATGCTTCTGTTATGACTACATTCACGGCCACATTTTGGGCCCTAAAGGCCTTATAGCCTAGACCAGCTCTTATTTTGTGTAAATAAATGGTAAAAATGGACATGACATGGCAGTTTTGAAGAAAACTCTATTTAGTGCAGAATTTGATAATTGATTCAGGAAAGGTTTCTGCTCCACCAGAAATGCAATTTTGATAAGAAAATTGAAAACCATGGATCTTTGCACATTTCATAACATTAATTAAATTTATCCTGTGTCTTACCCTCTGGCAAGCTTGTCGGCCATGGAGACCACGAGTATTTGAACATTGTTGTGAAGACTTAGCTTTCTCTCTAGAAAAAGCACAGGAGAGAGAGAGAGAGAGAGAGAAAAAGTCAGCTTTCAATAATTCAAATACTGCAAATATGTTTTTATGGCAAAGATCCGACTACCGAGCACAAGGGCCTGAAATCTCTCAGACGGATTACAAGTAAAATTATTAGGCTGAGAAAATTGTAAAGGGAAAAGATAAAAGCTAAAGCAAGAAACATGATGCAGATCTCTCCAAACTGTAAAAGTAAAATAAAACCTTATAGCTTTCACACAGCTTGAATAGAGAGACAGACAGACAGACAGCGGTGGTGATAGATGAAGCGGTGCCAAGTGACAGCAACATCAGGAAGAAGGAGCATGAGAAGCTGGAGAAGTACCAGGGCCTGAAGGAGGAACTAGAGAGATGTGGAAAGTCAAGGCCAAAGTGGCCCCAGTGGTGGTAGGAGCACTTGGGGCCATGACTCCTAAGCTGGGAGAGGGGCTCCAACAGATCCCAGGAACAACATCCGAGCTCTCTGTGCAGAAGAGTGCAGTGCTAGGAACAGCTAAGATACTGTGCAGAACCCTCAAACTCCCAGGCCTCTGGTAGAGGACCCGAGATTGAGGAAGACCATCCATAGGGGTGAGACGGGATCTAAGTTTTCTATCTATCTATCTATCTATCTATCTATCTATCTATCTATCTATCTATCTAATGTACAATATACTGAGGGCTATCATTAATGGGAAAATCCAACTTTTGTTTCAAGTCCTCTGCCCAGTCCTTCCAAAGCATTTCCTGAAACCCAACAGCAGCTCATCCCATGCAGGCAAAATTTCTGGCAGCTTCAAAAATATGTGCATTTATGTTCCTGATCCCAAGATTATTATTATTTTTTTCCGTATTAGGAGGTTGACTGCTTGCCATACTCCCAACCCCTGGCACGTAAAAGCAGGGCAGAAGATCAGCAGCCTGGGTTTGCCCTCTGTTGTGGAAGTTTGCAAAAACAAGTTGAGATGGGTTGGGGCTTGTTAGTGCCTTTATAGACTTTTCCATCTTGGTCCCTCCCAGCAAGATTGGATGTCAGTTTCTATGGGGGAGCTGAAAACCAGCCGCTCTTCAGAGTGTCAGTTCAGGAGAAGACTGGATGACAAAGCAGTAAGAAACAACTACCATGCTGGAATTTCTCAGGTGCACTGACCCAATCAACAGCAAGCATCATTTCTGGAATATAGCAAGATTGCACAGCAGTTAGTTACTTTGCACATGGATGGTTTCAGTCCTGCTCATTAAAAGAATTGTGGGAGCAGGACTGAGATAACCTCTATTAGAAAGGGATAGATGGACAAGTCTTGGTTTACTATTAGGTAATTTAATTTGTTAAGTCTTGAGAGAAGAGCAGAAAGACATAGGAACGTGTAAGCCCAGGGTCATGCTGGCACATTAGGATTGTGCATTAGATGAAATAAAAAAATGAATTAGAAGAAAGGGTGTTAAATCTCATGTGAGTGTGCTCTTCATTAAAGCAGGCCAACTGCGTGAGCCTGGGAAAAAAGTGACTGTTTTAAGAAATTGATTCAGAGATAAAGCAACTCTTAAACCAATCATAACTTTTTTCCAGCATTGTACAGAACCTAAAAAAAAAAGATGGGGGGGGGGAGGCTACTTTAATGGATAGCAAAGAGATGCTATACTCATGTGAAGCCTGAAAGATTTCTTCTGAATCATTTTTGAAGCATGAAGCTGTCAAATTTTGGGAACATCCCCACTGGACTTTAGCTCCCTTTCCCCCTGCAATATTGTTGTTATCAAAGAAAAACCCTCAGCCTTTGCTTGGTGAGAATAATGTAGTTCAGTATCCCTGTGGGGATTCCGAGTCTTTTAATCCTACATCAGGAAGAAACAAAGCAAAACTATTGTTACTTTTAACACCACCTTTCCCTAGGTTTTGAGTCCCTAGGGCAGTAGGAAGCATAAGGCAGAGGAGGTGAAGCTGCTTCAGGCATGCAAACTCTTGGAAGATGAAGCATCTTCAGTATCGCTGAAGGAAAGTTCTTCCATCCCATCCATTTTCTGATAATAAAAAAGGAATCCTCCAAGAAGAAGTGCAAGAGGGCACTTCTGATTGGGGTAAATTATTTTTTTTTAATTGGAAAATATATTACAATTATTGATTGTATTTATAAATATATAACAAATGCAATTCATTATATTTCAGTAAAATGACTTGGAATGCTATAATTGATGAGGGAAGAGCAGTGAAGGTTCTTATTCTCAAAGGCATCCCCCCCCCTTTTTTTTTTTCAAAAGATCTTTTTTCTTCATGGAATATATGTACCCTCTTGTCCTAAAGCATTATTATGGTTGATTGCACAGTCAGCCAGATGTTTAGACTGGATTTGACATTTTTACCCACCTATCAAGCCCTTCCCAAGGACCTGGGATAGGCAGATGTTGTTTGATGGTGTTAAAGGTCTTGTTGCAGGATGGAAGCTGTTCCAAATCAAGCTGCCTTTTGCAAAGGACTGATGGTGGTGGTGGTGGTGATGATGATGATGATCCAGTTGGTAGTCATGGCTACCTTGAGAAGGAGAAGGAACAAGAAACTGTTTTGCTTTTTTTCTACTTGGCAAGGATCATCATGCGTGTGCATCTGGGCCTGAGGCTTAATTTAACCAGAAGGCTGGTCACTATCCTCTATTTAATTCAAAGTCTTTGTTGCTCTTGATGGCTGGTGATTTGTAGAAATGCTAGGCAGAAGGAAGATATGATCACAGGAAATGGTTACTTCCCTGCGGATAACATATGCATCTTTTATGGCACCTGCATGTTAAATCAGGTCTGGGAACTGGGTAGCTAATGAGGCCACATGATATTTCTGAGAGCTACAGTGGAAAGTAGAGAAGGAAAAAGAGGATAATTTCCCCCCACCTTTTATTTTGCATGTTAACTAGAAAAGTTCACCCATCCCAAAGATAGATATTCTGCTAAATGTCTTAACAAGTATATGATCCTGGTTTTCAGATTTTCCCTTTTGACACACAGTGCCCAACTGGTATTCACTCTCAGACTGTCAATCAACAGCCTGGGCAGTATGGATCAGATTGCAATCCAAAGAAATCCCTTCAAAACATGGTTGACATTTTGTCCTCATCCCTAGAATCTTACTGGGCAGGCACCTGCTGGATAAATATTTTTTAACATCACAGATTATTGTGTGTTAATTTTTGTATTCCAGTGATGGGGAGGATGAACCACAATGGGGCCATGTTGGTCCTTTCCAGGTTCATTCCAGTCTGGTGATTTCTTTCTTTCTTTTTTCTTTTTCCAAAATAAAAGATTGCAAGGAAAGAAATCACTGGACTGGAAATCTCCCAACAAAAGCAGACAGTTGAACAGTCTACTCTCATGTCTTTTTGGCTACTCCAATCACATTTGCATGTCAGGCCAGGAGATGTGAATGACCTTCATACCAGAAACATAAGGCCTGGGTCTTTTTTTAAAAAAAAAATGATCCAAATGAGAGGTTTCAGGGTGGAAAAGGTTCACCCAAATGTGGCTACTCCTTTTTCCTCAGCTGACCTTGTTGTACTATTAGTTATCTGAGCTTTTATGGGCGTCCCTGGGCAAAACTGATTCTCACAGAGATATTATAGCCACAGGAGAGGATGCAGTCAAAAAAAGTGATCAGATTTGCAAGGCCCTTTCAGTGAGAGGCCTCTGTGTGGATTCCCAGCACCCGGAAGACATAAATTGCATGAACATGGACAGTGTCAAAGATGATAAAAGGAGATTAATAGATGAGGAAGAGATTATTCACAAAGTGATGGTCAAGGACATGACAATTTTTGCTCACTAGAATCAATCACAGAGGTTCTTCTACTGAAGTTTTCATCACTAAGGCCATGAGCACACCAGCTTGCAAAGATAAGACCGATATGACACTAATTTACAAAAAGAACTTAAAGTGAATTTAGGGAAAATGGATTTGAATTATTGCAAAGTAATACAGATGAGGAAAAGGTTTCTGATACTGAATTTTGGTTCTTTTGTTTTCCCCTTGTCCTCTCCTCTTCCTTATTGGTTATCTTTTTATTCTGCTACTGTTTATGAACTTCATTTATACTCATCGCACGGTTTGATTTTAAATCTGGACTGATGTGGAAGGGATGGACATGGAGACAAGCAAATTTCAGGAAAATAAAAAGGGGGGTGCAGTTAAATAGGCTGCAGACAAAGAAACAAAGGGATGGCACCCTTTCTCCCCCACTTAACCCATATGAACTTTTCCAAACTATTTATTTCAAAGGCAACGACTTTCCCCTCAAATTTAAATAGTGTATGTGTGCGTATCTGTGTATGTATGTATGTATGTATGTATGTATGCATGCATGTATGTATCTGTCTGTCTGTCTATCATCTATCTATCTATCTATCTATCTATCTATCTATCTATCTATCTATCTATCTATCTCAGTATAGTATATATAGTGTGTATATATGTATATGTAGATAGATAGATAGATAGATAGATAGATAGATAGATAGATAGATAGATAGATAGATAGATAGATCTCCAGTGTATGTGTCTGTACATGTGTGTGTGTGTGTGTATGTGTGTCAACTCCTGGACACTGCCTGAACAATTCCCTGCAGTTTTCTTGGCAAGATTTCAGAAGTGGTTTGCCATTGCCGTCTTCCTAGGGCTGAGAGAGAGGGACTGGCCCAAGGTCACCCAGAGGGCTTTGTGCCTAGGTGGAGCTAGAACTCATGGCCTCCCAGTTTCCAGCCTGGTGCCTTAACTGCTACACCAAACTGGCTGTCCCAGTATGTACATACATACATACATACATACACATCTCCAATGGAGAGAGAGAGGTGTATGTATGCGTATAACCCCCAAGCCCTGCTGTGCTGCCTCATTGTGGCGGGTGTGGGGTGGGCGATGTTCCTGGGAGGGATGAGTGAAGAATGTCAGGAGTGTATGCCAAGAGCAGGGTCACTAAGGTGTGAAGGTCATCCCAGCTGCCCAGATAAAGCAAGCAGGCACCTAAACTGGGCAGAAGTGATATAGGAAGATGGAGGCAGATGATCGCTTAGTGACAATGGCAAAGGCTGCGTGGGAGAAGGCAGTGGTGAACCACTCCTCTATATTTACCAAGAAAACCAGACATGGATAAAAAATACATAAAGTGATTGACCGTATAACGCCTGATGATGGGCCCCTTGAGTCAGATGGCCCTCATCATACTACTGAGGAAGAGCTGAGGATCTTTTGGAGTACTAATGGTGTTTCTAATGTGGCTAGATTAAAGCCTTCTGGACAGCTAGTTGCCGATGTTGCCATATAGGAAAAGAAAATCTGAAGCTGCAAAGATAGAATTGCAGTGGGAATGTGCAATGTAAGGAACATGAACAGAGGAAAGCTCTACACAATGACAGTGAAATGAAATGACTACAAATTGACATCTTAGGCATTAGCGAATTGAGATGGACTGGGATTGGACACTTTCAGTCAGAAGATCACACCGTTTATTCCTCAGGACATGAAAAACAAAGAAGAAATGGTGCTATTTTTATAAATGCAAGAACAGTACTTGGCTACAGTGCAATCAATGATTGAATAATATTGATTAGACTTTGTGGACGACCCTTTAATATGACAATCGTTCAAGTATGTAGTTCATTGGTTTGAGTTATAGTGGTAGTAGGGATTGTCGTGAGGGCTCTATTAGCATCTTCTAGCATACTATCTGATGGTACTTCTCCATTGACCCTTGGTAATTAGTCTCAAGGTTTGATTGTAGCTAGTTTATCCATAATCTTGTTCCTCATATCAGCTGCGGTGATCTGTCATAGAGGAGGTGGCAGTGATGTTCCAGCTTCAGGTGTTGGCTGCACACCCAATTGTTCTTCCAGGTCTTCTTGAGTCTGGAATGTAATGAGTAGTTGGTCTATCTCAAGTTGTGAAAGCAGCTTCCTCTTCACTATGTTGAAGCATTGGGGAACTAACTGTTTTTCAGTTAGTGTGCATGTAGGTCTTCTGTCCATTCATAGTTTCCTCATACATTTCAATATATCCCCTCTCATTAGGTCTACTGTTGTAGTAGCATTCCATCAATTTCAGATTGGCTTGTCTCATCCATGTATGGTTTGTTTCAGTAGCCCACTTATTGTCAGATTGTCCTAGTTCCCCAACATCTGATGCAGACCTTGTTAATCCAGGTGACATCCGAGCTGGCATGACTCTCTTAGTTTGTGTCACTTTCATATCCAAAGTAGGCAGGTGAAGCCTTAGAGGGTCTTTTCCCAAGGACCTCTACTGGTAAGGTAGGTACCAGCTGGGATTCAAACCCTGGTCTCACGCGTTAAAGAGCAACACTTTAACCACTACACTATCCAGCTGCTTATTATCCTGGTTAAGGATAGATCATCTTGGAACAAATACATCTATGTGGTTCCTAGGAGTCAAAAATGACTTGATGGCATATAATCAATCAATCGATCAATGTATGTGTATATGTGTATGTATTATTTGGTGGGGGGCACAACTTGAGTGAAATTGTTGTTTAATGGCAAGAGAAGTAGAAATCAAAGAAAGTGTTTGCCAAGTTTTAAGAGAAGAAGGGAATGAAAAGCCAGTGCTTGGGGTGGGGGTGGGGAAATCCTATCCATTACATGTATAAGCCTCACATCTGTTAGAGTGGATGGTTGGCAATCAGCACTGCCTGAAGACTTTTGAGAGAGCATAGTAATGAAACGTTTGCAAGGAAGAACCAAGCTCAGAGAACCCCAAGGACTCCACAACACGCAATTTGTCATCCTAGAATTGGTTTTGGGCCAGGACCACACCACTGGTTCTTCCCTATACTTCCCACTCCATCATTTCTTTGTGGTTTAGTGTGTGCAAGTGTGATGTTTTTCATCTTCCCAGTCTAACTGTGGTCTGGAATTCCTTGGTGGTCCATGCAAATACAAGGCTTGACTCTCCTTGGTTTCCAAGATTAGCCAAGGTCAGATAGATGCTGCTACCTGCCTGCAGAAACACCCACAAACACTTTATGATTTTCCACTGACCTCAAAGAAGTCTAATCAGTTGGATCCTTTGTTTTTACTTTTTACTATAAATCTGCTTTCTTTATTTCTTCTGCTCCATAGCTCCAGTATGCTATTCCTAAAATAACATCCTGAGGATATGTAGGATTGTACATGGGAAACACGGGCCAGACTTTGTGCAAAAGAATGAATGGACGTAAGTTTGACATCAGGACCCAAAACAAGGACAAAGTGATATCAGAACATTTCAACCTCCCAGGACACTCTACTGCAGATCTCAAAGTGACCTTTAATAGTGAGATTTCATAGTATCTCAAAAGGTCTCAAGAAACACAATGGTTTTTAACACATTACAATTGTAAAATTTATTTATTTAGTTAGTTAGTTATCAATCATATTTATGAGCCACCCATCTCACACAAGGTGACCCCAGGCGGCATACAACAATTAAAAAGAATAAATACATAAAAACAATTACAAATAAAAAAACTGCAAAAACACCCAAAATTAATAAGGGAACCATTGCAAAATCTCCCTGGTCCTCTGGGAGCCCCAGGCCTGGTCACATAGCCAGGTCTTAAGGGACTTGTAGAATGATAAGAGGGATGGAGCTGACCTCACTTCTGGGAGGAGAAGATTCCATAAGGCAGGGGCCATAGCAGAGAAGGCCTGTCTCCTGGGACCTGCCAAATGTAATTCTCTGGCAGACGGGACACACAGCATGCCTTCTCTGCCAGATCTGATGAGATGGGCAGATGTAATCAGGGAGAGGCGGTCCCTCAGGTAATAGGGATATTTAATACTAGATAATAAGATATTTATAACTGATCTCATCTGTAACCTGTGCCTGCATATCCAACCTGCATTCCCCTCTCTTCCCCACCCCCCCGACATCATCCCAATTCAGATCCTACATCAGTCTAGCCACTCCATACATCTGATGAAGTGAGATGCAGTTCACAACATCTTATAGCTTTTAGTAAAATATGTTAGCCTGAAAAGGTGCTGTCAGACTCCTCTTGATTTTTAGCTGCCATAGACCAACACAGCTCTCCTCCTACAATGTCTATCCTGAGACATGGCATTAATTTGCTTTTGTTGCTGTTGTTTTACCTCTCCCAATTATAGAAGAACAGACAACCATTATGTTTATGAGCCAATCTATGTGAACAGTGATAACTGGGTGGAGGAAGCCAATCTATATTTCATTTATAACAAAAAATTAACAAAACAAGTATCCATCTGGGAATTGGGGATTGGTTCATCTGAAGGTCATGTACAGAGCATCCCATCTTCTGCCAGAGCTATTACTAGCAGCCTTACAGATATTGAGAAATAACTTTTCAAGATACACTACCTGACAACCTATAAGTGAAATGAGGAAATGGAAATTTATTTTAGGATGATGAGAATGCTCAATTACAACACACATTCTATTCGACCAGCTCAACAAATTTATTTTCTCTCATCCATCTTTTTTCTATACAAAAAGAAAAGAAAAATGAAACAGAGAATGGCAAGTTGCATATAGCGAATGCATCCCATTTGACAAACTGGATTAAACTGTCTGTATCCTCTTTTGCTTTCCAGATATTTTATTCTATGAGAATTGGCTTAGATTAGCCAATGTTGGAGTCCTTCAGATATGTTGCAGCTGCAACCTTTAAAATTTCAGTTGCCACGGGCTGGGATAGAAATACAAGAATTGCCAGATTGGGGTAAATGACTTACATGAAGACAAGATCAATTTTTTTAAGCATAAAGCATGCACTCCCAACAGTAAAAACACTCACGCTTATAAAAGTTGCCTGTAAATTCATAAACCTTATTATCCAAACTTCTGTTTGAGCGGAGACATGTTTTGATGAAAGCATTTTCATTCAACCCTTCTGGGAACTCTCCAACTACACCAATCAGCAAAACCAAGCAGATCCTGCTTTGTTCTTCGAAACAATCCCTTAACTGCAGTTTTGAATAACTATATTCCAAAGGATGAGCTGAAATATGCCATGGGTCAAAAGAAAAACGTTGCATACTTGTGAGAATTGTGAAAAAAGGAAACTCCGCGTTAGGGAGCATTAGCGAAAGGTACAATAATCAAATGGCTAAGATGGTTTTCTTTTATGTGTTCTTACAGTTTTCCTTGTATGGATATTAAATATATTTCTTGAGAGATTACTGTAGATTGAGAAATAACAGAAGGTATTATATACAATGTTCATAAAAGTCTACCCCATAGAAACCCCTCATCGTTTGATTTCCAGTCCTTTGACTAATGATCCTTGAAGTATTATTTCTCTTTTTATTCTTGCCTCCTGGCTTCAGCCCCTCGGGCCTGATCTGGCCCACTTTCAAACTTCATCTTTCTTTTCCTAGCTTCTCCCCTCACAAGTCTTTCTACAATGAGTGGGACACTTCATGAAGACATTGGCTGACAATCTATCCCTCTCTGCTCATCTCCCTCCAAATAAAGTATCAGCAATACTACGCAGCACTCAAGAAATATACCAAAGGTGAGCACAGTAGCCATGAAGGCCTTGGAAAAAATATTCAATTGCCAGGATGTGTCTGTACCTGCAAAGATCAGAATGGTGCAGGTAATGATATGGAAGCAAAAATTGGACTTTCAAAAAGCAGGATACAAAAGTATTGAAGCTTTTGAACTTTGGTATTGGAGAAGACCCTTGAGAGTACCATGGACAGCCAAGAAAATGAACCAGTGGGTCATTGAATGAATCATTATATTGACCTGTCCCACCTGGTCAAGCAGAGAGGGTATGCTGTGGACCCCATCGATGAAAGAATGTTGACTGGTGGGGCCCAGAGGGAGAGCCTTCTCTGCTGTGACCCCCACCCTATGGAATACCCTACCCCCAGAGGTGAGGCAGGCCCCTACTCTCTTTATCTTCCAGAAAGCAGTCAAGACCTGGCTTTGCCAACTTGCGTGGGGCGAGAAAAAGGGCAACCAACACTGGGGATGGCTAGCACCTTGAAGATGCTCCAGTATGTTAATCTTTTTGATCACTAGCATCTTGGAAGGTAATATTATTTATGAATGTATTTGGTTTTAGTGTATTTTTATACTGTTTTTATTGTATTTTAACTAATATTTATTTGTTGCTTTTATTGTAAACCACCCAGAGTCACTTCCTTGTGAGATGGGCGGTGTCTAAATTCGAAATATAAATCATTAACTCAATAAATAAATAAATAAACCCAGAGTTCTCACTCAAAACACAAATCACCAGGCTCAAGTTATCCTACGTCAGCATTGTGTGAAGACCCAGCATTTGGGAAAAGGCTCTAAGTGTGGAAAAGCTGGAAGGAAAGAGAAGAAGAGGATGACCAGCAGAAGGTGGATGGACTCAGTGATGGGTACACTGTTGGAAATCCTGAAGGAGCAGGTTGGGGACAGCTTGTTGTGGGAAAGTTCTATCTATTTGGTTGTTAAGAATTGACACTAACCTGGTGGCATAGGAGGAAGAGCCAACCCATCAGTCTAGCAACACAAGTTTTTCTGAGCTCCTGCCCTTTCAATTTCATGTTAAACAGTATATTTTAGATAAATATATGTTAAATAGTACATTTTAGATAACTCGTATATTTTATCTATACTTTTGGGGTTTTTTTAGCTAACTTTTAGTTAAAATAAGTATACTAGGTTACAATAGACTTATTAGATTTTTAATAGACTTATTAACCCGATGGCATATAATCAACCAATGCTTCTAAAAAACTGCTAACTAGCAATTACCATCCTGACTGAGAGTAAGAATTTGAGTGTGTGTGTGTGTGTGTGTGTGTGTGTGTGTGTATCTATAATCATCATGGCCATGCAGTCATTCTAGGGAAAAAAATTCTCATAGTGCCCAACTTCTCAGAAATGAGAAGGAGGCACTTTTCAGTGGTAGAACTCACTTTTTGGAACATCTTTCCAGTTGAAATTAAATTTGCCCCTTCCTTAATATTATTTAGAAGATTTATTAAATCTGAACTCTTTCAAAGAACATTTATAGACTAAGATAATACCATCTGGGCTGATCATGTCGACTGACTGATTAAGAATGATTAACTGGCTTATTCTTATTCTTTTATTAATTTACCATGGATGGTAAATTATATATTTGCGTTTACCATTGGAAGTTTTGATTGAATTATGGCAGGATATAAACAAGATAAATAAGTAAAAATAATTGGATCCTGAGATTCAGAGACCTTGAGAGAGGAATCACAATATTTGTCATCACACAACAAAACACACATGGTTCTTTCTTTTCCTTTCAGTGGCTTTAGCAAAGACAAAAGCAGAAGCCATTCACTGACCCTGGAGTATTGATTCCAGAACTAGATCAATGTCTTCAAATGTCTTACAAGCTTACAGAAGTTGACTTCTCCAACCAGACTTCATGGCTTAAGACCTTAGCTGATTCTAATGATTAAGAGCTTGGTTGCTTTCTTGGGGGAAGATCCCTTAACTCTGTCATATTTGTCAGGTTTAGCCCAGGAAACTCCAGGAGACAATACAGATTCAATCCAGCAAGGTTTATTTGGCTTCACCCCATTTACAGAATCTTCTCAGACTGAGAGCAGTTCCCAGGGTCAAACTACAAACATCACTAGCATTCCTCAGGGAGGGGCCAGTCTCATCCTCTTATCTCTTCACTCATCTGGGGATGAGAGTCCATGTTTCACACCCCTGCTCCACACTCCCACAATATTTCAGATTCTAATTTCATGCCAAAACATGTTTTTAGCAGTGTTGTTTTCCTAGTTACTAGAGTTCTGGGTACTTCATGTTCATTACCTTGCTCCAATTTATGCATTTCAGAGCACTCTTATAGACCCTTGCTGAGCCTAAATAAGACAAATATATGCAGTCAAACAGACCACTGGGCTGATCATTATGAGGCACTGCTCCTTCATTTTTATTACCTATTTTTCATGAGATGATGCATGTAGAAGAGCAACTCCTGAATATCACTAGTGAGCCCTGTAAAAAATGTTAGCACCAACTGGCCGTCAATGTTAGATTTCCCTTGTGCAGGGCTATCATAGTCCAGATGATTGTAAGATGGTACCAAAGTATGAGAGTTCTCTATTTGCTGCTATTTAGTGGTCATTGTCTGGATTTTTGCAGCCCCAATATGCTAGTCCTATTTTGTTGTCTTTCAACTGAAAAAAGTTTGTTAGGTGACCACAGAGAATAATGTGGGATACCTCTTCCTTGATTTGCTTTAATGACTCTTCAAAAGATGCAGATGGAAATGTGGGCTCACAAAAGAAAAACACATTTAAAAATAAATCCTGTCTCTTTTCTTTCTCTCTTGTTGTCTAAGCTAGGTTGATATAAACAACTGGATACCTCTGAAGAATAAAATGGCAACTGCTCCATCATAGAATCAAGAAGCTGGTTTTAGCACTTAGAAGAGTCTTTTGTTCCCAGTTTGGAGAAAGAGATATAGTGTCCATGTGGTTTTGCCACTTCATTGCAATTGTTTCCAAAGATGTGGGTCAAATATAACCATGTGGGTCAAAACTTTTTATAACCATAAAAAGAAATAAAGAATCCACTAAAACCCATCTAAAAAACTGCCAAAAGACATACACTAACCCTGCAGGAAAACAATGAAGCATTGCATATCCTTGGCATATATTAGAAGCAACAAAGTGTCAGCTTCCTCTATGAACAAGTGTTAGGGCTCAGCGGCCAAGCACCTGCTTTTCATGCAGAAGATCCCAGAGTCAAACATCAGGATCTCCTGGTATCCCTGAAAATGAAAATGACCCTTGCTCAAAAGGATTCTTCTGCCTAAAAGTTTCTGTTACGATTCTCTAATGCTAGAAGTAACACCTCCTACTCACCCCTTCATAGCCATAGATTCTGAATCCTGGGACCTAAATTCTTGTGTGAATCATCCATCTGACCTTGGACATTATTCTTATGGATCAACTGAATCATAGTTTATTGAACTAAACCAATTCCTGATCCTGCTAGAACAGGAAGTGATTCATGGTATTCTAAACATACTCCAGCCTATCAACTAGAAAAAAATAAACTGTCCAAAGAAAAACTGGATCGGTGCAATCTGAGGGAAAACATGGGCTGTTCCAGGAGCACCAGAACATTGTATTTCCAAGACATAGGGTTTTGCACACTGTTCTGAACCCCTGGATTAATCAAACAGATTTATTTTGTCTTCTGCTCTTGCTCTTGCTCTTGCTATACTGCTCTGACTTCCTATGCTCAAACTGGGGTTGTGTAATAGCCCAGATATGAGCCTGCTTCCCCTTCACTGGCCTACCATGCCCTAGATAGGAGGATAAGGTCTTGGACTGAATGACTGACTGAGTGATTGATTGATTGCCATCAAGTCATAGTATTAGCTATATGCAGTAGATAGATTTCTCCATGATGTTCTATCACTAACCTGGTCTTTCAGGTCTTCCAATGGTGCACTCATTGCCACTGTAACTGGGTCCACCCACCTTGCTGCTGGTCATCCTCTTCTTCTTCCTTCCACCTTTCCCAACATTAGAGCCATTTCAGAGATAAGATCTTGACAGCACACATCATTCCATTAAATGGGTTGCAGAATAAAATGATGGTTCTAATGTTCTACATCTGAAAAGATATCAACATTCTTTGTAAATTCATTGTCTATTTTCACCTACCTGTTTTATCAAATAACATCTATGCATAACAGGGGAGGGTGATAGCAAGCCTGAAGGGGGCCCAGAGTTTGTAATAACAACAACAACAACAACAACAATAACCCCAAAGAGGTAATCTTCTCACAGTGCATTTTCTTTCAAATAAGAATATATTAAGTTTGCTATGGTTCCTGTAAATAAATATTATAGGAAGACAATATTTTCAGCATGAAACAATATTTCCTGTTGAGCAAAAACAAACTTCCCAAAATTGAAGAGCTTCAAAAGACTAGCTACTAACTGGCAAGATGATCCTTAAAAGCTGAAAGAAAAGAATTAACCTCATTGTGGCTCTTATAAACTATATAAAGAGACTTCCACAATAGCTGAATCAGAAGATGCCTGAGCATTTTGGAGATTAGGAAAGACATTCAAAATATTTGGAAGTCTGGATGAACACATAGACAACATATTGAATAGCCAGCACTGAAGAGATTGGTGAAAACAAAATTAGAAGAGGAATATTCCATGGTGACTCACTGTCACCTTTAAACAAACCAACCCTTCAAGCAAGGTCCAAAATAACCCTTCTGCTGATCTAAAATAATTCATGAAATCGAAAGCAAAACTTGAATCTCTCCTGAGCACTGTCCACATTAGAGTTGTGAGTCCATACAATACAATTACTTCTAGATAAATATGCAACTTTGGTGATTAAAAGAAGCAAAGTTGTTGAAGGGAATAGACTACAGCTAATGAATGGAAATACTATAAGACAATTGTCATCAGAAGAAGGAAGGGTTAGTGGAAGCTTCTGACTTATTAGGTAAGCAAGTTTAAAAGAATACCAGCTCTAATAACAGAAAAACTGAAAATTTTTGAAAAACAAAATTAAATGCAAGGAACATAATTTAAGCCATAAACACTTGGGCCATTCCAATTATTTGATATACTGCAGGTATAACTGATTGGACACCAGCTGAATTATACATACTTGATCAGAAAACAAGAAAATTAATGAGCATGAATCCAGTCAAAGAGACAGAGGTAAAAGTGGAGAGAATTATTCTAAATCAAGTAGCCAGTAGAAAAAAGGAAAACAATGTTTGAATTATTATTCCAAGCCCAATAAGGATTGCTGGTGGAAGTTGTTGAAAACATTTGGAAAAAGTAGCAAAATTTTGAGATTTGCAAACTAAAGTTAAAAAACTTTGGAAGAAAAAAAATCAGCTATATTATCAAAAATAATCAGAACTCTTGGAGCCATGCCAAAGGAATTCACCAAATATTTGGAAGTTCATAATAGCCAAATGTAAACTATTATATCTTTAGTGGCTATAAAATCCTGAACAACATGATGGGTAAGTTGTATAGGTTGGCTTGAAATCTGAACACAGCATTCCATGCTGCAACATTTCGTAACCAAAGTTTATTCCCCCCAAATTCTGTCCATTTTCTGGGTCACTGTTATCAGAGAGGTGTCCAAGACTGCAATTTTACTATTTACTCAGAAGTATGTTCATGAAACTGAGAAAAAATCATTAGGACTACATTACTGAAAGGTCATCCAATAACACTTTTCCACTGGAGCCCCTTATCCTCAGCAGAGTTTGAGCAAATCCATATTTCAATATCCCCATGACAGCATATCAGCTTGTGATGAATGTAATTAAGCTTTTGTGAGAAATGTCTCCTTTTGTCTGTTTAAAGAGCTGGTGTTTGGCCAGGAAAATGCAAGTTAATTTTGTGGAATCACAGCAATGGGAATGGACATGGCATGACTAAATGAGCCAGTGGTCTTTGCCTGAAGGCATTTTGTAATCAAAGGCTACAAGGCTGGACATGCAGAACAAATATAGATATTGGACTATTTTCACTCCCCCACTCCACCCCCATCATCACCCCAAAAGTAACAGCATCTGTAATGTGAAACTTCTGAGGATTCCATTAATACCTTTAGATCTGAACAAATATGTCTTGATGGAACCACTTGAAGCTCAACTCACCAAGGAGGGTGATAGTCCAACTGCATCTTTTCTTCAGTAAACAAGTTGCTTTTGATCTTTAGTCAAAATCTCTTCCACTGATGCTTCAACTTTCTTTCTTATTTTGACTGATTAAAGTTCATGAGGCTGAAAACAGACTGCAGATCCAGAGTGAAAAATATTACTGGGTATATCCATACAGAATGATTTATTGTCTCACCTGAAAACTGGTAAGCCTATCCAGCTTTCCTCAATCATGGATTGTAGTCTTTACCAGCCTGGGCTGTCTTCCAGGACTTCAGCTCCCACAACTACTCAGCCAGCACGGCCATTGCTTTGAATTCTGAGAATTGCTGTCCATGAATCTGGAGGGAAGAGTTGTACATCAGATGCATACCTGAAACAGATAATCACCAACCTGTAGCCAGAAATGCAGTTAATACCTTTTCTACTCTCTCATTTTTGTACAAGGCAGGCAGCAAAACCCAGGTGAAAAACCATGCTCACATATGATGGGCTGCCTGGGGCTCAGCTGATCACAACTTAGAAGGGGCATCTAAGGGACCATCTGTTTCAACTGCATAGTCAATGTGGGATTTGTAATGCAAGTTTTGTTACAGAATCACAGAACCTTGTATGAGGCTGTGAATACATGCTATGGGTGGGGTTACATCTAATAGGTTTGTATGGAAAATGGTTCCACTCAACCTTAAGGTATTGCCTTAGTCTGGATCTAATGCAGTAATCCAATCTATAGATAATGTCTCAGCTTGAAGAATTGAGTTTCTCTGCCCCAACACCTCAGACTAAAGCATTAAAATAGACCGATTCAATGCGGCCACCTGATCTAATAGCAACAGACCTCTGAAGACAAAGTGGAATTTAATTCTTGGACAATAATAATATGTTTACTCTAAGCAGTTGTATTCATTCATCAAAGTTTGAAAATGCACATGAAGTCATAGAAAAAATACTCCACCAACCAACAGTTTTTTTCCCTTCTGAAGTCTAGGGATGGATGGACGGATGGATGGACGGATGGATGGATGGATGGATGGATGGACAAACAGATAGAAGGATGGGTGGAAGAATGATGTTTTCCACTATCTACAAATAATTGTCCTACAGGCATGACCAATTTGGAGCAGGAAGAAACACATTGGTTTAGCTCTCCTTCTACCCATGCTTGAGAAATGTCATGTTCAACCACTCAGATTTGATATTCCTCCCTTGTATTAATGCACCCTATTCTAACACCTTCTAGAAATATTAGACTTCAACTTCTGTCAACTCCAACTACCAAATATATATCAAAATACTGTGTGTGTGTGTGTGTGTTCCAGCATGGCATTATGCTAATTCAGTGAAGGGCTATATTCAAAAATCATGAAAGATGGAACTCTAGTGATTTCCTTTGTCTTTAAAAAAAATCTTGTCTGTGATATCAGAAACAATGAAAGAGATGGCTGCCCTTATGAAAAGCCCGAACCCTTTTTGATTGATCAGTGCAAGTCACTTTGCACTGAAGATCAATTATAGGTAACATTACTACATCTACAAGAAATGAGAACAAGAGGACAGGAAACTGGAATGAGCCCAAGTGAGAAATTGCAGAACTAAGAAAATTATGTTTCTTCCTAAATTTAGTCCCGCTTTTCTTCAAATATTTATGCTAGCTATTATCTTCTCATTGGATATGATTTCTGACCTATATAGTATAATCTACATCAAAGGTGAATTGGATAACTATTCTCTCTGCTTTGCTAACTTAGCAAATGAAATGAGCTAGTATTTATGTTTTGGAAAGCAAAAACCTGTAACTATTGCTTGAAATTATTGGTCCAAAAGTTTTGTGAGAAGAAAGCACCTTGACTCACCATAGTAATGCAAAACAACTACTATTGTAATCTTCTATTTCTCACTAGGGAGTAACATCACCTAAACAGATTTTGGTAAAAAGGTACTTTGGAAATCCAATAAAACAAAGATATGTTATGCATTTTTACTACAGAATAAGTCCTATTAAATTCAGTATTGCTGTAAAAGCTGGCTGTGTGCACCCAGTAGAAATTTGTGCTGGAACCCCTATTCATAAATTAGTGGGAGTCAATTTAGAAGGATGTGGAAGCTGACCTTGAATTGGGGCCAAACTGGAGGTGAGATGCAGACATCCCAAACTTCATGCTTTCCATTCACTCTATGGGAAATCCACAAGTAATGATGTTTTTTCTCTAACATGGAAATGCAACTTGCTAAATATCGGAACTCCACACAAAAAAATTGATGCTATTTATTTGAGGTGATCCGTTTATACCATCCACAGCTTTGCCAGTCCTGGAGCAGCTAACAGGACATTGTGTAAGAACAGTGAAGTATTCCAGGGTGGAGTGTACATTTACTGCCCTGTCTTGAAATTCACTGGGAAGAAGATAGAGGTGGATGACAATGAGAAGAGACATTGAGGAAGAGTCTCAGTCTCCCCTCAGCTCTATAAATTGGAAAACCCTGGCAAATTTTCCCTGTGATTTTTAGGCCAGTTAATCACTTATTTCTTCTTTCTTTACTCTCCTCAATTTCTAACTATGGAAAAAAATGTGGGTTTTTTGGCAGTCTTAACTGCTCTGTTCAATCTTTTTGTGCAATTAAAAGGAACACAGATAACATCATTTAGGGGCTGGTAATTAAAGTGATACCTGTAGAAATGAACAGGGAAGTGGTCAAATGATCACCCCAGGAAGTGCTGTGTTTTAATCCTTTCAGAAAATTGAAGCAGTCACATGGTCAGTCCACGAACTGCTATAAAAGAAACAGCCTCCGACAAAGAGCCCCAGTCTGCTGTGAGCGCATGGGCCATTTTTATACTTATAGAAAACAAATATTCAAGAACTTTTGGCACATCACACATCCTAAAAAGCACGGCTGTTTTAAAAAAGAAAATAAATGTCAGTCCTGCCATGGGCCCATAGTGAGGTGAAACACCCACCCATTTTCTCCCAACAGGCTCTGGGGTAGAATTTTATTACAATCTTAATAAAGTCATCCCTGATAACTTTGTTCTTTTGGTGGGTCCATAAAGCAATATTTTCTCTTGTCTGAATTTTAACCTATACTCATCTGGAAAGTTTTGTTCCCCAGCATTCAATAAATATACTCAGTGTGTAGACACAGCTTTCTGTCCTCCTGCCTTGAATCCCAATCAGCTGCCTTTTCTTCTTCCAAAGACATACTTCCTAAATAACATTATCCTGAATTTTATTGCTCCCAATTACAAGGTGGGTATCTATAGTTCACTTCCTGACGACTGTGACATTCATGCATCTCTGAAACAGAAAGAGCAATGGGGGGAAGCGATAGAGAAGAGATGTATGCCTCTCAAGTCTTACCAAATTCTATCTTTCAGTGAATTTTTACAGCCACGTTATAAACCCCTTGGAAAATAGGGGAAGTGCTGACAAACTATTAAATGCAACTGCTACACATATGCCGCTTACAATTTATATTCCCCCAAATGCTTTATGGCCTCTCAGACAAAAAATGAAAGTAGCAAAAGTAGCAAAACTCAGCCCTTTGGGCACTGAAGTGTACTTTTTCTAGTCAGTCCCAAGGTGAGCTGTATCACATCATTTCTACCACCTCTCAGAGTTTTCTTCTAATTTCCTTTTCCTTCTAATTTCAAGCGCCAAGTCTCTGTGTTTTTCTGGGGGTGTGAAAGTTTCTGTCTGTCCAACTGACTCAACAATAGCAATGAAAGGAAATGTCTTTCCTCTGAGATATATTTATTATGTAGCACAAAAATGAGTGTTTTTTTAGTTTGCGTGATGGAATGTGTCTATGAAGGGGGAGGTGATGTGTTGGGCTACAGTAATGCAGCCGGTTCTCAGGAAGGAGGGAGCACATTCCAGGAAGGGGGGAGAGACAAGAGATAACACAGCCTGGAGTTGGGTTGTGGGAAGATGAAGAGATTTAGGATAGCTACTCCCTAGAATCTTCCAGGGTACATTTTATTAGTTTGTTTGTTTGTTTGTTTGTTTGTTTATTAAATTTGTATGCTGCCCATCTCCCCCAATGGGTGACTCTGGGTGGCTCACAATTAAAACCAAAAACCCATGAACAATTAAAAAATATCACGTAGATAATTAAAATAAATTAATCCATTAAAAAGTCAAACTGTAAAACAAACCCTATACATAAATACTAAAAACATTCAAGATGACGGGGGGCAAAATCAATTACCCCACAAGTCACTTCCACTGATGCGAGTCTCCATCCGGCCCCTGGACCTTCTGGCATAGCCAGGATTTCATGCTCTTCCTGAAGGCCATGAGAGTGGGGGTGCACCACACCTCGGGAGTTAGGCTGTTCCACAGAGCGGGGGCCACCTCAGAAAAGGCCCTCTTCCTAGATCCCACCAGTCAAAATTCCTTGACTGGTGGGGCCTGCTACTTACTGAATGCATGTTCTGTTTCAACCTGGTTGAACAGAAGCCTTGAACATTGTCACCCATCTTTCCCTAAGTCTTCCACCTCAATATATGTTTTTGGTAGCATTCATCTTTTCTATATCCCATTTTTCAATAAGAAAGACATCAGGAGGCAATTTCCACTGAGTTTTTGCTTATGCTTAGAGGAAGCCTGAGTAATTTATAAAGCAGAAAGGATGGTGAAGATGGAAACCTGACCTCTGCATGGATTGCTTCTATGCCAAGTGATTGCTCATTATTACTCCTCCCTTACGAGGTAGTGTTTCCTTCAAGCTGAGCTCAACTCCTGGTGACTTCCACAATACATCCATATAATTTGCTTGGAAGCAATTCAGAAGTAGTCTGCCATTGCCTTCTTCTGAGGTATGTCTATCTCTCTCTCTCTCTCTCTCTCTCCCTCTCTCTCTCTCTATCTCTCTCTCTATCTCTATCATCTCTCTCTCTCTCTCTCTCTCTCTCTATCATCCATCCATCCATCCATCCATCCATCCATCCATCCATCCCCCAAACTAGTCTTCAGTCCTGATATCACAGGCATTTGCAGGATCTGATGCTTTCATCAAAATTTTGAATGCATAACCACAGTATCAGGCTATAAGCTCCACCTCTTTTGTATGAGTATGTGATGTCATGATGTCCATAGAAAAAGGGCAGAACTGAGCTTGTAGTGCCATAATGTAAAGCTTTCATGTTTTGCCCCCTTGGACCACTGTTCTGGGGATACCTCTGCCTGGAGATTCCCAGTCCAGTAATAACTCTGTTGAGCATCTGAGCCCAGAGAAGTTTGAATCTTCTACCTGTTGAGATACAGTTCTTCAGAACTGGTATTGTAGTGAAATAAACAACAGAGAAGGTAGTGATGTCTCACTCTCCACCAGTGTACCATTTTGACACTTCAGATTGGAGATATGTAACTATTCTGTTGAGTACTGCAAACTTTGAAGAGGCAACTTTCATGAGGTCACATGGGTTAGTGGGAGGAGCCAGTGAACAAAAAAAATGGTAGGATTGTCCCATGCTGGAAGCATTTTTATCTTACTCTTTGGAGGTTTACATAGCAAGAACAAAGTTGAAGTCAAACCCTCTATTGCCAAGAAACTTTGAAGCAAACCATTTTATTTTCTCAAGTCGTCTCCTTGTCCAGAGAGAAAGTATCGAAGAGCTGATCTACTCGCTGGTTCTTCATTCCACTGTGGTCATCAGCTTCACTTTTTACAGAGCTGTCTTCAGACTTCTTCCCCAGAAGTCCAAAGACAGCAGTCTCTGCAGATTTAGAGCTCTGGGAGATGAGGGAATAACCATCTTGGCTCAAACTACAGTTGGCACTTTTGAAAGGACATTAAGTTCACATACTTCCTTTTCTAATCACTTTTGGAAATTGCTTGTTTAACTGCTTTTCAGCCATTAGAAACTTTGGATTGAAGATTTTACAGTGCCAGGTGAGTATCCTTCAATCTTTAGTGAAAGAAGTTTTAACTACAGGTTTAATAACTTAAATATATATATATTGAATAAACAGGAAAAGGGTGATTAAAACTTTGATTTTAGAAACTTACAAATGGGCTAAGGGTCCAGATAAATTTGAAATAAGATTTTGGAATTAATTATAAAGAATCCTTCCTGTGGGAAAATGCTTTTGTTTTTAATTATTAAACACACACAAACACACACACACACACACACAATAAAGATTTTAAAAATTGGACACTAGAGGGAACTAGAAGGAACTAAAGATTACAATTAAAGGAGAAGAACACTCAAACTTGACTTACAATTGCAGAATGAAGCAAAATATTTTAATATTGGACATACTGAAGGACATTTTTGAACAATGGATCCAGAAGTTAATTTTAAGAGTGTCTGACTCTATAGATAGACTGTGTCTAAAAGAAGTTATGGAAGAGGAACAAGTTCTACCTGACAAGACTGAAACTGAGTTGAAAGTGGATTT
This sequence comes from Liasis olivaceus, assembly GCA_030867105.1. Taxonomy (NCBI): domain Eukaryota; kingdom Metazoa; phylum Chordata; class Lepidosauria; order Squamata; family Pythonidae; genus Liasis; species Liasis olivaceus. Next base: position 6,762,437 of record CM061354.1, read on the forward strand.
AAAAATGACAAGCTACAGGAATTATATGGAAAAAATATTACACTGGACATACAAAAGAAACTGGCTGGTGTCTTAATAATTAAAAGGGATATACAAACAACAAACCAAGAGAGCGATGTGGATAATTTTCCTATACTGGATTTACAAAACAAGCTTATTAAAATTTTGAAGAATTTTGTGGAAAGAGACGAAGAAAAAATGAAAAGAAATCAAGTTTTATGACATTATTTGAATGGACTAAAGATGAAGGTTGTTAGAAATAAAAGGAAGGAATATAAAGTTGGTTTATGATCAAGGTTAAAATAAATATGTTGTTATCTCTGGTAACCCTTAGTGGACTTTTGCTGACACCAGGACTGAAAGGATAATGCTTTATGGATTTATTTATAGATAAGAGATGGGATGTGGGAAGAAGAGATAATTTGTTCTATTTTAAGAGGAGGTGATAAGTTATTGAAATTCTTTATATTTGCTGTGATGAAGGTGGGAAGTCACTGCTTTATATATTTCTTTTCTTTTTCTTTACTACATTCTTATTTTTTCTTGTCTTTTTCTCTTTCTCTTTTTTCCTTTTTTCTGCACTTTCTAGTCTTTCTGTTTATTCTTCTATTTTTTCCAGTTTGTATTAGTTTTTACTGTTGTAATTATCATCTTTAACAAAATTACTATATATAAAAAAGAAGTAAACCATTTTATTTTCTGTAAAATCAATACCCACAACATAATATGTTTGGGAAGAAGGTCAAAACAAATACTTCCAAAATTTGTGGAAATGTGTAGAAATATTTGAAGGGACAAGCAATGGAGGATAATGAAGAACAAGTGGTCTTCTACTATTTAAATGATCCTTGAAATATTTGCATCTGAAGGATTATTTTAACCTCAAAAACTCCTGCTTTTCACCCAAGCACAGGTGGTATTGCTGGTTTATGTTGATGATCTATTTGGAAGCAACAGTCTTTTTCCATAGCTTCTACCAAGCTATGTGACACTTCTCTATCTCTCTCATTATAAACTGGGAGCTGGCAAAGTTCTGGGGGATTCAACAGCTGGGTTCTGTTTCAGATTCTGAGTCCAGAGTTGCTGGGTCAGGAACAGCAGAAGGCAACTCCAACAAGATCTCAGAATTACAGGATGCTTCCCCAGAATTGGTCTCTCTAGACTCCTTATTCTCACTGAACACCTGTTCTTTTTTCTGAAGAGAACATATTTGAACAGGGGGAGGTAAGGGGGGCTAAGAGTTGTTACAACATAAACTGGACTCTTCTGACTCAGAAATCTTGAAAGAGCAGCTGGTTTGAAGAAACCACAAACTGGATGCTCTAAGTCCAAGGCCATATCTGTGTGGAACCAAGAGCCCCAGGTGTAATTTAGAGGATGAGACAAATCATTACCCAATTCTGGAAAGCATAGATGTTTTAAGGATCAGTGTGAGAGACCTCTGAAATAAAGCTTTGCTAGATAATTTCAAATGTCTCAGCTGGGATAGATTGGACTGTAAATCTTCAGTTTATAACTGAGCAGTGCTAGGACAACATCTGATACTGACATTGCTAATCTCTGGCTGCACTCTTATTACTTGGCTATGGATTTCTTTGCTGCTTGAATCCTTAGATGCTTGATGGTCTGCGTCTCTTCCCATGGGCAAGTCCCGCTAGCATAGTCCTTGGTTGCCATCTCCTGGTATCACCTTCCTCTCTATGCTTGTGAGCATCATGACTGCATCTGGGAGGCCACAGTGTAACACAAAATGCTGGCCCTAAAGGACCATTGGCCTGCTCCAATCTCAGGTTGTTCTTATGCTTCTTTTATGCCTCTGCATTGTTTCTGCTCTATCAAGTTTGGAACTTAGTTAATGATGCTGTTCTGAAACAATCCATAGACTTTTTTTGGTATGGTCTCATTGCTTGTTGGCTTGTGAGACTACAGAATGAAACAACAGGATCATCTTGTTTATTCCTTATTCTTTTCACCCTCTTTCTCCTCTTTCAGCATACTGCCCTGATTTTTCTCTTTCTTTCACCTCTCTTTTCACCATCCAGTAGATTGACAGAAAAGAGACAAATTGCTTTGGTCAAGGGACTGACAAATGTCTTAGAGTTGATTTTAGAAAATAGGGAGACGGCTACATATTCCAAAGGGTCACAGACTGTAACCAGAACTCCTTTAAATAATTGCCTTGACTGATTTTTTTTTTTTTTAAGAAAGATGGGATGCCAATTTGTAAAACAGATGAGAGTATACTGCAGCCTCCACCTTAATTACTCATGATTGAAGCAAATCCAGGTTTAAACATGCTACCTGTTGCTATACGTGCATTTTAAATTGCAAAGATTATTCTCTTGTGTGTTAAAGGTAATGCTTCTGATTTCCTTGATTGTAATTAAGAATGAATTATGGCAAAAAAAAAAAAAAATCCTCTAGAAAGATGCTTATATAATTATAAGAATTCCTAGAGATGGTTATTATTGTTCCCTGCTTTTGTCTCTCAAGCAGAGAAGGGAGGGCCCCAATAACTAAGACAGGCTTAAAGTGTGGTTTTGAAATCAATATAGAACAGGACAGGAAGCCAATAAAGATGATATATTCCCAAGGCCCAAATGTATTTAAAAAAAAATATTACTGGTTGAATTTGTTATCCATGAAGACACTTTAGGAAACAGAGGGGTTCCCAAGGGAGAAATATCAATAGCTTGTTCAAAGTATCACTGTTGCTATAAAACAAACAGAGAGAACTAAACAGAACTTGATACATCATTCTGAATGTTTCTTGTAGCTCAAAATTAGGCAATAGGGGAGTGGGGATTTTTACTGTAAGCAAAATTAAGTGGTAATGTTTCACTGGACTGTTCCATTTCAAGATGGATAGAATTTTCTGTGGAGAAACTCTATGCCTGAGTTTGAACAAGAGAAAAATATTTGTTTTTCATTTTTCTTTTGCACTAATTCACTATTGAAACAAGTAGGCAAACCATATCTAGGTTCCAAATATCCTAGTATCCACTAGATGTCAGCAAAAAGGTAGAGTTTTACATACTTCTTTACTGCTATCTGGTTTCCTGGATGTGAGCAGCCCAGATCTGGTATACCTAGATCATATCCCTCTCTTTTTTGCCCATATTTTTAAGGAAACATTTGCATTGATTATCCAATTTCATAATTAAAACATTTAAGTACCTTTGAGATTTTGCTTGTTTACAGGATGATGTTGCACAGCAACTGGAAAGCCCAGTTCTTGCTTCATGGATTGAAAATGTTTGTAAAGATGATCCAGAACTGGCTGTCATTAAACAACAACAAGAAGAGCAAAAACACCTAATGGGAGCCAATCACTCCCAGAGCTGTCGTATTCACAGAAGCTGTTAATGTACCTGTAATTTCCACAGATCGATCATTACAAAGAATTTGAAAGTGAGATGTCAGGTTTATGGATGACCATCTTGAATTATTTATTTTTTTAAATTTATTTTTAAGGAGAGAAAGGGTGGCAGTTTCATATAGTAGAGAAAGGAGATCTCAGAACAAACTTTATAAAAATTGGGGCAAGTTATTCAAAACTTTTATGTCCATTACATACTCAAGTTGTGTACTGCAATGACATTCCATATTTGCTATGATGCCATTTTGGGATCACACAGGTTATGCATTGATCACTGATCATAGAATCATAGATTTGAAATGGACCTTAAGGTTCATGTGGTCCAATACATTGCTCAGCAAATGATCCGCTAGAACATTGTTGAGAGATATTTATCCAGCCCTGTCTGAAGACTTCCAGTGCAGGAAAACTGATCATTACACATGGTAACCTATTTCACTGGCTGATAGCTTGTATAATTTCACCTGATATGTAGCCTAAGCCTATCTCCCAGTAGGTTTGACCCATGATTTCGGTTCTGCCTCCTCTAAATGGCAACTCTTTAGGTACTTCAGGATTGCTATAATATCTCCCCTCACTCATCTCTTCTGTGGGCTAAATTTGCCATTTTGTTAATCATTGTTCATAGGCCTCAGTTTCCAGTTTCCTCACCATCTGACTTGCTCCAGTTTGTCCCTGCCTTTTTTGAACAGGACACAGTATTCTAAGTTGGTTCTGACCAGGGCTGAGTGGAATGAAACAATTATTTCCCATGATCCCAAATTCTCTGTGTTATAAATTTTTTACCACTCTCTAGAATGCCCAAAACATATTGATTGAAAGAGAATTCTGTTCTTAAGCACATAATTGTGGGGTGGGGATGCAAAATCATTATGTTGCATTAGTCATGGCGCTGGAATGATTGACCTATGGATATTTGAAAAACGTACATATTGCTTTGATAGTTTACAACAAAATAAGCACTAAAGATAATTCAGTGTTGAGATTCCTTAAAACAACGGTGTGGATTATGCTTTCCCAATTAGTTTCAGACTGTCTAACCAATAGTTATGGATGATGGGAGATAGAGTCCCGCAATATTTTCTTAAGTTTCTCTTGGTCTTAAGAGCTCATAATACCTATAGAATGAATACAAGCAACATATGGAGCATCAGTAGGTTCTTCTTCCAGAAGCAAGACCATGATGGAGTTAGTTTCTCTCTCTCTCTCTCCCCCTCCCTCCCTCCCTCATTCTCTCTCTCTCTCTCTCTCTCTCCATATATTTATGTCATATAGTTAAGGATGTACGCATTAATTTAAAAGTCCTTGTCACTGTTACTGGATTGTAGGTATTATTCTGTGTCATCAGTGTTTCACATGGTTTCTTTAAACTGGTTTGCAATTCTTCATAATATATGGAATTTATATATCATTATCCATAATATGAGGTGTCCCATGGCTCCTTTAAAAATTATAATTACAAAGTAGTTTCCATTGGATTCACCCAATATTTGAGAAATGAGCTGGACTGATTTGGATTAAATCTGTAACCATACTACATCTACATATTAGCTGATCAAGTAAAATATGGCCACAAACCATCTAAGCCTAGTACTAGTACGTCTTAATTTTAGTAGATTTTTTACTAGGGAGAATCAGAATGTCCAACTGACAATTCCAACTATTTTGAGTTTGCAGAATGATCGGTTTGAAAAAATGGTTACTTCTTTCCTCTAAATCTCCTTTACAGTTTTCAAGTAACTCTCTAATACCACCTTCTTTGTGTGAAGATTGATATCCTTCACAAATTTATAAGCTCCCTTTTTCAGATCTCTCCATCTTTCCCTGAATATCACTGGTTCGTTAGAATAAAAGGAGCTTAAATTAGATATATATATTAAAAGAATCCTATCCAGTTAACTACAGGCTGATTCTTGCAGAGACTGCCAACTTTCATGTTTCATCATTTCAAGGGAAGACAGTTTCCCACCGCCACCCTGGTCATTTTCAACCCTGCTAATAATTTGTAATCTGCAACCTGGATTCCTTCTGAGATCAAGTACTCAGTAAATAAGCAGTAGTCACATGCACACCATCAGTTGTAAAATTGGTCAGACCTAAGGGGGAATCAGATCCTCAGTTTTATGTATTCTCTGACACTTCCTTCATCAGGTTATGTCTGAGGACAAGCTAGACAGCAGTTAAAACTGAGGATGAATTTTTCAGACTAACCTGAGCTAAAAAATACCCAGGAATCCCTGATAGTTATTTCTTTGATACTTCAATCATCATATTCATTCAGGTCAATTCACCGCCCAAAATGGCAATACCAGCAGATGTTTGCATGGTATACAGTCCAATGCTATACTGTTCTGACTGGGACCAAGGTTTTTCCATGTTTCTTCTCTCCATCTCATAGATGGTGGCCCTTGTGAGCTTACAGACTTATAGAACCACCAATATATTGTCTTTTGAGCCCACCTGTTGCCATGCATGAATACAACATGTCCTATCTATATGGATTTCCAATTTTGTGCTACTTTAAAGTGGATTCTGCAACGAATATCTTCATTTCAGAGTCAGTGCATGATCTTTAGTATTTACATTTTGATCATCTGTTGTGTTACCCTGCTCCTCCACTTTGGATTTTCTAAGTTTCTACAGATGGGCTTAACATTCTGATACCTGTTACAATATTCTTTAGTAATTATCAAACTTCTCCTGCTGTCCTCTAAAACAAACAAACAAACAAACAAAATGATTGTGGAAAAGCCTGTGGGAGAAGGCTTGTATATGTGAGACAGCGTGTGTTTCATGGTGATACAAATTGTCCAAGGCTGGGAATATGGGAAAAACTAGAACAGTTGGGGCCTTTGGATCCAGAATCTCTCCCAAATCACTAGTTGTAGGGGCTAGCAAGCTGGTATGGAATATGCCTTTGGATCCCACTTCTTCAGAAGCCAATATTTGAAATCTCTGATTTCAGAGGGGGGAATTGGAAGAATCTGGCTGATCTAAGGATGCATAAGAGTAAAAAGACATAGGTCTTGGCTCTGAAGCTGCAATCCTTTACTCCTTTCAGTTTGGTTTGTTTCTAAGCAAACATGCATGATTAGAATCTCATTCATTTAAAATGTGATTTATAGAGAGCTTCATTTTTCTTTTAAAATGAAGATTATTAATATAGTTTTATTTTCCTTTTTACCCAAATTTCCACTGCAATAGCAGTGGGTGACACCTTTCCATCCTGTGAGATGGGTCTACAAAGATTGAATTCCACACAAGTTTTTTTTAAGCATTTCATTTCCCCTAGGCTTTAATACAAATCATGATATGAAATACGAGGCAGAAGAATCTGCTGTCATGAATTGTTTTGAGTATTTAAGTTTAACCTTTGAATCTAACATTTCTTCTCTAATCTGGAGAGTGAACTGGTACTCTTTTTTTCATATAAAACCAGCACACACACACACACCCAAAAAATTAAATTCTCTGTTGTGGCTGTAAAGTTATCAATAGACACACAATTTGGATTTGTGTGTGTGTGGTCTTGTAGATTTGAGTTGTAAGGAAGAAAATATTTCTTTTCTCCTCTACCCTAAATAGAAATCTGAGTGTTCGTATAAGAAAGAAAAACAAAAACAGGAAACAGTTCATGAAAATGTGACCAGAATATTGAATCTGAATGTTAAAATCTAAATTGCGAAAATTCACAGAGTGACTTTCAGTAAGTCAAGATGTTCTCATTCCATGAGTGCTGAAAAATACTTTCACTTTTCAGTTAGCTGTCACTTTCCACACTGCAGCCTTCCCCTGTTTGTCTCCTAAGGAAAAATTGGTTGGAAATGAAGATAGCTTAAAGAAACCCTTCCTGGATTTCAAACTTTTCTTCCACTTTGGCCATAGTGATGGCTCAGTGTTCTGTCCTGACCAATAGACCTGATTGGTCTATTTTCCTACTTCTTTAACTTTGCTGGAGAAGGGAAGAGAAGGGAAGGGAAGGGAAGGGAAGGGAAGGGAAGGGAAGGGAAGGGAAGGGAAGGGAAGGGAAGGGAAGGAAAGGAAAGGAAAGGAAAGGAAAGGAAAGGAAAGGAAAGGAAAGGAAAGGAAAGGAAAGGAAAGGAAAGGAAAGGAAAGACCAGTTTTACTCTTTTTCCTGTCATTTAGACTGGAAAAGGAAAATGACAATTTTTTTTGTGAATTTCACTTGGTTCAAAAAAAAAAAGAGCAAAAGACACAGAGAGAAGCCTTCATTATTTCACTGTTCCATCAGTGAACATGTAAAAAACAAAAACTCCAGCTTTTCACTATTCCTTTGGAGAACTTGTTTAAAAAAAATGGTCATAGAGGACACTGACCAGTGACTGGAGTAGGGAGCTTTTCTCCCACATTGTCCAGTAACCTATTGGTGTGGAGATGCTTGCCTACATTGAAATGAAGCATGACAGTCAAACTCCTTGAGCTGGCTCAAGTTGGAGAACATTACTTATAATATGGGTAGAAGATGTCTTCCCGGTGGATTGAAGACAAGTAGAAGATCATATTGTGCATTCCTACCATCAACAAATTATCAGTGGCCCATCCTGGCATTAGGACAAGCTGGTCACATGGATTAGCCCATAGTGTCATTTGTTTTCTTCTATCTCACAGTGTCCTTGACTTTGTTGACATGTCTTTTAATAAGCTATTGCAGTTAGCTATTATACCTACATGTGGCAAGCTTAAATAATGTTGACAGTGATGATAAAAAGCTGCCTTGTGGTGACCTGCTGAAGGCAAGTAAAGAAAATCAGGTGGTTCATGACATTATAGTGAATGAGTTAAAACAGCAACAGCAGCCAAAGGGAATGGGGATACTCAGCAAAATTGATCAATTTGACCATTTCACTTGATTCAGAGAGTTGATCTGGTTTGGGCTATTGAATCCAGTCCTCAAATTGGGCCAATTTAGTTCCTATTTCCAAACAACTAAAAAAAAAAAAAAAAAAGCTGTTTTCACATGAGGGAAAAACATCTGAATTGTCCAAATGCTTTTCTGCTATGAAATTTTGTTGAAAAAATGCAGTAGCTACAGGGAATCAACACTGAAAATCTGTCCAAACAAGCTGGGCTTTGCCTGAAAACAAGTTTTTTTCCCTCTGGGGGGAAAAAAGACAGTTACTCTTAGGGAAATAATCATAATAAAGCATCCTGGCAGTTTCTCATTTATTCTATGTTTGTATGTATCACAAAAAGTTGTATTAAGAACTTTTTAAATTAACCTACTGTTTAAATATTTGCAAAAATTGGCCATTTAAATTCACATTTATAAATCATTTTCTCTCCATGCATGTCATTTATCTATTTATTTAAGCTCAGAAGGCATCAGGAACCCTCGAAAAAGTTGTTTGTTAATGGAGGTGCATCCTGCAAATTAATTCACCAATTGAAGCTTAAGTCATATCAGAATGAACAAAAACTCACTTGCTGAAACCTCTCCAGTCCAAATCACACAGAAGCAAAATCTTCTTAGATGTCACTACCTGCAATAATCAACCAGTGCCTGTCAGAAGATGAGCAAGAAGGATTGAAGAGATTTCTCCTGGATAGGTTTCCCACAAAGTTAGCAACATTAAAACAACACCAACACCAGAAGCTGGGCTATATCACATGAGTATCTGACAGAGGAGCAACACCAAGCCAGCCTTGGCTGATGCTGAATAGCTAAGAAGGATTGGATTAGTACATACAACTCTTAGGGTGGTAGCTAGGTTGGATAACTGACAAAGGAAGTCAGTGGCAAGTCACTTTCATATTATTCCTAAGAAGATGACATGGATGTGTCTGTGTCATCACTAACTTCTGAACTTGACCTGAGGGAGATTTTGCCTTTCCTTTGGCTGTAGTCAAAGTGACAGAGACAATCAGATATGTACTGAGATGTCACTGTGTGGAAAGGTAGGTGTGAAATATATACCAACTACTGGGGTAAGGAAAGATGTGTTAGAAAAAATAGGAGTGCAGGCTAAAAACTATAGCAGTGTTTATATGTATTGATGGGGGAGGGGGCATAGATGGGAGAACAAGAAACAGAAAATGTGACATTCTGCAAAACAATTAATCTAGGAATGGCCCTGTTGTGAGAGCTGACAGGAACCTCCCCCCCCCCAAAAAAAATTGTCTAGATGGGACAACACAATGTGTTTGGTGTTGGCAGATCAAAGGGATTATCAGTAAAGCAATCTCCTTCATCCAGCCCGAGTCTGAATGTTGTCCAATTTTCAAATCCCGGAAGAAAGCAGTTGGGAAGATCAGCCTATAAATCAATAGCACATCGGATTTAAGAAAAGAAAGCCATTGTTAAATTTAATAAGGGGCTGGGATATTGCTTGGGGGAAAGCAAACAGATCCCCACCACCTATATCTATCCCAATGAGGGCTCCAGAGACAACTCGGAGAATACCAGGGTTTTGCAATAAAGAGTCTGAAAGTTTTCCAGTTCATTGTTTGAGTGAAATTTAGCAGGGATGTCTGGGAGATTTTCCTTTAACTTATATTGACATTTTCAAAATGTTTTGATGAGCTTATTAATAAAATATGTGCTTTGGGTGGTTTGATAGTATTTATTTCAAAAGGAAGATTGGCTTCACATTAGGACAGAAGGTTAGGGAAACACTCAGAAATAGGGCTATCATCTTCTTCACTATTCAAATATAACTTTATCTTTTCCCCACTTTTCTCTTGATTTCAGAGCCATGGATTTCTTGTCCACTGCAAGAAATGGCTTGCAGTTGGGAGGAGAGATATCCAAGGATATTGTCCCAAACTGTGCTCTTTTTTCAACTCTCACCTCCCGAACTGGAATCTCTGACATAGAATGCACAATGACAAATATAGCACAGAAAATTCACACTGAAATCTCATTCCTTCACCTGCTCCCAAGATGAGAGATCAAGTTTAATTGAAAAAGTGCAACTCACACAACAAAAGATGTCAAACATCCTACTGATTGTTTTTTCCCCATTTACTCTTCTCAATTTCTCTCTTCACGTCTCTTTTTCTTCCATGCAATTCAAGAGAAAGATCAGAGCCTTTCTCTGCCAAATAGATGTGACTGCTCATAGCTTAATTAGATGACCAGAGATGCAGAGTACATTAGATCAAGGCTTCATTGTGACGTTGGTATTCTCTATCTCTATCTTTGCAATTTCAAGTCTGCTAAAGATTTTCGTTCCTCAGCACTGGACATCTGCATCAGGTTTAGTGGCTTTATGGTGTTGGCAAGAAGATGAAGAGATAGTCATGTAGATTGGACTGAAATGCCTCCTCGATCTTTTCTGCTTTCTTTGTGGTCAGAAATACGCACAATTTTTTTTCCTTCACTCTTCCTATTGGTTCTTATTCAATGTGATGAGAAAAATTGCCTTCAGAGCTAAAGAGGAATATGGTAAAACCCTAGGTGAAGAATTGTATTCTAGTACTTATTTAATTACAGCATTATCAAAGTTATGTGTAAATATCCTGTCCTTCACTGTATATTCCATTTTCCATAAGTCTGTAGTCTCCCTGGTCTCTTTCAATTGAGATTCTTTAGTGTGGACCAGTTGTCCATGGGGAGGCGCCAAACTGATGGAAAAGTGTGCAATAGAAAAAACATCATTGCTAAAGCAGCCTCTTCTAAAGATGAAGTCAGCTGAAAACTGACATCCAGAGAAATTTGAAAGAAATTCTCAAGCTCCCTGATAGTAAGGTAGAAAAACAGAAGCCTTTTTAACAGGGGAAGAAAATCTTAGAATTTTCAAGGCAGATTTCACCATTAAAAATGGGAATAGAGGGGTAGAAATTCATTTCACTGAATTTCTCAGAGAAAAGAAAAATTCTTCAACACATTCTCAGGGAAATGGATCATCATTAACCATGACAGTTTCTTTTTCTTTCCTTTCCCCAATGGTTTCTGACTGATTTATCAGAATTATCAGATTGACAGTCAATGCAGCTGATCTTTGTTACAACAGTTGCATTAGCAACCTGGACTAGATTATGTGTCTTCCATTGTTTCAGATCTAGTGTGGACTCAGAACATTGCAGCATTTTTTCCCCAATGTTCATCACGGCATTATTTTCGGAAATGAACAGAAGAACAAGAAATTTCCAAAAAACTTATTCCAGGAAAATAGAAGTACTGTATTATCAATAATTCTGACTCAGTTCTAGATTGGATGGAGCTGGGGAATAGAGGGAAGAAATGGAGCATTAGTATGGGGGGGGGGGGGAATCTGAAACTTCAGTTAAATTGTTCTTTATATTAATGAACATGGATTTTGGTTTCCAAGATAAAGAGCTCATAATATTCTTTACTATCTTTCAAAGTAGATCAGAGAAATTGATGTTTCTAGCAATGAGAAAGAGCTCTAAAGTCTTGATAGAGTACAGTGTTAATCTTCCCTGATCATTGCTCAAACTGGCTGGAGTCAGAGAGATTTGGGATCCTACATTTTGAGATCTGCAAATGTCTCATCCTTATCTTAGAATTTTTTAATTGCTGGAGAGCCATTAGAGACAACTCTAAATCAAGCAAAGGAGTAGATACTGACTGGCCATTGATATTTGGAATGAGTAGAAATTATAATCATCTGTGCAATTTCCAACATACTGATGTCATGTTCTGGAAAGTATTTAATTATCGAGTTGTTAGTATTCTCTGAGTTTGGTTGTTTACTTGCAGAGATTCATTACCCAACTGGGTAACATCATCAGTACTAGTAAGTGTGGGGTTTGGTCCATGTTTATATACAGTAGCTTGCCCTGCCAGTGTTGGTGGGATTGAGGTTTCTTGATTCCTTGATTAGGGTATTGTTTTCTGCTTGTTTGCGTGGTGTTAATCTCTGCTTATCTGGGTGTTGGCTGCTGGAGAAGACTCGTTCTGATCTTTTTTGTTTCCCTCTTACCTTTCTGTTGTCTCTTTTGAATGATGTATAAATGTGGTTTATCTCTTTGTGTCTATTGATGGCTGATTCGTCTGAATGCCAAGCTTCCAGGAGTTCCCTAGCATTTTTGGATTTAGCTTAGTCTAGGATGCTGACAGTTTCCCAGTTGAAACGATGGTTGAGTCTATCCATGTGTTGTGAGTTTAAAGAGTTTTCATCATGTCTCCTGTCAAATCAGCCATCAACCATATTTACACACCATTCAAAAGAGACAATAAAAAAGCTGAGAAGGAAGCAAAAAGACCAGAACACGTCCTCTCCAGCAGCCAACAGCTAGATAAACAGGGATTAACACCAGTCAAATAATCAAGCAGAAAACAATACCCTAATCAAGGGACTACCAAGAAGAAAACTACACCCCCATCAACACTGGCAGGGCAAACTACCGTATATAAACAGGGAGAAAACCCCACACTCCCTTGCACTGATAAAGTTACCTACTCAGGTAATGAAATGTCTGCAAGCAAACAACCAAGCTCAGAGAGCACCAAGGACTCCATAGTTCAACCCTGAGCTACAGAGATTCTCTTCTATTGGAACCACATACGGGCATGAAACATTTCCGAAAGCACACAAATGGGAGAAATTTGCATGTAGACAAACCTCCACCAAGGAACAAATGTTCTTTCTGCACAAATGCCTTCGACAGCATGCCCCACCCACCAGTCAGATACAAAACCTCCAGTAAACTGGAAAGCTGGATGGAAAATTGCTCAACAAACCAGAAGAAAAATGATATGGCTAAGGATCATGGATGCTTACCTCAGACTAAACAAATATTAATGCACCACAGATAACCTCAAGGAGCAACTGGAACAAACCATGATCCCAGAACACCCCAAAATGCTGACAACCACCTTCAAGACTACATCTCTAAGACTAGCTGAAAAAAGGGAAACATAACTCCAAACCAAACTATAAAAGCTAAATCCCAGAAGCAAAGAGGTACCTGAACCCAAATGGGTAGTCAACATGTCCAGCCACCCACTACCCGCTGCAGAACACAAAATCCTCCACAAAGGCCTCAGCTATAATGCAGATGATGCTAATCAGTTAGAATTCTTTGCAGCCTTAGAAGCACCATCTAAAACCACAGGAGCTGCCAGAGACACGCGAAAACATAATCATACCAAAGATGCGTGAATATTGTGATGTTCATCCTGCAGAATTCTGCATGATTGGGGTTTAAAATAATTTCACCATGGATATTGCTGAGAGCAAATTAGGATTTTTCACCCTGAGAAGGTCCGTGGCGATCTGCGAATCTTAGCACGGACTAAGGGCAGCTATTGTTAATTCCTTCCCAGGGGAAAAGAACCTCACTTTTGAAAAGGCAGAAGATGCCTGGGGCAATTGGTTCCTTTCTTCTTTCCTTTCTTCCTTCTTGCATGAAATAAAAAATATCCTGCATGCTTATAAACGTTTTCTTTTATATTGAGAAGAGGATTAAGGCAAGAGCCTCTCTTCACTTCATTTTTTGTCAACAGATTCAACCTGCTGCATAATCCTCGATACTATCCTGTAATACCACGATTCAGCATCCTGATCCCTGGGGCTCCTAAAGTTCCTACTGGTCCAAACAGGTAGTCCTAATTACCCTACTGTCATATAATGTTTGTGTATCTCTATGTTTGTGTATGCAGATAGATCTCATGGAAGTTGGCTAAACCCCAACAAAAAACAATAAAGTCTGGTGACTTCTTAGCAAATTGCATGTGAATGAGATCACAGGACATTTCAGTGATCTGGAGGGTGACATTTCAGCCATCGCACAAGAGCATATGTTGGCATCCAGGGGCAGAAAAAAATGGTGCACTCTTCCTTATGCTAAAGAGAAACTTTAAGATGCTGAGACAAACAAGAGGCCCAGACTGCTGTTTTCATGGCCAGCTGCTAAATTTCCCAGAAGATTCTGGGTTGGCTCCATTTAAACAAAAGTTGAGCATGAAATTGAGCAAACTGAGGGAGGCAGTGAAAGATAGGAAGGCCTGGCGCAATATGGTTCATGGGGTCACGAAGAGTCGGACACGACTTAACGACTAAACAACAACAACAAAACAAAAGTTGAATTTAATAGACCTTTCAGCTGATCTTATAATTGCTACTTGCCACAATTAAAAGCTAAAGTATCCCTCAACTTAAGCTCTACTCCTAATGACTACATGGATTTTTCCTAGTCTATTCTACAGCTCTGAAAATTCCTGGTTGTCTTCCATCCAAATACTAAACACTTGCTTAGAGAGTACTAAAGCCACTTTTATCTCAGACATTTTCATTTATGTTTTGTCATGCATATAAAGCAAGTTTTCGTTTTTACTTCCAAAATAAGCAACAATTGCCTTGGAGTTTAACTCAGGATGCTTCCAGTTTCCTATAACAGAAATTTTAGTACCAAACTCAAGTAGGATGAACCTTTATACATTTCCCAGTTGAATTATGAAAAAGAATTGCAATCTCTTAAATTTCACCCCATTCTACTGTTATAACCTTCTGCAAACTGCCACGTTACTGGTGTGTATTAAGCAATAGTTCCATGGATTGTTTGATAAGATTCTGCAGAGGAAAAATAAAGAGGAAAATGGTTGCATTAAAAAGAACCCCCTCCATTGTATCTTTGTCTGTTTTTTTTCTAGTGAAATAGCAGCATCTAGTTTCTTTAAAAAGTATTTTTCTCTCAATTATATTTAGTTTTAATCCTGTAGTTTTTCATGTGGTCTATTCTGTACAGTCAACTGTTTGTATGGCTCTTTAACATGATGGTATAATGATCCCTGGAATATCAGCTGGACAAAGAGATAGAATTAAATGTCCTTGCAGAAATACCAGTAAACTCGTTTTGAAATCCACAGCTGCAACTTCCCATGGTTTATATATTTCATTTTATTATCGCATTTATATCTTGCCATTCCTCTGCTGGACAACTTTGCTCTCCATCCTGCATGCAGTTCTACAGCATGTCATTTTTTAATCCCTCAAGGACTCTGATGCTCACTTTCAAAATTGGACAGCAAAATGGTAATGTGGAGTTTGGGAGACACTGTTTTAAGGGTGGGAATGAGATGCAAATGGACCCTTAAATATTAAAACCTTTGAATCTCCAAATCATTAAAAAACATTTTCATTTTTTTTGTACCGAAGATGTTACCGAATCACTGGAATGCTTTTGCTATCAGCTGGTAAGTCAAAACACTAAATTGTAGTCTTTCCAACTCAGAAATTGTTAATCCAAGTTCAAGATTGAAAAAACAGCAGATACATTGCCCAGCTGCAAGACATGACCAAGAAATAGTAACTGGCCCCAAATTAGGGTTCCATGATCAAATATGGCCTTGAAACTGGATCTCCCCAGTCCCAGTATAGCAGCTTTAGTCATTGGACCACACTTTCATCAGCTCCATGCTGACTTCTAATCTGAGATTAGATGCTTTGTTTGCCAATATTATGAGACCAATAGACTAGCATTTTCAAGATGTCCTTCCCAGAGAAGAACAGAGCAGCACAGAGACGAACTCAGAGAAGGGGTTTGCCTCGAGCATTTATCAAAAGATGCATTCATTGATTCTGCTCCTACAGTACCCTTTTATATGTGAAAAACACAGCTGGGCACATTTCTGTTCCATATTTCAAGCTTTTCCTTTCCACACATTCCCTCGGGTGTGACTTACCCAAGCAGGAGGCATCCACAGGAGGTATCCTGATTGTCAAACGATCATTCAGTTTCCATCCTTTTGTATTGCTGAATATTAATAATGCATTCCTTTATTGCCTTGACTTTTTGAATTGTGTCTGTATATAACTCAAATGCAGCAAACAGTCAATGCAACTTTTTATTCTGTCCTCCCACTTAGAGGTTGAAAATGGAAATTTTAAAAAATAACTTCCACAGTGATTGTGGAACTGCAGTATTAGGTCCATTCCCTAAACAATGCATAACCATATGAGTTGGATCACTCATAAGGCCTCTGAACTGACCCACTGCCTTCTGGAGCACATTTTTTTGGCTCGGTGATCCCATTCTTTGGAGATTTCAAGCAGATGAGTAGAAGCTTTAAACCCTTCCTCCAAATTTATAATTTTTAAAATTCTATACCAGGAAAGGGTACCATATTTGGGCTGCATACATTCAGACAATCACTACATGGCAGTGAACAGCAATAGCTTTTGGCATCTCTTTGTCTTCATCTAGTGGTCATCCAGATTTTTGTTGCCCCATTCTGATGGCCCTGTGGAAGAAAAAAAGGACCTGTTGGAATACTCTAAGTTGGATTCTTGAACTGAGCAGGGTGTTGGATTTGATGGTCTACCTTGTTCCTTCTAGCTGTAGGATCCCACGATCTTTGACTCACCAGATGTCATAAGGGTCCAATTTTCATTGACACTGGCAGCATGATTAGTAATGATGGATGTGGGCATGGAAGCTCAGGAATATCTATAAGATTATTTCCCACTTCTGTTCTATGGATTCCCTTCTTTGGTGATCAAGCTGATTCAGGCTGATCAAGCACAATGCACAAAGGTCTGAGGAGTTATTATTTTAAAGTGATGAGATTTTGGAAAGAGGGAGATCATGCACAACACAGAAACTTTTGCTTCATTTTCTTTAATAAATGGGCATCGTTGAGACTAAAGCTGATGTGAAGAATTGCTGGGCTTCCTTTGAGGACTACATAGAAGCTGCAGTTTGTCCAGAGCCCTCCTCCTGGCATGGAAGAATCCCATGTGCTGCAGGTGCTTCACTGGGTACCAATACATTTCAAAGTGCTGATTTTAACATACAACATTCTTTACATCTTGGTGCCAAGATATTTGCAAGACCATCTGCTTCTGGCTTGTATGTCCCAAATAGTGCCCCCCTGTGTGAGATCAGCAGGCAAGGGTATAGTGCCTGCCTGGGAATGCCATCCTGTTATGCCAGTTTATCTCCAAAGATCCAAAGGGTTGCCAAAAAAAAAAAAATCCTGGCAATCTTGGATGAGCTGCTACCAAACATCAATGATATTAGACTCATAAGAATGTTTCTCATTTCCCTACCTCTATTTGAAACCAGCTTCTTCTTGTTTCAAAAATACCCCATATTAAGATTAAAACAGTCTTTGGTCCAATTAAAAAACTGCATGCAGCTAATCATTAGGTTGTTTTTCCTACAACATAGCAGTCACAGATTGTGTATTACTAGGAAAACTATTGGATAGTAAGATCTCAAAGGTTAGTTTCACATCACTGATTGATTTTGCTATTTTTCACTGACTTGAACAAGTTGAGTGAAGTCACAGAATAAGTCAGGAAAAGGATTTAATCAGATAGATAGATAGATAGATAGATAGATAGATAGATAGACAGATAGATAGATAGATAGATATCTCCTCTCACCCCTATGGGTGGTCTGTGTCTTCCTCAATCTCAGGTCCTCTACCAGAGGCCTGGGAGTTTGAGAGTTCTGCGCAGTATCTGAGCTGTTCCTAGCACTGCACTCTTCTGGACATGGAGCTCTGATGTTGTTCCTGGGATCTGTTGGAGCCACTCTCCCAGCTTAGGAATCACAGCCCCGAGTGCTCCTACCACCACTGGGACCACTTTGGCCTTTACTTTCCACATCCTCTCTAGTTCTTCCTTCAGGCCCTGGTACTTCTCCAGCTTCTCATACTCCTTCTTGATGTTGTTGTTACTTGCCACTGATACATCTATTGCCATCACTGTCTTCTGGTCCTTGTCTGCTACCACGATGTCTGGTTGATTGGCCAATACCTGCCTGTCCATCTGCATCTGGAAATCCCACAGGATCTTAGCCCTGTTATTCTCTACAACCTTATGAGTTTGTGGTACAATACTGTTTTTCTTATTTTGATGAAAACAACAAGATACCCATAAAAACTGCCAAAACAGGAGAATATCTATAAATATCTATAGCTCAGTATTGAGTTGTTGTGCTCTTGGTGTTCTCTGAGATGGATTCTCCTCTTGCAGACATTTCATTACCATGCCAGGTAATATCATCAGCGCATGGGAGAGTAGAGTTTCATGGCTGTTTACATATGGCAGGTTGTCCTATTAGCCTTAATTGCAGCATTGTTTCTTCCTTGATTTGGTGAAGTATTGTATCTTTGATTGTTCCTGTGATGTGTTGGTTAATAGGTGTGTGATGAGGAAGGATGACCTTGATATAAATATGCAAGAACTGTTACATCAGCAAAGAAGGTTGGAACATGATTTAAATCCTCAGAAGCAAAATATTATTCAGAAGTGGCTCAGGCAGGCTCCTCCCTGATTCACTGGGTTATAAGGAGGGGTGGCAAAGCCCAGTCAGGTTTGTAAGACTCTATTATTATAATCTGTCTTGATAAAATATACTTCTAGACTTCCTGTGGAATTGATTTTGGGGCTGACAGTTTGCCCCCATCCTTGATCTTGCTTCCTTTCTTGAATGGTTTGTACATGGAGCTTTTCTTAAAGAATCTGTTAAAAGCAAACCAGAAAGCAATGAAGGAAGAAACAGTAGCAACCTGGAGTGCAGGATCATGACACCATAAGACCTATTCATTCATTCATTCATTCATTCATTCATTCATTCATTCATTCAATTTATATAGTTACGCACTCACCAAGCGATTCTGAATAACTTTAGGTATCCCAGTGACATTACCAAAATACAATAGAGCAGAGCACAACAGAGAAGCCAACTGGAGATTAAGTAGCCCCCACTGGACAATGGAAACAGATGAGATCAGCCTCAGTGAAAGCTCAGCTGAATAGACCCCTCTCCCTCATCTATCGGATTTCAGTTGCAACAGACAAAATTTCCTTCCAGACATTTCCCCAAAAGAGCAGATATAACTTGTATCCAAAGTAGTCTGGACAAAGCACTTAAAAAATACAACAGGCTCCATTTAATTAACTTTTTTCATGGCGCTTCACATGATTTGCATAATGACAACCTTACATGAATGACACAAACTACGTCATCTGCATCAGATTATATAAAATGATGTAAATCAATGCAAATGTTGCAATTTTGTTTTTAATGGACATTTGGGAAGAACAGATGCCTGAGCCCCCTATGGGCTTTATCCATAGCCATTATCTCTGCAGGATGATCCAGCCCACATTTTGAAAAGTATGATTAGACCTGATCATTTCTGCATTTTCTATGCCAAATGAACAAGGCTACATTTCTGCAATTTTGAGAGAATATATGTGGACAACTTTCTTTCTTTCTTTTCTTTCTTTCTTTCTTTCTTTCTTTCTTTCTTTCTTTCTTTCTTTCTTTCTTTCTTCCTTCCTTCCTTCCTTCCTTCCTTCCTTCCTTCCTTCCTTCCTTCCTTCCTTTCTCTCTCTCTCTCTCTCTTTCTTCTTCCTTCCTTCCTTCCTTCCTTCCTTCCTTCCTTCCTTCCTTCCTTCCTTCCTTCCTTCCTTCCTTCCTCTCTCTCTCTCTCTCTCTCTCTCTCTCTCTCTTTCTTTCTTTCTTTCTCATCCTTTCTGTCTTTCTGTCTTTTTCTTTCGTCAGCCTCATAGCAGTCTGATGCTGTTGTATTCTCTTGACTCTGGAAGTGACACATACTTATCCACTTCCTTTTTTGCCCAATATTTTCACACTTAAATTCAAGTCAAAACAGTTTTTTTTTTAAAAAGTGTGTGTGTGCATGTCTATACATCTGACAGCCTAAGAAAAAACAATCTAAAGCATAATTTCACATTCATTTGGGAACCTCCAGCAGTTTTTCAGAATTCAAACATAAATCTTTAAACTGTATTCACTTATTTTACTGCATTTTTAAAAAATCTTCTTTCCTGGAATTCTTCCCTTCCAAAGCAATTCACATCAATGGAAGAAGAAAGACAGGGCCTGCCCTCTAGTTCACAGTTGTAAATCACTTCAAGGGGGAAAGATTCAGAGCAGGAAAAGCAGTTTTGCAAAGCCAGAAAAATTGATGAACTGCATGAAATTTTTATACACTCCTCATCCTGGGTTGATTATTTCCTCCTTACAGCCCTTGTTAGAATATCAGTTTCTTGTTTTTGTTCCTTTGGTTAATCAAAGTGGCCCAAATGATCATAGCTGAAGAATGGAGTCAGAGGATGTTCCTTTCAGTCCTCCAATTCTAACGGAGCAGTCAGTTGGAGCTAAGCCTTTTATTTAACAGAGCTAAAGCCATCTTCTTGCAACCATTCTTTCTACAGCCAATGTACAGAGTGGGGTTGATCCTGGCCTGTCACATTCCTGAGATATTGGAATACAAATCACCAAGAACCTTGGTTCCTTGGCTGAGGAATGAAATCAAGATATGGTATACTTCAGCTCTTCAGTCTCAGGGCAATGAGGATGGTAGGTGTTGACTTTTGATCATACACTCAAATGTTACAATCAAATGTTGGGGGACACTGGGAGTTACTCAAGAACATTCCAGAGTGTCAAACAGTTCTTCATACTATATATAAGAGGACAAGAAACCTCAAGGATCTACTATTTAGTGATTTTAAGATGTTGTGATTTTAAGATGGTGCAGGATTATCTTTTCTTCGATCATTTTCTCTATGGCCATTGCATTTCTTCTAAATATACAAGTAAAACAATTTTTTTCAGCTATAATTTTGTAGATGGACAGACACATTTCCTGCAAAAGTTCACCATGTGTACCATTGCTCATGGCGTATATGGCATGGTACCCCAGTCCTAAAATAATAGAATAGAATAGAATAGAATAGAATAGAATAGAATAGAATAGAATAGAATACTCAATATTCTACCTTCGTTTTAGAACAGGTCTTTCCCTTTAGGAATTTCACTCTCATGCTTCACAATACTTTTTTTACACTAGTAATTGCAACAGCTGTTCTAAACTTCATTTGCACAGGATACTGATTGACCAGTTGACAGATATTTTAGCAGGTAAAACAACTGATGCTCCTCATTTCAGCTTTGTGACAGTCTCTACATATCTGCTTTTTATCTATACCAGAGGTAAAGATGCACAATATATTTTAAGAATCTCTGTATTCCTTGTGGATGCTCAGATTCTTGTCTGGCTATTATGCTAAACCAACAGATGCAAGATTTAAAAAAAAATAAATGTAGTTGCTTGTTTGGATTAACAACTTGAGGCAATCCTATTTGAGACACTCATTGATAAAGAGGAGAATAACCCATGACTGTAGTGTGTATGTTGTAAACATTTTTATGTACTAACACTCTCTTATGTGGTTTTTGTTTTTGGAGTGCCCTTGAGAAAGGAATTCATTTCCAGAATGCATTGGGCTCCAATAAAATCATTTTTATTGGCACCTGGGATTCTTCTCCCCCTCTTTTTCCAACTTCAGTAGAAGCCAAGTGCTTTTTTTTTCCCCTCCTGGCAAAGTGAGACAAAGCAAAGCTGCAGTTCTTCCAGAATTATTAATATCAACTCATCTCCTGCATCTCAAGTTCCCTGGTGTCTCTTCCAAAGAAACTAGTTTTCAACTCTGTTTTCTTAGCAATGCAGTCCAAAGTCCTTATGCCACAAACAAGACCAGGTCCTGAAATGTATGTCCTGAGACCAACGCTGCAGAGAAGCAGAAAGGAAGAGAATTTGAGGGAGAAAGTCCACCATATTAGTTTTCTGACTTTGCAGTGTAATTATTGTGGAGTTTACAAGATCTAAACTGCAGCCAGCACAGAGTGCCAACAAAAATAAATATCCATATGGCAGTTTGCAGCAAAGCCTCATTCTTTGCAACCTACCTGCAGTGAGGACATTGGATAACCAGGAAATTGTTCAAGGTTATCTGTGTGAATGAACCACTTACAGCTGCCCGTAAATGTCCACACGATGAAAAACCTTTAAAAGAGAGAGAGAGAGAAAGATGCAAAAGAGAAAAAGGCTGAATCATCTCATGCCCACTTCTTCCTTTATCCCTTCACAACCGTAAGAAATAGGACATAGGTAGGTTTGTTGTTTTTACAGTAGCTTAAGAGATAAATGAATATGGAGAATTGTTTATGGCATAATAGTTATGGCTTTGGACAAGCAGAAACAAAGAAACCTAATTTTACATTAGAGCAGAATTGGAAAAACAGAAAAAGGGAAGAAGGTAAATGGCTGCAACAGGATGCAGCTAGCTTAACTACAAACTGCAGGTATTTACAGGAACACAGTAGTCTTTAAGATGACACGTAAGTAGAAGTACCAAATATGGACAATTGTAAACAGGGGTAAGCGGGCTTTGGAGTAGAGTAATGGAAGATGTAAACTAAGGTGGGACTTCTGGAAATTGTATTAAGCATATCGGATAGGTTGTAAACTCCCTAGTACCTGACCAATGGGGAACTGGAGGAGGGCTTTTCACGTCTGTGATAGGGAATATAAGGAAGACCAACTGCTAAGATCTGGGTCCACTTCATTGCTAATGTGTGCACACCTGTTTTTGCAAAAACGTTAATAAATACTTTGCTGCTTCTGAAGACCTGAGTTGGGTTTTATTGATAACAACAACTGAGACGGTTTTCCTGGTGAATACTGCAGAAACAGGCAAACAAAGAATTCTATCTATGCCAAAAGCCAAACTGAACAAGGCAGTTGAAAGACTGTTCATGTAGAATCATAGAATTGAAAGAGACCTTGAAGGTGGTCTAGCCCAACTCCCTGCCCTGTGCAGGAATCCTCATGCCAGCCTGGACAAAGGGCTGTCCAGTCTTTCCTTGAAACCCTCCAGTGATGGAGCACCCACAACTTCAGAAGACAGGCTGATCCTTTGCTTAATAGCTTTTACAGTCAGGCAATTCCTCCTTAGTTCAAGTTTGGATCTCTCACTGTAAAGCTTCCATCCACTGGTTCTTGTCCTATCCTCAGGTGCTAGGGAGAATAAATATACTCCTTCTTCCCTGGGACATCCTTTCCTGTATCAGAAGTCTGTTATCCTGTCTTCCCTTAGTCTTCTGTTCTTTAAGCTAATCATAGCAAGTTCCTTTAACTGCTCTTCATAGGATTTCGCCTCCAAGCCCCTCACCATCTTTGTTGCCCTTCCCTGCACTCTTTCCAGTCTCTCAGCATGCTTTTATTGTATTGTGGTGACCAGTACTGGACACAGGATTTCAAGTGTGATTTGGCCAGTGCAGCATAGAGTGCACTATCACTTCCTGTGATCTTGACATAATATCTCTGTAGAAGCAGCCCAAATTGCATTGGCTTTCTTGGAAGCTGTAGCATATTTCTGGCTCATCCTTAATCTGTGGTCTATCAGGACCTCCAGATCTTTCTCACAAGTACTATGGCTAAGCCAGGTACCACTTACCATGTACCAATGCATCTGGTTTTTCCTGCCTACAGGCCGAACCTTATGTTTCTCAATTAAATAGTCCTCCATAAGTGAATGTAAAAAGGGGATAGAGAAAAGCATACAGATCACCTTGCCCTTATAAATCATTTCTCTCCATTAATGACAGTGTCAGTATGAATATGCATTATGCCTTTTCTTCTGCTAAGTACTACAGTATGGTGATTTTAAAAATGTATGTATTCTCAAATGAAGTCTAATGCAATTCAAGGAGCTGGTTGCCACCTGTAAAGTCCTTCATGGTATGAGACCAGATTATTTGCAGAACTGCCTTTTTCCAATTTTTTCTGTCCATCCCACTAGATCCAACAGGTGGGCATCTTCTGGGTCCCATGTATTAAACAGTGCCATCTGGCAGGGCTCAGGAAGCAGGTCTTTTCTATCACAGCACCTGCCCTGTGGAACACCATACCCTCTGAGATTTGTTTGGACACAACCCTGCTGGCATTTCAGAAGTCCTGAAAGGCCAGGATGTTCTCTCAGGGCTGGGTCTGGAGGCTGGGTGAGCCCACCCCTATGACATGATATGACTATGGTTGTATGGATTGTATTTGATTGTCCTCAGATGCCACTGTGTTATGATTGTGCTATTATTATTATTATTATTATTATTATTATTATTATTATTATTGCTGCTGCTGCTGCTGCTGCTGCTGCTGCTTTATGTCCTCTTGTTGTTGGTTTTACCTGTGTCACAGTTGCGAGATCAGTGGTTATATAAGTCAATTCAATAAACAAACAACTCCAGCATGAAGTTTCATTGAGTCAAGTGGTCCTGTTTCCATAACACATTTAAGCTGGTTTATACAGAGTGGGGAATAATTATGTTATGCAGATTTTCTAACCTACATAAGTCCCCCTCTTAACCAGTCCTAATACACCTGGTTATATTTGGTATTTAACTATTTCCCTCCAGGCAACTAACTCCTCCAAAGCCATGCAAACTAATTGCTGAGAAATCAACTGATTCTCCTCACTCTTAAGACAGAGGTGACATCCGAAACAGATCCCATGAAAACAGGACCTCTCCCTTCCTGTCTTTGTCTGCTTAGTAGTTTTCAAACATCCATGAATCCAGATGGGAGGTGAAAAGGGGAAGAAAAGGATGGGGAGGGTCAAATCCTCCAAAGTTTATTTATGATGACGCTGACTTCAATTGTGCCATTCTAGCTTTTTCCCTACATCTTCAGACAGGGGAAAAATAGAAGGGAGGAGGGGTGTGCTCTACCAGCAAGCAAGCAAAATCTATCTTTTGTCACTGGGAAAAGGGTGATGGGACTGTTCTGCTTGATGAACACAGCCTCTGTAGGTGGGTTTCCAAACCTTCACCCATGCAACCCATTTTTATATTTTAATCCGCATTGTCCCCTTACATTAACAAAGGTTGGGCCAGACTTAAGACCTTCTGAAGAGTTTAGATGTAAATAAATGGGTGGTTGGGAAAGTGGAATTCTGCCCAGCTGAAAACCATCATCTTGGTTATATCATGTCTGAAAAAGACATGCAAGTGTAGAGGGTGCTCTCTGTGTAACTGGGAAGCAGAAAAACGAGGCCTCGTCAGTCACATGGAAAACATTTGTTATGCGGGTGTGCTGTTGTAGAGAAGATCTGACATCTGATTTGGACAAGGATGTTCTGCTTATTGCTTCCCAGGTGCTGCTTCCTTTCTTCATGCACTCACCACCAAGTATTCCATCCTCAGCAGCAGTCGCATCATCACCACTTGTCCTCTGTCCAACCATTGTCCAACCATCCTATAGAGGTTGCCCTGAAGAAGTCCTTAAGCATTGCATCGTGAAGTGGCCAAGACTCCCTCCATGCCACCCCTCTGGAGAGCTGCACACCATAGTTACAATAAAATGGCTATTATAGATAGCAGGCTAGGAGATCTAAGGATGGGGGCTTTGCCAAATTTACCCCATACCACAATTTGAAACAGGTGCTGCATTTTGTCTGTCTTGTGTAGAGTCTGATTTCAAGCCATTACATTTTCCTTCCTTTCCTATACACTCATCTGATAATTGAACAAAATGTTCTATTTCAAGGCAATACCTTTTTTCACAATTCCAGTAGTTTGCAGAAATGGTCTTCAAAAGACCCTTCAAATGTTTGGGATCCCTGCATCATATTTTCAATCACAGTGAAGAGTTTGGAGTAAACTAAGATAGCCCCCAGTTTTCTTCTACTTCTAAAGTTACTGAGCTGACATCCCAACATTCTCTTTTCTGCACCCAAGTTAGATCAGCTTGAAGCTTCCAAAATTCTTGGCTGTCAGCTACTTTTCATCTGCAAAATACCTTTTCAAAAACACCTATGCAGGATTTCATTTCCAGAACATACAACTGATTTGCAATTGGATTGGAAGAAAGGCACTTAACTGCACTTTGCAGAATTGAAAGTATCAAACACCTCTGTTTTGCTGAAAGTTTATGAGATGGGAAGAAACATAAAAAAAGATAGTACAGAATTCAGAACAATCATTCAAATAATATAAGCTACATAGACAAATGCAGAGAAGTGATTCTGCGGTGCTAGCAAGACTATATTTTATCTGGATATGAGCTCCCATGCCGGAGGTCTCAAGTAAACCTTGACTGAAAATTTCACATCCTCATCTGCATATTGTTAACCAAATTCCATGGGAAAAGATGGTGAGGGTTTCCTGCAAAGCCTACAGGCACTACTACATTTCTGTTTTTTCTCTTCCTTTAAGAAGTTTGCTGTTGTGTATATTTAACATTTTCAGCAATTTCCAATCTCTCTCCCCAGATTTTTAAAGGGACATTTCCAGAAAATCCCCCTTCTTTATATGGGTTGGAATTCTTGGATTAACTCACCAGGCATCAAATCTACATCTCATAAATGTCTCATAAATATAAGGAATAATATTTCCACTTTCTTGATGCAGGTTTTCAAGCATCTGAAGACATTCCTACAACAGAACCCAGCAGTAGGCTTCTTGGGTGAGAATCCAGCGTGGCAGTAAAGATTTTGCAATGCAAGGGAAGATATGGACAGATATGTACCAACATTTTTCTGCCATACTCAAAAACAAAGACGTTAAGTTACAAACTTGATTTATTGATTTTCGTTGTATTTTTTAAATTAATTCGATCCTGCCGTTTTCTGGTTTTAATTTCTTGTTTGTTGCCCAGAATCACAATAGTAAGGTGGAAACCCATGTAACTACATTTATTGAGATGGGTTATAATTACAGAATCTTTCACGTCTGATGGTGCTGGACCTCCTCCTCCTTCTTACAGTTCAGTGAATTAGGGAAGTGTCTGTCGGAGCGACTTCGAAATATTATCTAGACATTCTGGGCTTAAAATATGCTTTAGACTGTTTTCCCTAAGTAACGGAGCCTGCATATCTTCATCAAGGTTATCTTCCTTACTTTCTGCACCATGGCAAGCTTGGTCCCACAGGGATGTCACCACTCAAGTCCCTTCTTTCCATGCCTATGTCATGATGCATCTGTAGGGCAGGACCAGCATAGTGACATCATTGTCCATCCTAACCCATGGGGAAAACACATCTTGTTTCTTCTTTGCTGTTAAAAAAATAGGCCAGCCAGCACAACTGGCTTGTTTTCTGCCAGTTACCAGGCAAGAACAGACTGTCTACATCTAATGCTGCTGGCTGTTTTTTGACAGTAAGGAATAATAATTATTTTTCTCCACCCTTGGCTTGCTTTTTAAAAAAATATTATTTATTTTCTGGGAATGAAGTCACAGGACTCACTCGGGTCAACAGGTCCAAGATCACGAAAGAGGAAAACAATGACATTGAGAAGAAACGGATACTGGGAGAACATCAGCTGCAAAGCCAAGTGAGAGTTTGGCAAAGTAATTCCTAGGCTCCTCCAGTATTCAACCTTTGGAGTGATTATTCAAATTGGAGTATCTGAATTGGAGAAGATTTAGCGCTGAAGGTAGGGGAAGAACTACATTTTATTTGCATTTAAATGATAAATTACCCAATGCATAGTTCTTTCACCTATCCCTGAACCGAAACACATCTATAATCCTTGCTATTTCAATTCTGTGACACAGTTTGCTTTTAAAAAAAAAATGCTAGAAATGTACATACTAGGAATAAGTGCATACAAAGGGCATATAATAGGAAATTTGGACTGCAAAGAAAAACATTGCCTACTAGGGGAAAAAACACCCAAAGATATTATAGAAATGTCATGTCAATCCACACACAATGCATTCTGTTGGGCAGTAATAATTGCAAGTGTATTTCCCACTATATTGGAAAAGACCATTTGCAGAAAAATGAATAATCAAATTTATTTTTATTTATTTATTTATTTAATAGACTTGTCCCTGCCCATCTCCCCACAATGGAGAAATACAAACCTCCATCCAGATTCAGACTCATGCAGAAATAACATGACTGGGAAAATGGGAAATAGAACAAAATGGAGACAGAGAAAGTCGCTCATCCTTAGCACAGCCCACTTTAAATATTCTGCTATACGTACACACATACACAAAGAGAGACCTACACACTCTGCAAGCTCAGATGCCTGCTGTGGAGATTAATTTAAATCACGTTCATGACTAGCTCTGAGTAGCTCATTCCTCTTTCTGCTGGGACTATTCAGCACGCGCCAAGAACAAATTTACTTCTTTTCTCTTCAAATATTTGCAGG
The DNA here is from genome assembly GCA_030867105.1 of Liasis olivaceus. Lineage (NCBI taxonomy): Eukaryota > Metazoa > Chordata > Lepidosauria > Squamata > Pythonidae > Liasis > Liasis olivaceus. The sequence continues at coordinate 6,790,728 of CM061354.1, forward strand.
TCACTTTTCTCACCTTGCCATCGATCACACTGTGTCTTCGGCAGTTCTCATGGAGGCAAGAACCAGAGTGGAAGAAACCACACAGTTGAACAAAGAGGAATAGTCAGTAAATGGTTTTGAAAGCAGAAATAAAATGCATGAGCAAGGTAAGGGACTCCAAACCTGAACTCAGTCAATAGCAACTCAAATGGTGAGTGTCACAAAGCTAGGGATGAAAAGGAGAGGAAGAAGTCTGAGGACGTGCCATTGAAAAAGATCATCAACAGACTTTCCGGAGACAGATAAGGTCTCTCCATCAGTGGAGCAACAATGCTTCAAGTGTGTGTGTGTGTGTTTAATTTGAAAAGATTCTTTGGATTTTTCCATTCTATATTTTTTTAAAGGGGGAGTTCCCCATTTAAAAAAAAATCTGATGGAAAATCCATATATGCTATTGCATACAACTTTTCCTAATGGACACAGTTTAGTACACAACTTCCTCTAATATGCTAAACCCACTTCTTCTATTACAATTATTTATGAATCGTAAGAAGCACACTTCCCAAGCATGTACTTTGGCCCCTAAAAATAAATTTTTCATGCATTATGGGAATGAGTGAAAGCCACAGCTTCCACTAACACCTAGTGTTTGGCTGGCTTATGCCATTCCAGTCTTAAAGAAATTCTTGGTTGATTTCCGTTTCAGCTCCAGCCAATACTGTTTTATTGTATGCAGTAATATACAATATTATCTCAGATTTAAAAGATGGGGGAATTCACCCTGAATATTGCAAAAGGCAGAATAAAGTATCACTGAGAAGTTGCAACCACACCAATTATCTCGTCCTTACACCTTTATCTCCTCTGGCTTGAACACATCCATTCTGTGATCATCACAAAGAAGTCCAGAGGTTGATAACCACAAGGAGTTTGTTTGTTTATCTCATTAGATTTAGATCCAGCCTGACTCCAAAATGACTCTGGGTGACTTGCAATTTAAAACAAGCAACAATATCAGATGAGGAGTTGATGAAAATAATAATGCACCCCTATTGAAAATAGCTGCTCTTACAGCCTGAAAAATTCACTGAAAAGGCATTGCGTCCTGAGGGCATGAACTGATCCAGTTACAGTGGGGGGGGGGGGGGGGGGGAGTATTATGACCTTTGAATGCCCTCAATATGAGCAGCACAAAGAGCCTCCCCCCTCCTCTCTCCCCCCCCCCCCCCCCATTCTTCCTGTTGGAAAGTGGCATCTTCAGGAAGGAATCTTAATGCTTTAATTCAAAGAAATGTGTTTGAAGTGACCAGCTTGTTTAAGGTGCTCCAGCTGAATGTTCTCACCATTATTTTCCTTTGGATTGAATCCTTTTAGAGATGAGGTAAACTATGTGTTTGGATCTTCAGCCCACTACTAGCCCATCCGACATCCAGAGAGGTTGTGCATTTTCAAGGGTGAGAGACTTTAAAATAGAATTGAGGCCACCAATGAGAGAGACTTTTGAAAATGTTCTGGTGAAATAAAAAGAAGATATTGATATCAGGTGTGGATAATAATGAGGGTAGGTTGATTCTTATACCTGTGATGTTAAATCTAGATTAATGTCACACAGTTACAGAATATTATAGAATATAATACAGTTGGAAGGTGTCGTTAAAGCCATTCAGTCAACAGATGGTGGACTAGCCTCTGCTTGAACACATCCAGTGAAGAAGCTACTACTTCTCTGGGTCATTGGTTCCATGAGTGAACTACCATTATGGTTCGGAATTTTTTTCTAATGTTCATATTGTGAGAGGGAAAAAAATGCTAGCGGCCTAAAACTTATTTTAAGATAGATATATGTTGCTTAATCACATGTAATAATAAAAGCAAGGGCTAGCTTAGAGATGACCTTTGGGACAATGACAGGAAATAAAACTTGCAAAACTAGAGCAAACTGTTAAATAAGCAAACTTGTTGATGGGAACAGATGTGACAGGGACAAAGGGAACAGGAAAGTGTGGTGAAATTAGCTCTGGGAACATTATGAAAATCCTAAGAGTCATGGTTGTGGTTTGCGGTTTTAAAGGATAAAAAGGATTGCAATTTGGAGGTCTGCACCCACATGGTCAAGCTGTCTCAGTGATGGCTTGCTCCTGTCGGTCCGCATTGCAATGTGTATCTAAGTAAGTACCTTGTATGTTATTGATTGCACTTTGCTTACTTGCTGAACTAACTTTTAATGAAGCTCTTAGAAGAACTTAGAACTTTGAGGTGACTTGTTTTATGATGTTTCTGTCTCCCATGTTTAATGAGGTTTTTCCCTGACAATATGAAATCTTCCTTCCTCTAACATAAAGCCATTATCCCCCATCCTGTACTCTGAAATTACAGAAATTTCCATCTGACATTATTTTGTATATTTGAAGGGTTCTAACATATCACTTTCAGTTGTCTTTCCTCAAAACTAAACATAGTTTAGCAAAGTCTGTCCTCATAGGTCTTAATATCTAGTTTACTTGTCAAGGGAATAGCATAATTTTGTATGTATGTATGAATGAACAAAGGAACAAATACAGCACTTTGTGCATGTCATTGATAAATTCCATTTTGTTATTTTCAGCCCATTTCTTTAACCTATCAAGATCATTTTAGACGGTGATTCTGTTTTCTAGAATATTAACGGTCTGTCCCACATTGATGCCATCTGAAGATCTGATAAACATTTCCTCCACCTTTTTATCCAAGTTATTAATACCAATGCTGGAATAGAGGACCTAGACTGAATTTTAAGTGCTCCACTCAGTACCTCTCTTCAGTTTGATGAGGAACCATTGATGAGCACTCTTTGAGTATGATTTCCAAGCCAGCTCTTCATGCACTTAATCCTCATACAGTACTCTGTAAAATGCTTTGCTGAAATCAATATTCTGTGTCTACAGCATAATATATTTCTCAAATGCATATTAGGAAAAGTCCATTCATATCTCTTATTTGTCTGATTGAAGCTCACTAGTGTTCTCTTTAAGTTCCAGCAAATACTCCTTGTGGTTGCTTTCAAAGCTCCCCAAGACTTTCCCATTGTTTGGGAAGTTTACTTGTTCAGCTTTGTGTCGTGTCTCCTCAGGATGATTCTTTATTAGAGGAAGAGAATGAGACATGGGATGCTTTGTGGCTGATGCTCAATCTGGAATGAGAAAATGGAATAGCAGAAGAAATAAGCCAGAGAAGGAGAAGACTGAAATTCCATGCAGGGATTTACTTACATAAACTAAATATTTCAACCTCCACTTAGAAACAAGGCCAGTCAAAGATATAAGTCATAAGAACCTCACTTTCAAGCAGGGAATTCTGAGTCATTCCTTAAAAACTGGCAGCTGGAACTCCAGTGTTATGTTTTTTTGGTCAAGCTATACAACTCTGATTCTTTTTGGCACTTTGAAGCAGCATCAAGTAGAGGGTGTCTCTATTTTTCCTGTCATTTCTTATTCAGTCTGATGAAAAAGAATTTGCTTGAAACTTTGAGGATAATGTCTGGGGTGAAGTAAGTTGTTTATGCAATGTCAGCTAGAAGATGGCCAAGGGGTATAGATGATTGTCCCACCATTTGTGATACATTCATTTCCCTGGCTCCAGCAGTGCATAGTCTCCATGGTTTCCCACTTGTTTCTTTTCAATCGCAAAGGAAGATCTCAGGAGATAACTTTTCACATTTTCAGACTGTGAGGTGTGAGCAGAAAGGAAGCTTGAGGGCAATGGAAGAAAACGACTCTAGCAGTAATATCCTTTGTCACTAATAATATTGCTCAAATATACCACCAAGGAAAAAAATGGAGACATTCTCAAGCACCGAGACAATAATGTCTGCCCTCAAATAGGTGGTGTTTTTTGGAAGGCCTTTAGGATCCAACTCTACTCAGTTTACTGGACCAGCTGATGATTTTATTTTGGCCAGTGTTCAGATGGTGAACTCCAGTCCACTTTTGATTTGGATTTTGGCTACTCTTGTGATTTTAGACTATGTTAATCCAAATAATTAATGAAGCACATGAGGGAAACTACCAGGATGAAAAATTGAAGATGACACAAGAAGTTATGGTTCCCATGTAAACCATATGGAAACAGAATATATACATTGGATGAGGCAATGGTACTCTGGTGGAAAATTACCAAGGGGTATGAGAAAAGTGCCAAAGTGGGGCTGGTAAAACTTGGATAAACTTATCAAGTGTTGCCAGAAGGTACAAAGATCAAAGGAACTATAGGCCTTGGGAAACCTCACACAGAATGAAAGGTCTACATGGCATCCTGCCTTAAATCTTCTGGAGTTCCATCTTAGCCTGGCAAACTAGACTCTGGGTTAGGAAGATATGGATGGATGTGGGAATCAGTAGAACCCTTTGTTCAGAAAATAAACAATAAAAATGTTATGCCAGCATTTGCTTCTACATGGCTGAGTCTTTGAATTTAAAAAAGAGTGAGCAGTATCAGTGTGACATGTATAGTTTCCTGCCAGCTCACAGAGGGAGGGATAGCACTTCAGCTCAGTAATGAGGAAAGGTCACCCTTACACCATAATGGGGTATAGGAATTTCCACCTAGATACTTCTGAGAAAGAGACACCAACCCCATTGTCCTGGCTTCAACTAAGTGTCATATAATGTTCATCTCCTAAAATGGTCTCCTCAGTAGCCATTACAGCTGGCCATTATAAATTTGTTATAAAGCAATGCATATCTGAATTTGTTTCTATATTTCTTCCCCCACCCCGTCTATTTTCCTTTTTGCACTGTGCTTATCATTTTGTAAATCTGTAGGAAAGAAGGGCCTCATTTTCTAATCCTTGTTCAGTCCTTAGAAAATGTTAGACAACTTCAAACTTAATAACCACAGAAACAGAGATAATGGCTATTAAATGACCTTAACTTTAGAAATATGTTAAATTCACTGACCAGGCAGTCAGGGCTATTCAAAAGAAGATAAACTAAACCCATAATGGATTTCTTTTCAAGCAAAATGAAGTGACTTGCCAAAAAGAAATTTATCACAGCATGAGCAGACATGTAATTTTGAGTCTGTGAGCATCTTCTCAAAATATTTCTTGGCTCACAAATTGTTTTCAAAAAAGTGGGTCATTTGGGGGGACTGCAAACAAAAAAGCATACATCTGGGAAAGAAGAAACACCCCCACACACACACGCACACACACAAAGGCTGTATATTACAAAAGGTTGCATTACAATCACAGGCTTAAATATGAATCTGTAGAACTGATAGAATTAAATAGAACTGATCGATACTGCATTAAATTCTGTTTAATTCTTCAATGCATGCCATGAAAATAGTCTGGATTTAGGAAGATATACACAGCATATTTTTAATGGTATATATTTCTTGGATGTATATCTACTTTTCCTCTAGGAGTTCAAGACAGTATACATATAACACACCCTCCACCAACAACAACATAGCAATAACATAGCACACCCTCCTGATGATAACAATAGCAACCCTTGTTTGGACTGAAAGAATGATTGGCCCAAAGTTACCTCTTAAACTTCTATGGCTAGGATGGGCTTGAGCTCCTCGCTTCTAGTCCAATACTTTCACCACGACACTGCATTGTAAGAATGATATGTTGTCCGTGCATATTTTCCCTTTCTAATGTTCTTATTCATTTATCAGATATTATAAAAGACCCTTTTCACCTTCTGCCCTGGTAACTGCTACTCTGATTTAGGAGGCCTCTTAAAAACTCTGATCTCCATTATATTTCACTGCATCAGTAAATGGGTTTTGTTTAATCACATATTGAGTGTAAAATGCTTTGATGTTGATAAAATCCAATCAGACAGGTGGCAGTAAATGTCATGGTTTTAATAGGATTATTCTAGGAAGGGAAAATCCCAGGGGAGAAGAATTTCTCATTATCCAACATGCTGAAACTGACATAAATTCTTCAGAACAGGGTGGGTGTTGCAAACTGTGCTTCAGGTAATTCCAAGATTCCTTAGATCTTCAGGGGTTCATGAAGAGTAAATGGATTAGCTGAACAAACAGATTTTCTCCCATAACATCAAGGACACTTGCAGGTGGGGGGTACAAGATAGCAGATTCATTAACTTGATTTTTTTTTACCTAGCTACCACACAAATGCCTTGGCATAACATTTCCCTGGCATTTTCTAACATCTTTCAGCACCTGGAGATAAATGAAAGCAGTGTGGGATGAGAAGTCAAGCTGTTCTCCATTAGCTTATAGTAGATGTGTCAAGTGTCCCCAACTATTTTTGGGTTGGTGGGAACATTAGGAATTTTGAAAGCATGTTGTGGGTAATATAAAATGGTCACCATGGTAGGAGAAAATTGCCTTTACATAAAATGGCTGCCTTGGTAGCCATGAGTATCGATGCCTTTGAACTTTGATGCTGGGGACGGTGCAAGGAAAGAGAAGAAGCTGACTAGCAGCAAGGTGGATGGACTCAATTACAGCAGTGATGGGGGCACCGTTGGAACAGGTTAGGGATAGATTGTCATGGGGAAAATCTATCTATGTGGTCACTAGGAGTCAAAAATAACTTGATGGCACATAATCAATCAATCAATGGTAGCCATGGCTGAAGATGAAATCCTTATTTCTCTGAAGGCAAACTGTTATGGTTGCTTCCTGATTTGTAACTAGATGTTCTTTAGCACCCCAAGATTATCTTTGTTTTCTTCCTGGGCAGTGGGTATACTTCCAAATAAGCACTGGGTTGCAACCACACATCCTTTTTATTTACTGAGAAGGCCTTAGGAATCAGAGATTCTGATGCATTCCTTTGTAGCCCATCAGCTTCCCATTTTATTTCATTTTAGAAAAATGTTTGAGATCATTGAAAGTCCAGACAGGGAATCTCATCGGCACCCAAGAAGGTGTCTCTAGAATTCCTAAAGTGCCACCAGCCCCCACATGGTCTTCTCAGTGTAAGTCCAACATCTCTACCACTTCACTACACTCCCCCTATCACTCTGGAGAGAATTGGGGGATCAAGACTGTTGGCTGTGTGGAAGGGATTCTAGAACTGCTGGACAATTACATGTCCCAGAGCTCTTGCTACTGAGAATATGATTGCCACAATATTAGTAGGAATGATGCCACAAGGTAAGCTTGAGGAAACCTTGAAGAGGTGACAAAGGTACTTCCACACTACTATCACCATTATTCTCCAATCCTTCATGGAAATTTGATGCTACTCCAAAATAATGTTTGTTTTGCCAACCTCAACTGGCAAAGAGTATCATGAAGGACTTGGCTTCAGTCATTGGTTCACATTCTGAACTGCTTCAGCCCCTGAAATAACAAGAAAGTCCTTATCCCCATTCTACCCTAAAAGGAAAGAACAATTTTGCCAGATGCCCCTCCACATTTTTGGATGATGGTAGGCACATTTGGGAGGCTGGTTACAAAACATAACCTAAGCAGTTGCACAAAGGGAACCAGCCTTCATGCAAAGATGCCATTCCTTCTGCTTAAAATCTTTTACAAGCTGTGAAGCTGAAAAGAATAGGCAAGGACATTTTTGCAAGCCAGTGTTCTCATGAGAGTTTTAACTGCTGGGTGAGCAGGAGCAGGAAATATAACTGGGATTGATCCAGGCTTTTGCAGATTCTTCACCTCTTCCCAGGAACACAGTCCATGTGGAAGCAGTGCAGAAAATGGACAGATGTTCTGTCTGTTTTTCACCACTCTCTGCTGCTTGGGGTATGTTTAAGCAAGCATCTTGAAAAGCAAGTTTCCCAGACATGCATTCAAAAATAAAACTCTATAAAGTGACTGTATTTAGTTTATGAAGCAGGCAAGAATTCATACCAAGGTGGAAATCAAGCTAGACAGTGGTGTCAAAAGGTAGCAGGGGTGAAAAATGCTGCTCTCAGTTCAGGTCTTGGCTTAATTATGAACATTTGTTCGATAATATTTGGGGAATTCCAGATGGGGGTAATTTACTTTCCCAGTCTTAAAACTCACTGTCTTTGCTAACAAAAGGGGTGTAACCTTAGGTTTTTTGCTGTGTGTCTTGGCATTTTAAACTTTTTTAAAGAAAAGAAAATCTCAGGAAGCTAGCCAGAAGCTAGAAGTTTGTCAAAAGGGGGGGGGGTGTTTCTCCTTCCTTTCCATGTCACAATTTCCCTTCACGGTGGCAGCAGCTAACATTTAGAGAAGCAAGGCAATGACCTTTTCTGTGTTTCATGCATGACCTATCTGTGCTTTTCAATTGCTGCAACCCCTTTATTGCTGCAGTAAATGGAGTCCTCTTTGCGTCCCTTCCCTTTGAAAGCATCAAAGCAATGACTACATTGTTGCCTACAAAGGAGCAAGCAATCTGTCTGGTAGCTCTGAAAGGCACAAGCAGAAACACCTTGAACCTTAATGGAAAAACAGCAGAAGCTTCTTGCAACAGATAAATAAACAAATCAAAATATCCCCATCTATCTGATTCTTTGCTATTATTCCAGATCAGGAATTACAGGGGATTTTTAGTGATGACCTTCAGTGCTGCAATACTTTAGGCTGGGCTGGGAATGTAATGCTCAGATGCTTCTTGTTCTAAAGATGCTTGGAAATTGGATTTTTCTCTCAGGGGGACAGGTGGCGAACCTCTCATGTCTGAAAATGCTGGGCTTTCTCATGCATCATACCGATGGCAGATCTATGAAGATTTCAACCCATTGCCTTCAAAAATGGATGGATGGATCCTAACAAGTTAGAGATAATGGGGGTGGGTGGTTCCTATTTATGGAAATTAGTAACCAGAAGAAAGTAAGACACATTACTTCCTGGAATCATCACTGCTACTCAGTGATCTCAGTGGATAGAAAATTCAGTTAATCAACTTTGGCTGTTATGGTTTCATAACAAGGATAGTATAACCATCATTGTCTGTACACTATCTGTTGAGATTACTGTAATGATATACTGGGCTTCTCAGACCCTGGGAGACAGGACGGCAATCTGCAAAATATTACAAGCATAGAACTTCTACATATTCTTCCTTATCAGGAAAGTGGTTAGCGACTTCCCCCATTAATCAGTGGGGAGTTAGCAAGAGAATCGAGAAAGCTCCACCATAACAAACTTAAAGGTAAATTAGAAGCTCAAGTAAATCAGCCACTTGCCAACCTTTTGGCAATTTAAACATTCTCCCTTTCAATAAATCTGGTTAAAGAAGATTCTGCAAGATTCTTGTGTTCTTGGTTGCAAGCAGCTGCTAAGGGATTAACCAACACACTCAATACAAGAAAACTCTTGTTATTGGTCTGGAAATGGCCACTTGTGTAAAACAAGTTCAGTTGAATTCAAAAGTGAAGACAGAAATGAAATATATCAGTGGCCTGTGTATAAGCTACTACCTCTACCCATCCCTTGTTAGACTAATTGTCTTGGCTCATAATTGTCTCTCTTCCTTTTGCACAAAGGCAAAGGTCCATTCTGAAAGCCAAACTCAGGGTAACTTAATGCTCCAATAGAAGAGAATATCTATAACTCAGAGCTGAACTGTGGAGACCTTGGTGCTCTCTGAGCCTTGTGGTTTGCTTCAGACATTTCATTACCCAACTAGGTAACATCATCAGTGCAAGGGAGTATGGAGTTTGCAGCAAAGACAACATATTATGACATTTCTTTATGGTAAAGCAGTACCTAGGTGAAACAAAATGTTAAATGGCAAAGAAGAGGGATGTGAATTTGAAGGAACAGTTGTGTAAGCATGTGCTTACAGCTTTTTAGCAGGAAGCAATTTGTGAAGGCAGCATCATTTACCAGATCCTAAGCATCCCAGGTGGCTTTCTGCCACCATCAAAGAAAAAAAAAAAAAGACAAGTGGTTGATAGTAGAATAAAGAAAAATAATTGTCTTGCATCGAGATTAATAGATTTCAGCATGCATTAGTGAAAGCTCTTTTCCCTGGTAGCTAGTAGAACTTCCATGTCCAGAAGCTGTATTTCTTTTGATCCCAAAGGAATCTTTATACCTGTCATTTTTTCAGAGACTTCAGGGTGGCTTATTTACAGTGAATTGTATCTCCATATGAATAACCCTGAGAGTAAATTAGGCTGAGAGAGCAGCACCCCTTCCCCCACAATAACCTATAACCATCCATGGAGGGAAGGGGGAGAAAAGTGGCAAAGTGTGTTTCATGGCATTATAAATGCAAATACCACAACTTACATGTCTGTATCAGATTTCAGGACATCAGGACACAAAGACATGAACTGCATAATGACATCACTGTGAAATTCTTGGTACTCTCTGAACTTGGTTGCTTGCCTGCAGCCTATAATAGCCATGGTTGTCCACTGGGAGGATAATGAAGGTTTGCTCCTTCTGTAGAGTTTTGAGGGCTGCTCTATCTTCTGTTTCAAGTTGGTTCTGTTTCTATATTCTTCTGGTCTGTGGTATAATTGTCTGCCTTATGTTTCTTGGGTCACTGCAGTAAGTCCTGTAGTTCTGAATGCTGCTTGCAAAGCTGCAAAGAATTCTAATTGGTTAGCATCCTCTATGTTGTAGTTGAATAGTTACCACTGGGAAACTGTTAGCATCTTAGACCAAGCCAAATCCAAAATGCTAGGGAATTCCTGGAAACTTGGTATTCAGACAAATCAGTCTTCAAAAGACACATAGAAATAAACCATGTTTACACACCATTCAAAAGAAACAATAAAAAAATCTAGGAAGGAAACAAAAAATCTAGAATACATCCCCTCCAGCAGCAAACATTCAGACAAGCAGGGATCAACACCAGACAATCAGGCAGAAAGCAATAACCTAATCAAGTAACCACCAAGGAGGAAACCACCACCCCCCCCCCCCCACTAAAACTGGCAGGCCAAGCTATAAGCAGGGAGCAAACCCCACATTCACTCACATAGTTGGGTAATGAAATGTCTGCAAGTAAGCAACCAAGCTCAGAGAGCACCAAGGACTCCACAGTTCAACTCTGAGCTACAGATATTCTATATCTGTATCACTGCATACATGTTGTCATTTTTACATCAATGTGCTTTGCTACATATGCTGCTATGAGCTCCATATTGGGTAGAACTGAGCAGAAATTGAAATTGGATCTCTTTGTTTAAGCCTGATTCCTTATCTTTAGTATTGCATTGGCTGTCTTACAATTAAGAATAGGCCTATTAAAAAAATTGGGAAGTATGTTGAAAACATAATACTGGAGGGGATAGATTTGAGGGATCTGCTGTGGCAGACTGCTTCTGCATGGATTCTGCCATATGTCTGCTGGAGAAAATAATTTTGATCAGAAAAGTTTTGGAAGCAAGATTAGTTGCCTCTTCTTAACTGAGAAAGAAAGATACATGTTACTTGGACTTCGATGACCATCTCTCTAACTTACATGACCCCAAGTTACAGCTGAGCATCTGCCTCAATTACACCTTTTTGAACTTCAGAAATACATTATTTGAACCAGGCTGGAAATTCACTGTTGGTTCATGGGAATAGAAATCTTCAGAGAGATTAAACATCCAGTTGTTCATTCTTTAACTTCCTTGCACATGGGACACTTAGTGTCTGGGCTAGCGTATGGCAAAACTTTTGCACCAAATCTCTTTTTGCACAATTTTTACTATAGAAAACTAATACTCATCAATGTACATATCATCATCACCATCATCATATTCAGTGCCACTTGGTGGAAACACTCTGTTTTAATGATGTGCAATCACCTATAAAAAGATTAAAAGATGAATTATTTGCCAGAAGGATGCAGTCTAGCATCTACACGACCGAATGCTGAACACAAACTATTCCTGAAAAATGTGATTGAAAATATTCCTCATGAGCCATGATTTGAGTGAAAAAGATCCTGTGCATAACTTTGGAATTTTGAAGTTAACACACACGTGCGCACATGTACATACAATTTAATAATTGTATTTTATATTTGTATTATTTATGTTTTGACTGATTTTAAATTGTTTTGTTGTGAACCGCCCAGAGTCCCTCCTTGTGGGGGAGTTGGGCGGTGATATACATTTCATATATCAATAAAATGAATATAAAATACTGCAATTCCTACTGGCACCAATGTGAACTTTTCACTAATTCAGCCAGAGTCACCCTGTCTAAGTTGGGTGGCCTTATAAATCTTGGAAACAAACAAATAAATAAATGTAAGCCCTACAATCATGCATATGGTGAGAGTTGCAATCTGAACCATGATTGGATAAGGGATATATCTCTTCACCTTGCATGTTATAATCGTGATATCACCCATCTCTGCTTAATTAAAGACAAAGAGGTACAGTTGTACAGACTGCACTCTGTAATGTGTAGTTTGGCCCTAAGATTACTACTTTTTCACATGAGTGAGAAGCTTCCCATCACACTCCTTTTTTTAAGGATTTGCAGTATAATTGGATTTGCACAGAATTCCACTTTGGAATCCCATATTAATGCCCATTTGTTTCTTTACAATGTCTTTATTGATGATGCCCCAAGAATTTCCAGCAGTTTCCACTGATGGTTGAAAAGACTGTTGCAATCTTGATATTATTCATTTGCAGAGCCGTGCAAAGCTTTGACGGGGATTTGACAGCATTATCCATTGCAGCAGATACAAAAGCGAATCAGCATTTTATGTCTTCAGTCTCTTCAGTCACTTCTCTAGTTCTTCAATGTTCTTTGGTTTATTCACAGCCCAACATTTGCCTGATCAGTGAAGTGGCTGACCCAGGCTGATCTGGAACACCTTGTTAGGGCCAAAACCTGACTCACCTAAAGCAATCAAATCACTTTGAAGTTGCAACATGATTTTATTAGCATGCAAACAAGAAACAGTACATACTGGGCTCCCAGCAAAGCTTTGGCACTTTGCTGAGCAGCCCTGAGCAAAAGCAGAACCAGAGCTTATATGCCTTTGGTCTACTGCACTGCAAAGGCAAGACACAGGAAAAAGGCAGACACAATGGAAATCACAGCAGGATGTTGGAATGTTTTAGATAAACCCATCTGTGAGACCTTATTATTATTTATTCCTTCCTACTAGGTCAGCATGCAAGCCAATCAGGTAGTCCTCACTTAATGACGGTAATTGGGACTGGCAACTCTGTTGCTAAGTGAAGTGGTTGTAAAGCATGATGTCACATGACTATGCCGACTTACAATGGTAGTTCCAGTAGTTCCGGTTGCCATCATTAAGCAAATCAACAGTCGTTAGGTGCAACATCATGCAATTCCATTTGCGACCTCCTGCCAGCTTCCCTGTTGACTTTGCTTTTGTCAGAAGCTTGTGGTGAAGCACACAAATGATGATCACGTGACCACAGGATGTTGTGACCGTTGTAATTGCAAGCCAGTTGCCAAGCACCCAAATCATGATCACGTGACCAAGGAGATGCTGCAATGGTCGTAACTACAAGAACCAGTCATAATTCTCCTCGTTCAGCACTGTCATAACTTTGAATGGTTTCTGAATAAGTGGTCATTGAATGAGGACTACCTACTATCTTTGAGATATGGTCAATGAATATAAACAATTTGGTTTACTGGGCCACAGGTTCCTGGCCAAGTGTTCTCCCTGTCACCATTCAGGGTCAATTCAGTCTGCTGTGAATGTTTCAGCAGTTTGTATGTGTGTGGGGGCTTCTCATAAGTTTGGTAGTGAATGCAATTTACATGTGTATGGAGGGAGAGCATCTTTTACCACCACAATCTCATTGCTTTGTTAAGGAGACTTCTAATTCTCAAAGCAAAACCTAGAGATAGACCATATCCACTTTGCACAGGCTTATTAATTAATAACCCCCTAACCATTAGTTCAAGAAGCGTACAAGAGAGACTAACTTTTGTAAAGGAATGCCAACGCTGAGCTCCTGACTGCCTCAGGGAAGCAGAGACAGAGACCCACCTGAGTTGCAGTAACACAAAAGAACAGATTTTATTTTTGCAACTTTATAGCTCCTTGACCTCCTGAAAATGCCAGCTCATTATGTCTGGCAAACCAAGATCACTATGGAAAGGACATTAATTCTAAAAAAAAAAAAAAAAATCACCCCAGACCATTTAAAGAAAACATTACTCCTGGTATATGTCCCTCCACCATGGTACACCTGGTTACCTGCTGGGGAAAAGATAATGAATGAAACTTCTAATATTAGTCCATCATTATTGCAGATTAACCGGGAGGTTGTAGATACATTTCAGTCCTGCTGCTTTAGTGCCTGACAACAGATGTCAGTTATGTCCCAGCTACATCCCAGATAATATCAACTCCTGGTGGAAGACAAAACGGCTTCTAAGGGAGAGCACATTAAAGATAATGCCACATTTTCAGAGCAATTTTGTATTCTTCAGCTCTGCTTGCTGTTCCTTTGTTCAGATAGTGAGGTTCTGAGCATAGAATTCTCATTACAGTAGAATCTGGAATCACCTGGTAGATCCTGACAACACATTTAAAATTGACAAAAGGAGGTTGTATTTCATAATGGTGTGTAAATAATAGTAGGTTTGGACAGTTCTCAAATGCAGGAGTGAATTAGCCTGATTTGAGGGATGTCCTAATCCAAATGCCATTGACCAACCCCCCTCCAGAGCTTCATTAGTGGTTCAGAAATTTAGAAGGACATAGAAGCACCACATATTTGCAAAATGTGATGTTTTTCTCCCAACACTTCATATAGATAAAACACCAGGATGGAGGAAAAGAGATGGGAGGCAAAAAGTACAATTTTGTGATTAACAGCTCTAGGCTCCTTCTAGAGAAATAGTTTAACAGCTCTGTCTTTCTCACTTTTACTCATCTGATGAGATATGGTGCTGGCTACCAGCATTGCTGACTTTAAAAAGGTATGCACCAATTTATGGCAGTCATGGGGATCAATCGCTATTAGTCTTGATGGCAGTGTCTCTGAAAGCCATCTGCTAGGAGACTAGTGGGCTTCCTTTGCAGTTGGTTGGCCACTGGGAAAACAGACTGCTGGACTAGGTGGGCCAGAAGTCCAATCCAGCAGGACATGTTTAGGTTCTTCTTAGGGGTCCCACTTCCCAAGTCACCACTGTAAGCCCATCCTAATTCATACTGATCTGTCCGCTTTTCTGCCTTCATTCTAGCAGTAGAAATTTAGTTTGAATTTCAGAAATGCCGTAGAACTGAAAAACTACCTGCTCACAAATCATGTTATGATGGGTCTACTCAGAAAAAGGAGTTTACTCATCAGGAAGAAAAGCAACCAGTTATGAAGAGTAAGCCAACAGAAGACCAAGTAGAGGACTTGGAGGAGCAGAAATGTGCATATCAAAGTTGGATTAAGAGGATTTTTTGACAATATCCCTTGCTCTTTCACCAGCTACAGTATGGCTCACAAATAGATCATGTAAGACATGGCATGACCTTCTTGCATAATGAGGTGTTAGAAGGCAGGGCCTATAAATTAGAGGTGATTGTGAAACTCCAGAAGAGTGGAGAATTTAGCAGGGGAGAAAGAACAGTCAATCTGTCACCTCAACTGTGAGTTCTTCCAGCAGCAGAGATTTGGGTTAGTCCCTCCTTTAAGGGAGGGTTAGGGTTAGGGTTAGAGTTAGGGTTTTGAGGTCAAAAGCAAATTTTGGGGTCAGTACAGACCAAGGAACTATTTATGGAATTCACTGCCATGAGTAATGATGGGAGCCATTCCTTTAGTGCTTTTAAAAATGATTAACCAGATTTCACAGAAGACCTGTATCTGGATCCAAAATCATAATAGCTTAGTTTTGAACTAAGGGTGATGAGTTTAACACATCTGAAGAGCCATGTTTTGGGAAAACTGGATTAGGTTACTTTACGAATTCAAATAATATAGAATATGTTCTGGAATACTATGTTCCATAATGTTTTACCAAAATGGAGGACAATCTGTATTTCTTACAGGGATTTTTCACAAGCAAAAGGGGTAGCCACATATCCAAGCAAGAGATCATGCTCCATGAGACCTTGAGGAAAGACCAAAACTGCATTCATGTAGTTTAGCCATCAAAACAAAACCTGCTGTTGGTCTTCAGGGGCATGGAAGGATTTTCTAAACCTGCTGAAATTGGGTTTCTATTGTTTATATAATGTACTTTCTTTTTCGGTCAGATATCATTTGCCTTCACTTGAAATAAACTACTCCTCATCCTGGAACACAAGTGGGTGGCAAGTTGTCAACGTTAAATAAGGGATCTGTGAAAAAAATAAATGAGCATTTATATTGCTATGGCACTCAAGATGGGTTTTCAGATTTTGTTTTCCTTCAATCACACAATCTTGACGACTGCTTGCGAATGTTCAGTGATGCTGGATCTCCAATTTGTTCATTCAGAGATTTTCTTGTAATGTGATTCTGAGTGCTGGGATTGAAATCTGCTCACGATAACTCCAGGCATTCTTCAAGTGGACTTTTGCAAAATCGCTATAAATTGATAGAATCTCCATGGACTTTTCACTTCTTCAAGATAGAGCAAGTTCCCTTGCATTTTGCACATAAATCATGCACAATTTTATTGCAGAAGTTACTTCTATAAAATATGCAGCTTTTTTTGTATATAATTTTTATTAAAGATTTTTTAAAAAGGAAAATAAAAAATGTACACAAACTAATATAAAGTAAGAGAAAGAAAAGAGAAAGAAAGAAATCAAGGAAAAAGCTTAAAGTGCAAGAAAAGGGAAAAAAGTAAAAGAACATTAGAAAAGATACAAAGAAGTCACTACCAATCTTCTTTATAACAGTTATAAACACATATAAATTTACCTCTTACTCTATGGTTATAACTCTGTTTCTGTAATCTATCCTGTCTAATCATCAAAAGCATAAGTCATCAGTTATTTTTTTTTTCTGTTTCACACAAAAAGTCTATAGGGGTTTCCAATTGTTAATAAACATGGATGTTGTCTTTTCTCTGATCAAAGAACTCTATGTAGCCATCAAAATATGCAGCTCTTGACTGGCTTCGAAACCATGTACGCAATGATGACTTTGAAAAATAATCTGAGGACTGAAAATGGACATGGTTCGATGAAGTCATTGCCTAAATGGCTGGAGTCAAATCAATTTAGATTTCAATGCTTTTTGTCTCAAGCTGCTGGCAGCTCCATCTGGTATCTACCACATCCTAGTAGGATCAATGACCCTGTGCATTCAAGTACTTGATTACACAATGGGTATGGTCAAGTTTCTTAGATTCGTTTAGATTTTCAGGTCCCTGAAGTTCTCTTGGCAATATTTCAGAAGTGGTTTGCCATTGCCTCCTTCCTAGGGCTGAGAGAGAGTGATTGGCTCAAGGTCACCCAGCTGGTTTTGTGGCTAAGGCAGGACTAGATCTCAGAGTCTCCCAGTTTCTAGCCTGGTGCCTTAACCACTACACCAAATTGCCTCACATATAACCCTGGTTAAATCAGAGTTTCTAATTATCCCATTTAGATGATGGTGCCCTAACCTAAATGTTAGGCCTCATTTTCACCTAGTAGGGTAGACATGACTAGATCAGACCATCTATCTTTAAAAAGTGTCCATCTCTCCATTTGGCCATTGAACAGAATTTGCTATTTTATGCTGCAATGGGTTAAATGGATTCAAGAGAGAACTTGAAGATTCAAGGTGTTCTTCTCTAAACCCTGTCTTTGTGAGCTAAATTAGAGGTTATTTAGAAGGATTCATTGACAAAGAGGTGCTTCTCTTCGCTTCCTCTTCTGTAATACCTGTGATTAAATGAGCCCCAGGGCAAACACTGATTTTTAAAAGGCTGCAATTCAGATATTTAGCTTCATTTTAGGTTGGGAGAATGTTCGTGAGGTTTGATTTTCTTCAGCTGCATTTGGAGTTGGATGCTGCCAGGCTAAATTCCACCTCTCCAGCTTGTGGGTGTGGGAGTGAAATTAAAGTGTTCCACTCTTCCATCCTGCTAAATGTTTGGCACAGGTATGCCCTCGGTAGTACCACATGCACAAACAGTTTCAGAACAGCCCATTGTCCAGCCCTAGGCATATTGGAGAGATGCTGAGAAATCTGATTGTTCTGTTCAATTTTCCTCCCCCCAACCAAAATAATCATCAGTAAACAAGAGAGGGGTTTAAAGCTGGCTAGAGAGACAGCCAGCACATTTCAAATCTGCATCTCACCACCAACATTCATGGCAAAGAGTTGATTTTCAGCAACATGAACACTGAGGTTTTTCTTTAAAAAAATAGATTGATAACTCTATTGGTTTAAGGCAACTTTTTCTCGTCATAGAATCATAACATCCTAGGTTGGAAGGGATCTTGGAGGACTTTTAATCCAACCCACTTCCCCATGCAGGAATCCTCATACCGTCTCAAACAAATGGCTGCTCAATCTTTTCTTGAAAACCTCCAGTGATGAAATACTTCCAACTTCTGAGGCAGACTGTTCCCCCACATAATAGCTATTATGGTCAGGAAATTCCTCTTTATTTCAAGTTGGTATCTCCCTCTCTAAAGCTTCTACCTACTGGTTTTTGTCTTACTCTCAGGTGGTCTGGAGAATAAATCCCCATCCTCTGCTCTGTGCATGTCTTCATGTATTGGAAGACTGTTACCATGTCTCTCCTTAGCCTTCCCCTCTTTAGGCCAAACACACCCAGTTCTTTTAGCTGTTCTTTAGCCTCCAGGCCCCTCACCATCTTTGTTGCTCTTCTCGGCACTCTTTCTAGTTCCTCAGCATCCTTCTATTGAGGTAACCAGAACTGGACACAGGATTCCAGGTGCAGTCTGAACAGCGCAATATAAACTTCTCATGATCTCAACACTATATCTCTGTTAATGCAGTCCCAACCTGCATTGGTGTGATGGATTGGGATGAGAAGGTTCAAGGACAGAACCTCAGCCCACAGCTTGAGCATGGGAAAGTGAAGAGGATGAGACTGGCACCACCCTAAGAAATTTGTAGTGTGTAGTTGCTGGCTTGGAGAGTTTAGAGTGAGTCTGGCGAGATTCTGTCTAGCAGGTGCAAGCTAATAAAGTAACTGAGCTGTTCCAATACTGTCTCGTGGAGTTTCTTGGGCTTAACCTGACAATTGGCTCTTTTTGCAGCTGCATCACACTGCTGGCTCATGCTTAATTTGTGCTTCACCAGGACACCCAGATCTTTCTTCCAAGTACTGCTGTTGAGCCAGATGCCACCTATCTTGCATCTGGTGTCCCCCACCCCCACCCCCCAGCCTAAGTGCAGAACCTTAAATTTTTCACCACTGAATAACATTTTGTTGGACAGGACCCAATGTTCAAGTCTATCAAGAGGCTTTGGAATCTTGGGCCTGTCTTCCAGGGTATTATCAATCCCTCCAGATCTGTGTGATCCACACATTTTATGAGCATCCTTTCTATTCCCTCATCCAAGTCATTTATGAAGATCTTAAAGAGTACTGGGTCAGGACAGAACCCTGAAGAACCCCATTGCATACCTCCCTCCAAGTGGATATAGACCCATTAAGGATCTTTAGACAACTGTGAATCCATCTGGTAGCTAGACCATCTGTCCAACATCCATCTATCAAGAAACTATTTCTTCTTCATCCAGAACCCATTTCCCCTCTCAAAATATCTGAAAATAAATCTATGAAACAACTTCATACAATCCTTGGTTCATCTAAGCAAACCTTTTTCAACTTGATGCCCTCTGGTATTTTGGACTACAATGCCAATCATTTTTTAAATATTTATCCATGCTGTACAGGACTGCCAGAATAGGAAAACTAAATTTCTAGAAAGCTCCAGGTTGGAGTGTGTGAAAGAGCTCAATATTTTGTAACCTGATTGTCATATCCTCAGATCCAAGGCACACAGAGAAACTTTGACATCAACAGGTCTTTCACATATTGTTTCAGCAACATTCACAAAATCCAAGCCTGGAACCTACACCATGCAAAATATATGTTTTATTGTTAAGCAATACCACTTAGCTGTAATTACATTTTTTTTTTCAAAGAAAACCTGTCCTCAAACAAACCAGGAAAATCCAATCATGCAGACCCTGGACCCAAAGGTTGTGAAACATGTACTGTATGTGTATAATATCAAAATATAATTTTTTTAGGACTCAGGCATGGTCAAAGACTTCCTTTGGAAAAATAACAAGAGTACTAATTTAGTAAACATAATACATTGTGGAGAGAAAGCTTTTTTTTTTTTGTTCTTGGAAGGAAAGTTATTAAAATTAATTGAAATCCAGACTATTAATCCAAATGAAAAATGGGCAACAGCAGGGTACAGATATCCTGAGGTCTCAGGAATATTTATTGAGCAATGAAAATTCTCAGTGTCAGATGCAGTGAATTGATGTCTCTAAGTGGCTTAAAGAGAGTTGCAAAATAGAAAGAGTGCTTTGGTGAACATGCTGCATGAAGAGTGGTCAGTGTGCACCACTGTTTCACACAATTTGCATTCCATCAACACTATGAATGCGCGGTTTTGGCCAAACATGTTCAGGCTTGGTTTTTCTGTGTTCCTTCATTGGTAAAGATCAAGGACCAGTGATCTGATGACACCCAAGTGTTTTGGACTTCAGCTGCACCAGATGGAGGCAGCATAGTGAAGGATAAGGAATGATGAAAGCTGTAGCTTAAAATCTGGGGTGAGGGGTGGGATGGGAGTATCCATTTGGCCGCTCCTGATTAAAATTATGATTGGGCTTCGATGCTTGAATTGATAGGAAAGTTCAGGTTTTAAAGCTGAATGGCCACCACTGTGTTATAGATGTTTCTTTTTAAGTCCACCTTGCTTGCTTGCTTTAGGTATTTATGCATGTATGTATGAATGAATATATGTATAGGACTTATAAGCAGCCTAACTCCATTAACCTCTGGGCAGTACACAATATAGTTACTGGGCTGTCTTCCTCTTAGTTTATCTTTGTATTATAAATAAAAGTGAATAAATGGGGAGTTGACACGGCCCAAAGCAAAGGATCAATGTCCAACATTATTGCTGTTATTTCCAGCCTCACATAGGCCTCATTGGCATTCCTCAGAAATGAAAAAGGCAGCCTGCTATGCTTATTTGTGTGTCCCCCTGTCCAGGGTACCATCCCAGGAAGACAGAACTGCTGGCATAGAGGAACTGTATGTTTGCCTTCTAGCAAAAAGGGTGCTTTATTACTGACCATGCATACTATGGCAGCCATTTTGTGAAAGGATTCACTATATGTTAGTATGGGAAACCAACACACTTTCACTGAAGTGCACAACAGTTTATTGACTGTATTGGAGATGAAGCAAAGGGAAGGTTTACAGCCCCTCTTTACAGACTTATGCAATTTATAATATACATTTAATTTAATTTTCACTCATTGATTGGGTTGCAACATCTGTGTGCATGGTATTAAGGTGAGATAAGTGAGGTAATGGATCCAAATACAATAGTCCCCTTGAGTGGAAACCAAGGGTTGAAGAAACCAGACATGGAGATGCTACATTCCTCCAGCTGCTACCTAAAAACCTAAATAGTATCTCCATTGTCCCAGTTAGCATTCTTGTGGTTAACACATTTTTGTTTTTTAACGAGATGGGCAGTGACAAACTTGATATATAAATAAATAAATACATAAATAAAACACTTTTACTTATGGCTTGCAACATTCTTCACACCTGAGTATCCCTGGTGTCTAATTGATTACAGCTAAGCTAGCACTTTTGTTTTCCCTGGAAATATATATATTTGGGTAAGGGGCTTTTTAGTTTAACTCCCAGAATTCTACTTCCGTTGTTGTGTGTCTCTTGGGATTCCACATCTGTCAACTTCTCCAAGAAGTCAGCAAGCATGGAAAAGAAGGAGTTTCATTCTCTCTTGTTCCATGGTTGATTCACTTTCATGAAGGTGAAAATGCAAAGGAATCTGATCAGTGGAGAGATAACAAATCCTAGAGACTGCAAGATTGAATTGTCAATAAGACAAAGATAAAATCCTTGGAGACTGTATCTGCAGAATAGTCAGAACCACCTGAAGGGTTCCAGTATCTTCAAATCAGCAGTATTGTTCTAAAGAAAGTACAAACATAAGATAGGACACGTAGAGATTTGTCTGAATTTGAAAACCATATTGCACAAAATTCGGAGCACTTATTTATAAGCTGGTGGTGAGATTTGACTCAGAAACTGAACAGGATTGTGTGATCAAAGGGTTGCAGAATTTAGACAGAACAATTGATATGCAACGATGGAAATTTCAGTGGAATAAAAGTATTACATTTAAAGTGAACATTGCACTTAAAGAAAACTAGTGTAAGATGCTTTACCAAAGGTATATCATTCTAGTATTGATTGCTGAAATTGGTGATTTGTTTCCTAAAAACTGTTGGGAATGTAGCAATCAGGTCATATCCTTCCTGCTGTAAAGTCCAATAATCTTGGAAAATCATTTATAACACAATGAAATAAATTCTAAAAATTCTCTTTCCAACCTGCCACCTTGCTATTAAAATGACTACATTTCCTATTTCTACTAAGTGTACCAAACTAACTTTGTATCTGAAAATAAAACTGATACATAATTTAACATGGGTACCATTTTTGAACTATAATTCTTTCTATGAGCTTGTACCACATTCAACATTTGGGTTTTAACACTTAAGTCAAGGATAACTTGTTAAATCAGGATAGATTTCCTATTGATTAGATAACCCTGTAATTTTTCATTTTCACTTATATTTCATACTGTAGAGTTTACTGCCATCAATACTTGTTCCTTAATTTGATTTTAATAAAGATCTATAGCTTTCAAATGGCACAGGTATTCAAATATACAGTATTGTCAGGTTTAGCCCAGGAAACTCCAGGAGACAATACAGATTCAATCCAGCAAAGTTTACTTGGCTTCACCCTAATTACAGAATCTTCTCAGACTGAGAGCCGTTCCCAGGGTCAAACTACAAACATCACTAGCATTCCTCAGGGAGGGGCCAGTCTCATCCTCTTACCTCTTCTTCGCTCCTCTGGGGATGAGAGTCCATGTTTCACACCCCTGCTCCACACTCCCACAAGTATGTACCATAAAACTAAATTAACACTATTCTGAAAATTTGTTCTTAAATAGCTTAATCTTATATTGATTGTAAAAATCTGATTCATTTATTCTGTCTTGGACTCTGGAAGGTTCTCTGCCTTTTGTTAGATGTAGATAGATACGTCAGTAAAGTAAATTCTTCTCTATTGTTTATGTTGTTTATATTTTTGCTCCCTGTTCTTGTTTGCCCCTGTCTCATTTTCACAGTTAGTTGCTTCTGATGTTTGCTGAAGTTTAATAAATAAACATCAAATTATATTTTTGCGTGCTGGACTGAATGGGGTGTATGCTTGCTCAGATATGGATATACAGATTGACTGGGAGTGTGCTGGGTTTAAACTAAACTGGGAATTGCTCACATTTTTCAAGAATTGCCCCCAGGTTGCATACTCTGATGCTGTTTCCCTAGCATGGACATTTTTAGATGAAATTTTGGAGTGGAGAAGTGCTTATGAAATTCAGACTGGTATATAATCTGAAAGTCTCTTTTTTCCAGATATTGATGCAAATGGCATGGATTTGATTCACCTTAAAATGCAGCACAGAGAGAATTCTCTCCCCCTTACTCTCTATTCTTTACATAAATGTGGCAGGCAGGGGTGTCTTCAGGGTATGGTCAAAAAAGTCAAGATGGAGGCCATGGCAGTCTGATCAAAGCTCCACTTGCTTTTATGTGATACACATTAAAAAACAGACAAAGCTTCAATCACTGCTGCAAATTCCATCTTAACTTTTTTACCCGTAGCCTGCAGATACCCCTTTTGGCAGGAGCTCTATTTGAGAAAGACAGGAGAACCAAATCAGATGAGGTCTGCTTTGGTCTCAACTAAATGTGTGAACTACACTTCAAGATGGTTTCTTGCAGGAGAAGAAAACAATCACACACCAGGTTGCCTTTTCTCCAAATTCATGCAGGTGTTTTTTCAGAACTTCCCTGGGAAAAAGGCAGAATAAAAAGGTTGTGCTCTTTTGAAAGATCGACGTAAAAGGTTCTGAACTGACTTGAGGAGGAAAAGCCCATCTCCCCGAGGGCCATCTTTTGATTTCAAGCACACCATTTTCCAATCAGAAGCCACACTGCCGAATGAGCGCTGAATCCTCCTTTGTTGTGGAGCGTTGTGTTGAAGTAAAAAGCGTGTCAGAAAGGACAGCTGCAAAAACAAACAACACGAAACAAAAATCCAATTAAAAGAAATAATTTATCATAAGTATACTTCCTGAGCAATAAATTCCATTAATGGGGCCTTCTTCTGAATAAATGGATTGAGGACTGCAAACATG
Organism: Liasis olivaceus; assembly: GCA_030867105.1. Lineage (NCBI taxonomy): Eukaryota > Metazoa > Chordata > Lepidosauria > Squamata > Pythonidae > Liasis > Liasis olivaceus. The sequence goes on from CM061354.1 coordinate 6,814,993, forward strand.
AAATGATTTCTAAGACTACAAACTGGCATGTTCAGAATATTGATGATTAAGCTATAAAAAGGAAAAATGGAATTTTGAATCAATATGTGAAATGCAGCTGTTTTCATATTGCTGAAACCTCATCTAAAAGGTTGGTTAACAGCATCTGCTACTTCCTGGGCTTTGCTCTCATGACTCCTGAATGCTTAGACACTCCATCTGACTTATCTTCCTTGTAAACCATTATTTCCCAACTTCTTCATCTTTATCTTCCCAAACCAACTGACTTCCTTTTTTGTTCTTATCACAATTGACTATATGGAGAGCCAGCATTGATCATACCAAAGGTTTTGCAATCCATTACTCTGTTCCCATAAGGGCCAGTGGGTTGTTCCCAGGCAAGACTCATCAGTTATATCTTCCCAGCCGTATTTCCACCTGAACTGGTATTGAGAGGTCTATGGATTTAGATACTCAGCTTTGGATACCCCTGAATGGTCCTTCTCAATGTTCAAAGAGAAAAGCTACATATGAGAAATTATCCAATCTCCTTGGATCTTTTTAAGAACCTTTGGGAGTAACAAAGAAAAGTTAATCTATAAGCAGTTTTATTGAGAAAATAAATGTCTGTTTGGGAAGCCATACTGAAGAACTCCTCCTTCTCCTCCTTCTCCTTCTCCTTCTCCTTCTCCTTCTCCTTCTTCTCCTTCATTGGGCTCTTGATATGAAATGAAGGATTTTTTTTTATTTTTATTTTTTTTGCTGTATCCCTGCCTTTTTTCTGCACTGTTTCTCTGTCTCTTCTTTCCTTTGGTGTTCATGTCTCACAGTAGCAATCTATCCCACGCAGAATTCAGACCAAACTTCCATTCCTCTTCCTCTCCACTTCCTCTTTATTCTTCTAGCAAAATGATTTCTATTTTTTTCAACCATTATTTAGTTAATTAGAAGGTTTGTTCATTTTGGGATCTCAAACTGATTTTCAGAAATAAACATTTTTTTCCCCAACAAGAAATGCACTTTGACTTCCAATATCTCAAATGATCCGTTTGAACACTATTTGCCAATTTTCAAGATGACTGGAAAAAAGGCACTCTGTCTGGGAGTTGATTGAAAAAGAGGTGGTGACTGATAACATTTATGTCACTTTTAGTGGAGGCTAATTCTGTCTTCTGCTTTCCAAACCATTACAGTTTAAATTCATATGCCAAGAAATATTATTCGCCCACAAGGCACTGTGATGGCCAAACATTAGTGAGATTGGACAAAGAGTACCCATTTCAGAGGCAGTTAAAAGCAGGGTGACATCCAATAAACTTTAGCTTATTTTCAATATAAAGACACAGCCAAATTTGGCTTTCTGTATGTCTACAATAAAACAATGAAGGATTGGCAGCCTGTGTGAAAAGGGCATCATATCCTTGAAGTTTCAAAAAGATCAGATAAATGGGCCCCACATCAGAGAAAACAACACATTTTGAATGTCTCTGTACTTGAAATCCTGAGTCAAACATATCACCGGCTTATTGAAGCTGGATATATACTGTAGTTTTGGACTTCTGCATGATTAGTATGAAGTCTTAATAGCTCATGATAGACTGTCTTCAAATCAGATCTTCAGAGTTTTAGGGGAAAATGGCAATAGGGTGGCAGTTTAATAAGCTAAAGGAAACATATTCCCATAGAAGAAAATGACAGCCTTGATTTGAATATTGTTTCTTCCTTAATTGCTTGTTGTTGTTATTGTTATTGTTGTTGTTTTGTTTTGTTTTTTGAATGGGGAAGTTTTTTTGGAAGTTTGAACTTTGATTTTTCTTATTTATCTGGTCCTTTTTCCTTGTTTATTTGGTCCTACCTGAATCAAAGCTGGTAAGACAACCTGCCACATGTAAACAACAAGGAAACTCCACTCTCCTATGCACTGATGATCTTACCTAGACTGGTAATGAAATGTCTACAAGAAGAGAAGCCATCTCAGAGAATGCCAAGAGCCCAACCCTCAGCTCCACATAATCTTCACTGTCGCAAGAATTTTCTTGTTTTTAATTTTTAATCTTTAATTCTTAATTATTACTTTTAATTGTTTTATTACATTATAGTATACAAATAGCAGCAAAGTACAGTGGCATTTTTACAATAGGAACTGGAAGCTATTTACACTGTAATGACTGAAGTGGCATTTTTACAATAGGAACTGGAAGCTATTTACACTGTAATGACTGAAGTAAATTAAACCTGTCAAAATAGAAAATGTATATCAATGTTAAATATGAATTCTGAGAGGTAAATGGACAGACAGTGGCTTAAATTGTACAGTTGATGCTGAATATAACATTGATAGGAAGTTGCAAAGAAAATGACAGCCTTTATTAGGATATTGTTTCTTCCTTAACTGCTTGTTGTTGTTCTTGTTTGAAAAGGGGACTTTTTTGGAAGTTTCATCTTTGATTTTTGAGCTTAATACTTAAGTCTCCCCTGTATTGTTATTTATTGTTATTTATGAATTCAAGTAGAGAAAAAAGTGGGGAGAGAAAAGAAAAAAGAAAGCTACTTGGAAAAAGTACATAGGTTTTTAGTCTCTAACACCCCCCTTCTCTGTACTCCAACTGATTTGCAGTCTTTATAAATATTTAAATGCCTTAAAAACCATATTGCAAATGTTTGTATTTGCCTTGCTGTGTGATGTGTTCTATGTATAAAAGCCCTTCTTGCCTGAATTTGGTTAAGTTTCTGTTGTGGATAGATGCTCTTGGTTTCACCATTGCTGGACATTCTTCAGCTTTTAGTTCCCAATCAGATGTCTTTGGTATTGTGTCTTTCTTCCAAAGATAGGTAAAGTTTAACCTCATATCTGGGAGCATAAATCTCAGGAAATTATGGTAATTTTTATTCTTTTCATTAGGCTGTGAAATGGGAGGAGATCCCACCTCAACATGGGATTTCTTTGTTTATTTCAACAAAGAATGTTGGCAAAAATTAGGTTCTAGCTTGGTAGGTCTTGTTAGTTAATTCTTCCAGGAAAAAAAAAAAAAAAATTGTGAGAACACAAAATGCTGCAGATTACAGGTAGAACTTATTTAGCAACCACAGTTGGGACCAGCAACTTGACTGTTAAGTGAAGCCATCACTAAGTGAAATCGCAACTGTGCTTATGATCTTACTTCAGCTTTCCTTGCTTTACAGACCTGCAATGGTCATAAATGCAAGGATTGGTTGCAAAGATACTTTTTCATCACCGTCATAACTGCAAACAGTCACTAAATGGGGCAGTCAACAAATGAGGACTATCTGTAATACTTTTGGCAACATCTCTCCCCCCCCCCCCCAAATTGCAACATTCTATAACTGAACTTTCTATCTCTGCCCTTGATGATAGCAGAGTTGTGACAACACAGCAGCTCAACCAATAGCTGGAAGGGAGACAAGATAAAATGAGTGACAGAAGATTGCAGAGCCTTTGGAGATACTGAAGATATTTCTATCACTTTCTTGCAAACCCCTGATATAGAAGCTATAGAAATGATATAAAATCCCTGATACAGAAAGGTCCATTTTTAAAATAGGGAAAAACAAGAATCAATATAACTATATAAAACATATGATTGCTTCATACAGAAAGGGGCCTAAAGAGATATTATCTAGGAAATAAATAGGGATCCTCTTCCATTTAGGTAATAAAAGAATCACATTTCTTTCATTTCATTATCTTTCCATGTACTTGGTTGCTGTTTTTAGCTCTCAGGAGTCAAATCATGTTGAATATTAAGCCTATAGCAATCAAAAGTGAGATGGAGTTATAGGCAGAAGCAAGAGATTAAGCGTTGGCAATAATAATACTAATAATAATAAATTAAAGCCTCATTTGTTAATCTATACCTTTGTTTCCTAGGTGGGGCAAAAAACAATAATTAAAAGAGCAGGAGTGTCTGGGTAAAGCCACATTTCACCCCAGTAGTGGGTGCAAAATTTCATTCTTATTTCCCAGCAGCCAGCCCCTGACTGAGGACTGAAAACAAAAATAATTGAAAGATCAGTTTGGTGTAGTGGTTAAGGTGCCCGACTAGAAACAAGGTGTCAGCCCTTTGAGGTAGTCCAGGCAAGGAAACGAAAGCATGTGTGCTAATACTTCCTTTATTATAAGGTTACGGTAACAGAATCTTGCAAGTCTGAAAGTATTTCTCCCCTCCTTTATTTTTACTTTCCAGAAAACTAGGGAGGATCCCTTCCGGGATGCTTCACACAGCCCTTTTTCTTCTGTGGGCTGAGATGCTTTTATCTGACCATTGACTAGACTGCGGCTCTTCCTCCTGTCTCCCAAGATTGTTGTCACATCCCATTACACAAGGAGACTGTGAGTTCTAGTCTTCCCTTATGCATGAAAGCTGGATTGATGACTTAAGGGCAATCATTTTCTCTCAGCCCAACCCACTTCACAAGTTTATTGTTGTAGGAAAAAGAGGAGGTGCAAGCATTATATACTCTGCCTTGTGTTATAAAAAGAAGTGGGATATAAATCCAATAAGAAATAAAAACTTCAGAAGGTAGGAATAAAGTGAAAGGGCAGCTATATTTTTCTAGTCTGTTGCCCATAATCCCTGATCTTTGGCTGTATAATAAAATAATAATAAAAGTTGTCATTCAAAATTTTTGGGCAGGACCAGAATGCCTCCATGGTGGGAACACCGTATTTATTTAGGAAAAAAATATTATAGAGCTGCCCCGAATGAGTTACAAATTAAAAAAGAAAGATCACAGTATCAAGAAAGATTATAGTTGTCCAAGGGGAACAATAGAAACCCTCTTTCCCATACAATGCCCAGCCTTAAGGGGCCCGTCAATTACTTTCACCCAGGGCCTGGGGTAAAAGTCAGTTTTTCAGGGCACATTTAAAAGTTCTCAAAGTAGGGGCAGTTGGAATCTTCCAGAGGGCAGGTGCTGCAATAGAGACACCACACTTTCTGCTAGATAACTCTGTTTAATTGATGAGATCTGGTTATCACCTATAAAGCTCTATGGTAGGAAGCCATTATGAGCAGGAGTTTTTATGCCCATAATACAGAGGTGTTATATGGGCCTAAAAACCCCTCTTCTTAGGTCCTGATGCTGACACATTCTGAACCACCTACAGCTTTCAAGTGGTCTCGTAGAGCTCATTGCAATAGCTGACATTTGTTACAGGAAGAAAAATCTGCCTGATTTCCCAGGAGTTCTTGCTTCCTCCCCCAGGCTGCACCTGAAAAAAACTTCTGATTTTTACCCCATACTATTTATTTCAGGACTTTGGAGTTTCATGATCATTGCATGCTAGTAGAAATTACTCTTGTTGTTCTCTTTCCCCAACTCTTTGCAGTTTCCTAGATGTCCCTTCCTTGACTGGAAGATGAGAAGGTCTTCCCTTCAGATTAAGTGGTAGCATAAGAAGCCATCACTGAAGCAAGTGATCCACAGCGAAAGACCAGACACCCCCGTATGGACTTTTTGCATAAAACAGAAAAAAAAATGAACTTATGATCTATAATTTTGATGATTAGATAGGATAGACTATAGAAAGGTCACAATGTAAATTTAGAGAAAGAGGTAAATCTACAATTGTACTTATAACTGCTGTAAAGATTGTAAGCCAGTTCTTTATATTTTTTTTCTTTCTTTTCTACCTGTTTTCTTTTTGCTTTCTTTTCTTCCTTTTCTTTTTTCCTTCTTCCTGTATTTTAGTTTGTATTAATGTTTATTCTTTTTACAATTTTCAATAACATTATATTAAAAACACACACACTCACACACACACAGTGAAAGACCAGACACATCCAAACTCTTAACTACCTTGTAGTTAACTACCAACCCTGTGCCTATAGGCCATACAAATTTCACCAAACTATTTCGTTTCCATTGAAAATTCAATTGCTGTTGTCCTGATGAGTACATTAGAAAAACATGTACACAAATTACATTATTTTTCCATCTATAAGACGCCCCCATGTATAAGACAACCCCCACTTTTCCAACCCAAAATTAAGAAATCAATATTTTAAAATAAAGCAGAACACATTTTTATTTAGTAGCTAGGTAACATTTACATGATACACTCATCTGTCTCTCTGCAGCTCTATTTCCATGCTCTTTTGCATAACTGATTACATTCAATCATGAGTGAAACTGCCAATAGCTTGTCTCTGCAAACAGACTTCCTCCAATTGGTTTGTTCAGCATCAGCTGACGTCAGTTACATAAGGCTCGTGATTGGAGGAAGCCTGTTTGCAGAGACAAAGTATGGGCAGTTTTGCAACCACACAGTTCTCTCCTCGGCTTACTTCCTTGCATAAGACACCCTTCAATTTTTAGTGTAACGATTTTAGAAAAAAGTATCATCTTATAGATGGAAAAATACGGTGTTCAAAACCAAATCCCATGGCCAGTTCAGCTTGGAAAATTAAAACAAGTCCGAGACCAATAACAGCAGAATCTGTAGCTGGCTGGCATACATACTTTTATTCTATCAGGGAATGAAATGATGGGAAAAGCTCTATCTAAGCAGGTGCCATTGATTTCCCAATGAAAATTAATTTATTGTCTGATCTGGACCTTGAACTTCCTTACACTAGAAGCTCTTGAGCTTCACATGGAGATCCAATGCTCAAATAGAAGCTCGTTTGGAGGAAATTTGCAAATATCCATGCTTACAATGTGATCATCAAAGTATGGAAATAACAAAATGATGGAGCAGAACAATCTCCTTATCTAACTCTTGGCTACAGTCAAGTCAGAAATAGGCTGGGGACATTCACTGACTTTCGAAGAATGTAGAGAGACAATTTCCTTCTTCAACTGAGGAATAATAATGGCAATGGTCTGGTTATGGTTGCATGAACGTTGGTTGAAATCAGCCAATTTGTTTTCTGCAACACACCCAAAGTAACATTGCTTTCTTGTACATTTCCCCTACTTGCTTCTACTAATAGGAGTCGAAACTCTCATTATGCATCCAGGTGATTACGATAGCTTGCAAATGTGGCTGCACGTTATTAATGTACAGCTCACATATGTCAATGACAGGAAATTTCATTTTCTCTTTTCTAAACATCTTAATTTGTTTTTCAGTTATCACTTTTCCCCAGGTGGCATCATCTTAGGAAACACTAAAGACACAGTAGAACAACTATATTTACAAAATAAAAGAGGGGAGGGGGAAAAACACATTTAATCACCTCCATAAAGCTAATGATAATTGCTTGTGATTATGTTTATGGGAAGGGACCTTTTTTCCCCCGGTCTCTTTGTCTCCCACCAAGAATAGGTCAAAAGTATGTAAATGGTTGTGACAAAGTAACCATTGATGATTTACGAAAAAGAAGCTATGGATGATTGATTTAGCAATGGAAATCATGATGGGGGGAGAACAGGAGGTGAAAAAGAGATCTTCTGTCTGTACAAAATCACCCCCAGTCCATTGCTGCTTTTCTCTCTGTACAAAAATAAGGGAGGAACCTGCATCATTTCCCTGCCAAATGGAAGGACACTTGGAGCAGAAAATGCTGGAAAGCAAAGGGTGAAGTTGTCTTCATCTCCTTTATTCTTCCATTTCCAAGGCTGGCTTTGGCGTCCTCCAAGGCTAGCTTTGGTCTCTCAAAAAGCGGGAGAGGGAACTGGAAGCACTGTGTGCATCTGTAATGTCAGTTCTGGCACTTAGGAACACATCACTCAGCCTCTTTCCCCTTCAGTGCACAATGGACTCTCGGCTTATGAAAAAAATGGCCAAATTCAGCCTTGCCACAGCTGTAACCTCCTGAGGTGCTGAAGAATGACAAAGCTTGTCTGCTGCTGAGACAGTTACAGACTGAGATGGGGAGGGAGATGAATGGGAAATGGAGCAAAGGCCACTTTGCAATGTCCATGCAGCCCAAGCTGGGGGATGGGGTATTGGAGAAGCAAGGAAAAAGAAAGATGCAGAGGAGAAGAAAATCAGGAGAGTGGGATGCTGGAATGGTCTGTGAGAATGTCCCTGAAAGATGGGAGGAGGAAGAAGAGGAGCAGCAGGCTAGGCAATGTGTCAGATAACAGGGAGCTGAGCCCACAGAAGCAATGGGGATGTGGCAAATGTCTCAGAAGAGACTCTTCCTAGTTTCTTGGGCTGTAAAGACGAGAAGGAAGAGAGGTACTTTCAGACTTACAAGATTCTGTTACTGTAGCCTGATAATAAAGGTAGTGTTAATACTCATGGTTGGAACTTCTTGTCTGGACTACCTTGAAGGGCTGACATCCTCCTCCTCCTGTCTCTCAAGGACATTCTCACAGGCCATTACAGATGCAGAAGGAGAAGAGAAAACAAAGTTTGCTTCTGCCTCTTTCCACTTGAGTTTTAGCCACAGAGTTAACAGAGGCACTCTCTTAGCACAGAGGTGAGCCATCTACATACAGGCCCTTTGCATCATCTCCCACCTCCCAAGATCAAACTGGTTGCTTTTTGCAGGCGTCATTTTTACAGGTCTGGGGGTGATTTTTTAAGGTGAAAATGTGGTGGTTCTCTTTGAGGAGCTGTGCATCCAAGCCAATCCTAAATGGGGCCAAATGTTTTGAAAAGAACTTTTCTAGTGGTATCACAACATCACTAGATGGCTTTCTATGGTCCTCTACAAGATTAGGGGGCAGATTTGTGGTATGGGAGGCTTCAGACAATGCACACCTTGAACCTTAGTTTAAATCTATGAAGGGCGACATGAAAGAATGTAGCTGGTATTGAAGCAAAGTTTGGGTAGGGCTAGAGGCAAAAATGGTAGATTTATTCTCTCTCTTTCTGAAACCCTCTTTATTTATTTCTTGCTGATTTTATTTTTCCTCCCTTGTTTGACTGGTATGTTTGCTTATATTAAAAACATGGTAGACAATGGAGTTTATATTTTCTTGATGTTATTTTTGGTCACTGTTTCTTTTTCATGCATTGTATATTCATTTTATGAAACAGAAGCTGCCCACAGTCTCTGATAGAAACAATAAAATTGATAAATATAAATGACAGGAAAATTCTCTCTCTCTCTCTCTCTCACTCTCTCTCTCTCTATATATATATATAATTAGAATTTTTCAATATAGTAAGAGTATACAAAACAAACAAAAAGAGAGAAAATAAGAAAAAGAAAAAAGAAAGGGAATGAAAAGAGAAGAAGACATACAGTTATGTCTTCTACCCTTCTTTCTACTGAGTAATTATCATCTTGTTCTTTTCCCCATTCTCTTTGGCCCTTTTCAATCCCCAAATCCAGAAATCATCAATTCAACCTTTTCTTCTTTCAACAAAAAGTCCATGTAAGATTTCCAGCTTTGTCATTTTTTGTCTAACCAATGGGGGGGGGGGGGGGGGGGAATTCTCAAAGTGGCTTTACAATATTCATAAAAAACAATCAAAATAAAATTTAAAAAACAAAAACAAAGGCAAGTTAATGGCTGGGGGAAGATTTGAAATATTTATCTTCTAATTAAGAAGCATTCTAATTCAAATGACACCTGAACTTCTACATCTATTGAAGTGAGCTCCTTTCTCACTTTTTTTCACCATCTATGCACACAACTTTTATTTCACAGGGACATCCAACAGTGTCAAAATGGCAGGTCCATCGCATGTACATAAAAGGGAGGTGAAGTTTTGATCTCCTCAAGCCTGCCATGTTCATGCTGCTGACTCAACACGGACATCTCTGGCATACATTAGTCTTCCCATCACATCCAGAGATTACCCTTACAACAGGCAAATATATTGAGAGAAATATCCTAGCCCAGTGTTTCTTAAACTTTTTTTTCTCTCAGGACCCCTTCCCACCCCAAGAGCTTTTGTTTGTATGGGTTATATTCATCAATATGTATAACAAATTAAAATGGATGCATTCACTGCTGCTACCATTTTTCATGATTGTTTGATGGGATTTTAATATTGTATTATTTTTCAACATAGGCTGGCAAAAAAGTTTGATTTTGTGGACCCCTGAGAGGGTCTTGGGGGGGGGGGGGGGTTCCAGGGGTCCTCAGACCACACTTTAAGAAACAGTGTCCTAGCCTAAGAAATCCTATCCGTTCTAAACCTTAGTCTTCAGATCCAGATCTCCTGATGTTCTTAGAATGTTCTCTGAGACCTGCAAAATGCCCTAACTCTCAGCTTTCAATGAATCCTGGGATAGCTGGTACATTTTCCTTTCACGGTGCATTACTTCAAAAATAATCTGTTTGGAAGTGTTTAGTGTAGTGGTCGACTTAAAGTGCTAAACTAAAGAGGAAGGGAGGCAGAGCTACACAGTCTTTCTTTGGCATTCTTTTTTCTTTTCCTAGGCCAGTGTTGTCCAAACTTGGCCACTTTAAGATGAGTGGACTTCAACTCCCAGAATTCCCCAGCCAGCTTAAAAATTATGCTGGTTGTCTCCAGGGAAAGCCATCTGTCAGCCCTGTTTAGGGTGAGCTGGTCCCTTCTGGGTAAGGAGGGCCTGGAGAAACATCTGCAGGGCTGCTGTAAGAAGACAGCACAGACTCAGTGCCATGTCACAAAAGTGATTCTGGGTGACATACCAAGATTAAAGCAAAAACCACAACATTAACCCACAATGCCCAAAGTTAATACAACAAAACCCCAATCACAAAAAGAAAACAGATCAACAACCACATCACTTGCCTAACCTCCTGGCCCAAATGCCTGGGGAAAAACCAGATCTTCAGAGCCTTGTGAAGGGCTAAGGGTTGGGGCCATCTGGATTTCTGGGGCGATCCTGTTACATAGGCAGGGGCTGAACTGAGAAGGCATGATTCAAGGGTCCAACAAGATGATGGGATCCAGAACATGCATTTTCCACTAGACCTGGTGGGTCCTACAAATAGCCAATATAGTTTATTATAGTGTTTGGTTATTGTATTATTTTTAACTGTTTGTATTTGTGACTTGAAGTTTCATTTATATATATTTGTAACACCCAGGGTTATGCACTCTTGAAACTTTTGGGGATAAAGGAGATCATTTACTTATTTCTAAACTAAAGATGCCTCTCACAAGAGTGAATAGGGTCATTCTGATCGTCTTGGGAGTCTACATGTACAACCTATGACCATGAATATCAAGTCATGGAAAGTAGTTTAGAACAAAATGGTGTATCTGTGAAAGAAGAAAAATAGCAAGAGAATCCTAATTGCACCCAGACACATTAAATCCCTTGCTTGGCCATGAAGGACTGAGTAGCAGTGTAATGAATTCATTAGATAAATGATAAACAGTTTGTTTTTCTTGTTTGGGGAACCACAGGGTTCTATTCCATTTTTTCAAAGTAGAGGAGACCTATTGAGAACGAGAACTTTTCATTTTGCTTCCTTTTCTTTGCTGTTGAAAATCAGTAGAAAATCTTGCCATTTTTACTTATTTTGCTGTTGTATTTTAATATTACTCATCTTGGAATGCCTGGGGGTAGACACACAGACACACACAGACACACACACAAACACACAAAATTAGAAGACACCTGCCATGAACTACTCATTCCTTCTTCTATGTATGTTTGGAGGTTGAGTCATGAGTAGCTTCTTCAGTCTAGAAAGTTGGTTAGGGAGGACCCCATAAATGTCTTCCAGGGTGGCTGCATTTCTCACTAACATGAGGTCCCTCACTGAAGGGACAATAGGAGAGTGATTAGTAGAGTCTCTGGGATGTGGGTGTCTTGCTCCTAATCCCTCACTTATCCCCAAGTGGGTCGTTAAGTGCTGCCTCCCTGGTGACCTTGTGAAGTGGTCTTAATCTTCCTGGGGACTGATGAAAGAGCAGCATGAAAAATGGGAGACAAGTTGTGTCTGAGGCCTCCACTTCTATTGAGGGAAGGATTTTCCACATTGGCATAAACCAATTCCTTCACTGCTCTCTCAAACCACCTATCTTCTCTGTCCAAAATGTGAACATCATTGTCCTCAAATGAGTGCCCTTTTTCCTTTAGATGAAGGTAAACTGCTGATTCTGGTCCTGTGTTGTTGCTCCTCCTGTGCTGGGCCATCCTCTTGTGTAAAGGTTGTTTGGTTTCTCCAATGTAGAGCTCTGGACCCTCCTTACTGCACTGGGTTGCATATACGACGTTGCTCTTCTTATGTTTTGGTGTTCGATCTTTAGGGTGTACCAGCCTCTGTCTCAGTGTGTTACATCACATCTCCTATTGTCCCTTCAATGAGCCCATCATGTCAGTGAGAAACGCAGCCACCCTGGAATACATTTAGGGGGTCCCCCCTAACCAACTTTCTAGACTGAAGAAGCTGCTTGGACAAGCAGCGAAATGTACCAAACCGAAAGAAAAGAAGTCCAGCTGCCAGGACTCAACCTCCAGACAACTCCACCTGGATGACTGAGAATCTTCATCAACGTATTCTAAGTATGCTGTTTACTTAATCCTTCTTGTAGTATTTGGCTACATCATAAAGTGAGAGAATTTAAAAGAGAAAGGTCATTTTCATCTTATTAAAGCGGCCCTCTAAACGATCACTTAATGTGGCTCTTTTAAAAAAGTAGGATCAAGTTGAGAAGCGAAGTAACAAACTGGGGGGGGGGGGGGGGAGCAGCCTTTTTCCTCCTGTCTCCATTAAAGCAATTTCGAGCACTTTCAGATGATACCAGTTTGCATAAAACCATTGTCATGGGTGATTAACCAGGTTTTCTCTGATTTTGAACCAAGCCTGCTGGTTGATACTGCTAATTTCCTTCAGGAGGATGTGTGTGAATGTGGGCACGCACGTGTGTACAGACCTAAGTTTTTGGTGGAAATTAAATTTTGGTGAATACTTTAATACTTTGAGTCAAAGGAAAAAAAAGGGCTCATTTGTCAGGCATGAATTGACAAGAGCATTTAAATGCAAGGTGCATTAAAAAAAATAATAATAAAGTGTCCGGGGGGGCGGAGCATGAGATAAATTAGATTATCCATTAAAGGTCTAGTTAACTACCAAGAAATTGATAGGGCACCAATTACCTGTAAGGGCAAATAAGCAACATCTTCAATTAAAACAATGTTTCATTCCCCTTTTTATTTACATAATCAATGTGATAAATGCAAGTTTATCTCAATGCATTACAGTTCTGGAATAAATTATTTCATAAAGGAGCAACTGGAGGTAAGAAGCAAATTGTTATTACCACATTTCTTGGTAGTTGGCCTTAAAATGACTTATTACCGGCCGGTGCCTTGCAGATTGTTTTAAAAAAAGATATGGAACTTGGAAAACTGAAGAGCAAATCTCATCATTATTTGTATGTTTTCCAAAGTAAGATTCTAGTCCTCATTACTGTAGTGATCAAATATAGATAGTCCCACTAGGGTAAATTTGCCCCTTGAAGAACATTGTAAGTCTTTACTAGAACATATGAGTGAAGAGTCACAGGTGCCTCTGTGTGTGTGAGTGTGTGTGTGTGTGTACATAGATAGATAGATAGATAGATAGATAGATAGATAGATAGAAAGATAGAAAGATAGAAAGATAGAAAGATAGAAAGATAGAAAGATAGATAGATAGATGATAGATAGATAGATAGATAGATAGATAGATAGATAGATAGATAGATGATGGATGGATGGATGGATGGATGGATGGATGGATGGATGGATGGATATAACTCTTTACATTCTTATTATTGACATTTTTAAAAATACTATTTATTGTTATTGCTATTTTAATATCCATATACTACACAAAATCCACAAGGGTAGATAAATTACATGCAGAAATGCACAGATGTGTCAGCCGTTTTACTAGGAAATACTGTAATATATTATTATTTTATTAATACATTTATACACTCCTTTCTAAGCACATTGTCTCTTGAATAAAGTTAGTCATTATACCCATGGTCTCATCAATTTAATGTTACTTTTCATGAAACCTCAGTAGTTCTTTTTAAATGATGGTAACTGTTTGGAAATACAGCATTAAAGGAAAACAGCAGAGCTAGTGAAGAGTAAAATCTTAAACAATTTAAACCAAAGGCAGGTTAAATTAAAGTTGCCTTTTGCATTTAAAACAGATCTCCATCAAAGCCAAACGGGAGGGGGAAAAGGAGTAAAATCTGTTGCTTCTTGATTAACTTGAAAAGGAACATTGCTTTTTCATCCTAAATAAGGAAACACAGTTCCTTGAAATGCAAAATAAGGGCATTTCACACTGCCCTACCACGTTTCTTATGTAAATATATGATAAGCAGGAATGAGAAGATGCTTGTTTGGGGTCTCACCTGTCAAATGAATAACTTTCATCTCCAAAATCATTAACATAGCCTAGAAGCTTTATTTTATTAGCGTAAATAAACATTTTTGTTGCCATCTGGATCTATTATTTTCTACCACCAGATGTGAAAATTTGAGGTGTGCAAAAATATGATACTTTGAACAGATTCACACCAAATGTAATTTTGTTTTTAAGGAAAGGGGTGCAGAAGTAGAATGAATAAACTCCAGAACAGATACTCTAGAAACTGAACAGAATCAAAGATGGTGGATTTGTTCATCCTTAGGCACATGATGCAACATCTAAGAAAGGGAATGTGAATTACGTCCTAAACTTTTTATATGTCACCCCTTGGTCAACTTTTCTCCAACTCATTTAAATCATCTGGGCTTCTCAAGATGTTTTGGGACTACAATGTTAGAAATTCCCAGCCATCCTGAATGTTGGGAACCACTGGCTTTGTAGTCCAATATATCTGCAGGGTTGAGGCAGGTAAACATTTTCTGCTTCTGGGCTTGTTCTGAACCACAAGAGGTTCTCCTTATTTTTTCACTTAATTTGTATTAAGGGTAATGCTTTTCAAATATCCCACTCCATTTTATAATTAAGATCAGTATAGCTGCACAATAACACAGGAGTCTGCTAGACCATTCCAAAGAATTAGTTGACCATCATCCTTTCACCCATAAGCTTGTCAGGTAGATGAGAAACATTACCTTCATTTCTTTCTGATTTCCCAACTGTGGCATCAGGATATTCAAGATGGTGCTTTAAATACTGGCTTTGGTCTTCTCCACTTCCACAAGAAGTCTCCTGACCATCGATGTCCATGGGCGGACAAGGGGAACAAGTGGGAAACACTCTATCCTTACACACGTCTATGCAATGCAGATGCAAGAGGCCAAAGCTTACGTCATGATGCATGTTGACTATTTTGCTATAATCATGGCTAGGAACGGACACCTATGCTTCTGATGAAAGCAAAAAATCCTCATGAATGTTTTGGACTTTCAGCATTCCAAGCCCTAACTGAATGGACTGAGGCTGGTGGGTCATGTAGTCCTGGGTTGGGGAAGTCCTCCATGCTTTAAGTGCTTGCTATTCAGAAATGAACTGCCTTTATTCTTGGACTGGTCCTTAAGACTAAAAGAAAATAGTAGGTCCTGTCTCTGTGGTATGTTACACACAAGGGAACAGGGTTACCTTGAAATGTTGATCTTTTAAGCTCTGAGTAGTTTGAAATGGCTTTGCTGTGCCCTTCTGTAAATCAACATAATCACCTTTTAAACCCAGGTGTTGTCCTCATGCAGTGATTTCCCACACTGACAAAGCCCTCTGAGCATCTAAAAATGCTATATGTTTTATGGAATTGAAGGGTAAAGACAGAGGAAGGATGGGAGAAGGGGGGGGGGGGGACATGCCATTTTAAAACACAAACCACACACTTCAGTCCAAGAAGGTTGGAAGTCAGCATGGACCATCTTTGCTCTGTGAAGTAGAGGATAAAGTAAGAGCAAGACCAGCTCTACCAAAACATAAATTTGCTCTTGAGACATGTTTAAGGCTTTAATATTAACCTATAGTACTAACTTAGGTTGTAAGTTACATTTATATAAATCTGCTAAAGGATTCCTCCCCCCTCCTTCTTGACCTTCTCTCACCTGCTTTTCATCCAGATCTAAGTCAGTAAGAAGCTGTCTATCGGAACCTTCCTTTATTCACATTCCAGGTTAACATCATCTTCTGCCCATTTGTCATTTTGCTGATAGGTCCTGTCATGTACAGGGGTTTTGAAAAGATTCATTATGCCGTTGAGCATTCCGATTACTTTGTTGTCATGACAAATGAATTTTCTCCCCTTTTGCATGACTGATGGATATTCCTGGCATGCCCAGGCCCTCTTGGAAGTCAAATGTGAACATCTTTTCACCCTGACATTCTCTGCTGAGCATATAAAACTAAAGTTGAGCTTATCATATTAATAACAACTTCATGGCCTAGCGTTCTGCTTTGTCCAGTTTCCAGCAAAACCCATCCCTACAAAATGTGATCCTGAAGACTGAATTGTTCATCCGGAAAGGGGCTTTACAGATTGCTTAAGAGTCAAAGGGAGTAGACTATAAAACCCATGCCCATCTACTATAATAGGAAGCCAATGAAATCCAGCTGCATTGACCAGGGTGAAAGGTATAAAAGAAATACCATGATGGCTGTCTCTCTGTCCAAGGACACTCAGAGTTAGATACAATCAGGTAAAGCCTTGAAATTCAAAACTTCACCCTGTTCTTATTTCACATCCTGAAGGTATTCTGAACTGTCCTCATTTGATGTATTGGAGAGCCAGTTCAAATTAAGTTGCCAAAGAGCTGATTTGTCAGTTCGGTCTAAATCCAATCCATGCCACTACAGCATGTATCCAAGTAGACCATTTCAACACATTTTCTGTAAATTAGTATTTTTAATTGCCAAAGGGGAAAACAAAACCACCATCCACCTGTTTCCAATTCATTTTATATATAGAAATCAGACTCAAGTTGAGATTATCAGACTCAATCCAGTTAAAGCAGAAGTAGATAACCTGGAACCTACAGATTTTTATATTTATTTTTGTGACTTCCAGAATCCTCTGTGAATGCTGAAAATTATGAGTAAGAGAACCTGAGTGCAAAAATACCCAAATCTGGTAAGCCTCCTGAAAACTGAATGAAAATTTCCACCATTCTGAAGCAGGAAAGACATGAAAACTAGGCCTGCATAAATCTTCAAGGAAAATTACTTCCTCTTCAGCTTTGTAAAGAGAATTGTGTTGCCCCTGTAGCATGAAACCCTTTAAGAGACAAATCCAAGCTGTCTTGCACATCTATCATAAAAAGATGGTATAAATCCAAATTAAGTATAATACAATTAAACACACATGCATATATTGATAGCCAGGAAGACAAACAAATGGATCACTGAACAAATCAGCTCAGAGTTCTCACTCAGGGCATAACTGACCAGGCTCAAATTATCCTACTTCAGACACATCATGTGAAGACCCAGCTCTCTGGAGAAAGCTCTGATGCTGGGAAAGGTAGAAGGACAGAGAAGAAGAGGGTGTCCATCAGCATGGTGGAAGGACTCAGTTATAATGATGATTGTACATTGGAAGACCTGAAGGACCAGCCTGGGAACAGATCCTCCTGGAAAAAATCCATCTAGGTAGTTGCACGAATAGATAGAGTCAACACCAACTTGATAGTCCTACCCACACAAGGCTACCAGATCTAGGCTGCTCAAGTCCAGATGGCAACAAAGAGTTACAGACATTCTTTCCTGCCATCTAACACTTATTTAGAATGTTGCACCACTTAAAGTTTCAAGTTGGTATTTAAAGGCAGCCCCATGCAGAACACATTACAGTAGTCCAAATGGCAGGAGATGAGGGCATGAGCCACTGTGTCCTCTTTATCCCAAATTCCAGTGTGGTCCTAGAGGGTTCATCACTAAAAGTGTGCCTATCCCTCAGTGCAACAACAAAAAAAAAGACTAATAGTATAAACCTGACTTCAGAATAATCCCAGTCAAATACAAAGGGACATACGAATAAACCACACGTCAGATAAGACTCCAAATCCAACCTACCTTCCTTCCTTCCTTCCTTCCTTCCTTCCTTCCTTCCTTCCTTCCTTCCTTCCTTCCTTCCTTCCTGTTAAAGAGTCTATCAATAAAGCTGTAGGGAGGAATGTGTTTAAAAAGTTATCCAGAAAAAAGAACTTATGAATGGGGATGGATTTTTTTCTTATCGAAGACATAGTGCTCAACAGTTGTATTCAGGTGAACTCTGCAAAATTATCTTCTCTGTTTGCCATTTAGATGTTCTGTCTTATGCCTGTCTATTTATTTAATCATTTGTATCTATTTATTTATCATCTCTTTCTCTATCTATCATCTATCTATCATCATCTCTATCATCTGTCTAGCTGTGAATCAATAGATGTGGGCAAGATTGTGCCTTGAATGGCATTTCATGGGTTTCTAAATTAAGTAAGAATTCAGTCCATGCATTTAAAATATAAGCCAACTGGGACAAACTCCATAAAAAGAAATGTGAGAAGATTCATTTTCTGCTTCAGGGCCCGTCATTGCCACCCATAAAATTAAAGTCATGGTGGCCCTGAGGGTATTCTTTTGCAGCCAGTGAATGTTCAGCAACACTTATACATGCTAAAAGAAATGCCGCCGTTTCAAAAATATTTCAGTGCATACTTTCATATTATATTCCATGATTTTGACTGATTATGTGCCATCAAGTTGGTGTTGACACTTAGCAATCATAGAGATAGATTTTCATTATATCCCATAAGAGCATAAAAATAGCCCTGCTGGATCAAACGAAAATCTATTTTAATCCAGACTTTTGTTTCTCACCATGGCCAACCAGAAGTCCCTGGGTTGCTTGTAAGCAGGAGATAGAAACATACCCATCTCCTGTCATGGATGCCAGAATCTAGTATTTGGAGGTATGTTGTCATCAATGAGTGTGCAAGATCAATAGCCTTCAACAGACGTACTGATAGAGTTTGATAAAGTTTTGGAAACATTTGGAAACATTTGTACAAGGCAGCTTTGGGAAGACATCTTCATTTAACAATGAAGAAAGTATTTGGAGGCAGGAGGACTGAACATGGGGGGGGGAGAATAAAATCAGGGATTCAGAGCAGGGAGGGAAATAAGCCCAAATCCTATCATTCATTCCCGATTTGTCCTTCCATCCCTGCATCAACTTATAGGCATATTCTCATCATTGTTTATGTACCCCACACATAAGCAGCAAAAACCTGGAAGGATCCATCTGACCATGAGGGACTTCTCTTGTTTACCCAGGTTATAAAAATAACAGAAAGTTTCTGATCTCTAGGGTGTTCTCCCTCTCAGCATCTATTAATTACATGCTTTTTCTACTATATTTTCTTTTCCATTGGGTAGTTCTGATTGCTTTGTTTGATCTCTTGGAGAAGTCAGTAGAAGGATGAACACAAGCAAGGATTGTGGGTGAAATGGAAGGGAGCTATGTAATAGTTGGACTTTGTTATTTAGTCAAAGTATTTCTGCTCCACACTTTAGCCTGAAAAACTACCAGAGGGCTTCCTTGAGACAGATCCATTTAGTTTTCTTGGCAACAATACTGGAATAATAGCAAATAAATAATTTGCTATTGCTTCCTTCTGGGATGATGATCATGATCATGATTATGACAACTTCCCATCCTAGTTATAGCTCTGGAACTTCCAGGTAGTCTTCTAACTAAGCATTAACTAGGTCTGACCTTTCTTAGCTATTTTGAGATCAGCCAAGTTCATCCAGATGTGCCAATTGCTATGCCAGGTAACCCTTGCTTTCAGCCCAACTCTTTCAAAAAAAGCTAACACAAAAGGAAACAAGGGTAAGGAGGGAAAAGTAAAACCAAAGAATTCAGGGACTTCTTAGTCATTTCTGTACTGGTTAGCTATTATAGAAATGGGTTAAGTAGGGTGGCGTAGATGATTTCCCTATTCTAAACCAATAACCGTGTTGCTTTTCCTCAGAAAGTTTTTCAATTGGGTAGAGCAAAACACTAAAAATAAAAAAATTGGGCCTGCACCATTTCCTCAGAGGCTAGAACAATTCTAAGTTTTGGTGGGCGGGGTAATTTTCACGAAAATTTTCCTTGCTTTTCTTCTTCTAGACTGTGTGGCTGTCACTCTCTCCATATTTGTCTGCTGTGGAACTCTTCTACTATAGAGCTGAAATGTCACGCATCTCATATTGCGGCACTAACAATGGGTTTGTCTTCCACCAGGAGGAGCATCTTGAAAATCTTTATTCTATATCAGGAGGCATCATGGTCACCAAGCTGCATGGGATACACCAACACCTCTTCCATGACCCCCAGAGTGGGTAGAGTCGAAATATTTGGCTTGTTTTACTGGCAATTTTTCAGAAATTTAAGATATCCTGGGGAAAAAAAAAATAAACTGAGGCAATGTTTTTAGTGGGGTGGGGTGGGGTAAGGGTTAAGAGGCAAAATGGCTGCTTTAAACCTCAGAATCCTTTAAACTTCCCCAGTCCTAAAAACAAAACAAAACAAAATCCTAATCTTGGCCCCTCCCACTCCAGAAATGTCATCAGTGGCCACACTTTCTCCTGCTTCCACACCCAAAGGAATTGGACCTCATGCCTCAGTCTTAAGAAAGTCAACCATCCTTAATGTATGCATTTGATATTTGACCTTTTCAAGGGAGATCCATCCCCCTCCTATTTACTGACCTGCCTATGCAAAATCTTTCTTGAGGCACAGAAATAATATTCATCCAAATAACCAAGGATCTTAAAGGGCTGTTCAGATCTTCAAAGAGATGTCATCCTGATGACATTTCGAGCAAAGCATCTCCTTGAACTTGCTTCATGAAACAACATGGCCCCTTTGTTTCAAAGACCAGATTGCTTAGCAAGCCTTCAGCACAGCCTCTTTGTTGTCCTAAACATTGGTAGAAGTCGTTGACTGCTTAGCATTTTCCTGCAGCTGTTAGAGAATCTGCTTCTCTACCTTCTCTGGCATGACCTTGCCAGAATCAGAAGAGGCTTCTGCTTTGGTAAATGGGAGGTACAGTAAAAGACAGGAAGATGCTTCAAAGTTCTTCTACCATGAAAATTATGTCACCTCTCTACTTCAGTGAAGAGAATTTTGTTGCTTCCACGGTGTTAATCTTTTCACTGACGTAAAGCTAAGTTCTTCTCCATGGCCTAGAACTTTTCCCATATGCACCCAACATCGTAGTAGATAAGATACTAGGAAAACAAGTTGCTAAAATTAAATGCTGGCACCCAAAGCAGTATATGAATTTAGCCCTCCTAAAAGTTGATCTAAACATTCTTACAGCTGTTCCTGTCTTGAGTGCTTTAGATGGCTCTCTCTATATATAAGCAATATTTACCCAAAAGAGCCTTATGTATTCCCATGATATTAGTATCATCAAAATATTTTAACCTTTTTTTTTTTCTCATTAAGCCATCTGTATTCTCCTCGTATTTTAATATTTTTCTGTGCCAAGCCATCTGTATTTTTGGAATTTTCCCTTTCTTGACATATCATCTGTACTCTTGCAAATAAAACACATATGTCTAAGAGCAAATTATGTGTTTTCTGCTGATATTTTAACCTTTCTCATACACAATCTCATTCTTATACCAAAATAATGCAAATACAATAGCAACTTTTCATAAACCTTCAAGACTACACGACCGATTATACAATGTGACTGCAACAGAAATTTGCCAGTACAAAATCTTTTAGTATTTAAACTGATGATCCAAGAATGACTAATTGTTAGGGTTGTACATGCCTTGAAATTTATCTGGAGCCATGTTTCAAAACACATGAGAGCTTGAATTAAATGCCTCTTTAAAGCAGCTATGTCTTTTAAAATCATCCACATGGGTGTGAAGAAAAATGAGACTGCTTTAATGAGTTCCATAAAAATCTTTGATAAGTTATATCAAAGATGTACCTGCTTTGATGTTAACTCTTTAAAGCAGTTATGTCTTTTTCCAGGCTCACAAACAAGCTGAAAAAGATATGGCTGCTTTAAAGAGGTGTTCCACTTGGGCTGTCATGCATCTGAATTATTTTCAAAGCTCAATTAATTATTACTCTATCTCCACATATGCCAAATTTTCAGCAATTTTCCCCAAAGGACTTTAAAATTGGGTGAAATTTATTTTAATAAGTGCTTCCAAAAGATGAGAATTTCATTTGATTCATTATTTGATTTGATTCATTCTTAATCTTTCCCACTCAATAGATTACTGGAAATAAATTAGGTAGAGGAGCTCTGGACTCTGTCATCAGGATAACTCTCTGAAAACTGTACATAGTGGGACCAAAACTGATATGGACTGAGAAGCCGGCAAAGAACGATCTTTAAAAAATGATCTGGACCCAGCCAAGGACCATAGAGAAAAAAAGATTCAGAAGAAAATCCTGCTATGGAAGAGGGAATTGGTCAATGATGAATTGAGCACCTTGCAATGC
Organism: Liasis olivaceus; assembly: GCA_030867105.1. Taxonomy (NCBI): domain Eukaryota; kingdom Metazoa; phylum Chordata; class Lepidosauria; order Squamata; family Pythonidae; genus Liasis; species Liasis olivaceus. The sequence continues at coordinate 6,837,242 of CM061354.1, forward strand.
TGTCAGCTCCCCCATTCCAAACCCCCTCCCTCCTCCTTCCTGATCATATGACCCAGAGCAGTATCTGATGGGCCTGATGTGGTTGAAGTCATGCTCCAGCATCTAGAGATTGTCAGGTTGGGGAAACACGGGCTTAGACTCAACCCAAGCAAGACGGAATGGCTGATGATTCAGAGACCAACTAATTTCAGAACTGTACCATCTTAGGCTCTAGATTGGATTGTATTCCCTCAGAAGGAGTAAGCTTGCAATCTGGGGGTTCTCCTGGAGACATGTCTCCTCCTGGAAAAAATATGTGGAGACTATGGGAAGGAAGGCTTTTGCACAGCTTCGGCTAGTGTGCTAGTTGCAGCCTCACCTGAAACAGGATACCCTTGTCATCTCTAAATTAAATTACTGTAATGCATTTAACAGGGGTCTTTGCTTGAAGGCCACCCAGAAACTTCAGCTCATCCGCAATGTGGTGGCACACATGTTTAAAGGTGATTCATGATACTGCCATATTACATCTCTGCTGCATGAGTCTCACTGGTTATCCATACGTCCAAGTACAATATAAGGAACTGGTTGCTGCCTATAAAGCCCTATATGGACACCCAAACTACTAGGGAGTACCTATAAAGTGTCCCCACCTACCAGATAGCATGATGGGAGGAGGCCTGAGCATAGGTGTTCTCTGTAGCAGCTCCTCTCCTCTGGAACAGCTTGCCCCTGAGGCAAGGATGGCCCCCAGAAGCAGGTGAAAACATGTTTCTTCCAGAAGGCCTTTGGGGATTAATTATACCCATATCAAACGAATGGCAGCTTATTCATTTTAGAACCTAATCTGAGGAATTCGATTTGGGGCTTTGCTATTTTAGTTAATTCTAACGTTGATTTGTGTACTCTGGTTTATTTGTAAGTTCTGTAAGCCACCTAGAGCGGTGTTTCTCAATCTCAGCAACTTTAAGAGGTGTGGAGTTAAAGTTGCTGAGATTGAGAAACACTGGCCTAGAGTCTGTCAGGTTTCCAGCAGTGGACCAACCTCATAATTATATATACAGATAAAATGTTGGACAAGAAAAAGTTGGGAGTTGAAGTCCACACCTCTTAAAGTTGCTGAGGCTGAGAAACACTGGCCTAGAGTCTGTCAGGTTTCCAGCAGTAGACCAACCTCATAATTATATATACAGATAAAATGTTGGACAAGAAAGAGGTTTAAAAAGGTGGGGGGGAAGTAGAACTGGTACATTTATTCATCCAGATAAAGTGGTTTTTAGTGCCTGACTCTTAAAAATTGAGTTTGAATTGTCAGCCATCAGGATTACCACTTTATTTCCCTTCCCCTTTTCTTTATTTGGGGGGGGAGGGGGAGCAGGGGGTGGGGAATCAGGTTGTTCATCTTTCCTAGCTACATGCCAGGAAAAATTGCCTATTGAATTTGGCCAAAGGAAATGCATGCAAATTTCATTTGACTCACTTTTGATAAAAACTAAGTGATATCCACACATTTCTTCATAAATATTATGGAATGAACTTGAAGGTTTATTTAATATAATGCAAGTGACAATAAACCCAAAATATCCATCCATCTTTATTGCTGTGGTCCAGCTATAACTGACTGAAGCTGTTTAATTGTTCTATACTTTAACAACCCCTCTTACTTTAATAAGAAATAGGACAAATATAATTATTATTATTATTACACTGAAAACATATCTGAACATATATTTCTCCCCACTTCCTTCACTTGCATTTTACTGACATAGAAAAATGATATTAACAAAGCCACTAGTCTACTGAATTGTATTAGATCCATATTTAATCATGGGATGATTTTTCAAGGTGACTGCAGGGAAAGAAAAAGAATTGGACAAAGCTTATTCCTCTGAATTATCAGGAAAAATAATGTGTTGCAGAGGTGAGGAAAGACAAAGGACCAAATGAATATTGTATTAGTTATGAACTGCCTGACTCAGAGAGAATTTCAAATACTTTGTCTCCCTCTTTTAATGATGTCCTCATTATTGACCCTTGGACAAATGAAGGTTCCTTAAATGCATAAGAATGTTTTTGTATTCCTTTCTTCTTGCAATATGAACTAATAGACATTTCCTATACCACTTTTTAAAAACATTGGCACAGCCTTTTCATCCTTTCCTTTGACAGGATATTAAAAGCTTGGAATCAAGAAGCAGACATCCAGTGTTTGATCCTCAGCAATCTTATGGTAATAATGCCATTATTCCTCCCACCGCACCCTCCACGAGCTCTCATTCAGTTGGATGAAAGCAAAGTTGTCTTTGAATTTTTTTTCAGAGGAGAAAATCTCATGATGGGGATGAAGTTCTGGCATTCTTGCACCAGGAGGTGGCCAAGTAGGCCACCTCCTACTTGTGTGAGTGCTGAAACTTGTGCAACTAATCCACCATGATGTGCTTCCTCTCAGGCTGTGCATTGCTCTGCTTCAGTGCAATAAGGTTCCTCACAAGATTAATCATTTTACCTCCACGAAGTGTTAAGATAGGGCCACTCTTCCTTAAAAAGGGTGGCTTCTGTTTGTGTGCATGACTGTGCATGTGCAGAAGCCACTTTTGAAGAGGGTAGGAAAATGAGGCATCAGAGTGCTTCATGGAGGCACTTTGAGAGAGTTCATCACTCAAGTTTCCATTGGTGCAAAGTCTGCAACTGCATCAATATTGGAAGACCTCGAGAGGAGACTCTTTCTATTTGGCTTTTTTCAGACTGGAAAATGTGAACAGCCAAGGAGACTCCAGAACGATGGAAAGATGTTTACAGAAAATAACATCAATGGATACACTTTCTGCCACTTCCTTGACAAAGTCAGCTCAAAAACAGTACCCAGAGAAATCTAGAAGAATCTCTCGAGCTTCCTGAGAATAAGATGAAGAAACAGAAGCCTTTTTGGCAGGAAATGAACATTTTTGAAAACTGCAAGGCAGATTTTGGCACAGCCTTCTGTATCACTTGATGGAGGAGAATAGAATGAAATTGCCATCTCAGTCCTTTCCTTGCATGCAGACGTCCCTTCATGAATTGGTAGAAGGTAGGTCTTGTGTGCATCATGTTCAGTAGCGATTGTATGGGGGTCCACATTATGAAGTGAATTACATGGATACAGCAGGCTCCCAGCTTTGGATTTGCTTTGCATCTGAAAGGTGATGGTGAGATGATGAAGCAAGCAGACAACATGTGTGCATTCTCCTGACACTCTGCAGAGTATAACCATCTCATCACTTGAAGATGATCTGAAGGTTGTAATGTTGAACTCATCACAGTTCAACTGATAACATAGTTTTAAGTCAGACACTGTTGTGGGATCACATGACACCAATCCATCATGGAAGCTAACAGGCCAAGTTCAAGTTGCTGACACAAGGGTGCAAAGTATCATATGACTTAAGACCCAAATGCTTCCTTCATTACCAACTCTCCTGACACAGTGTAATGTAGTGTAGTGAAATGGTGAAGGTATTAGGCTAGGACTTGGGAGAGACAGGTCCACCCTCAGCCATGGAAGGTTCATAGAAGACTCTTCATCTTCTGCTGAACAGAATGGCAATTCTTCTGGAGACCTGGAATTCTCAATATGCAAAGGCACCAGGCAAGGAAGAAGAATGGAGATGGGACTTCCAAGTTTACCTTTACCTCCACACTCTTTTAATCCCTGTTCATGTAGATGGAATGAGATGTATCAACAAAGTGTACCAAGAAAAGCAGAACTGGACCCAAAAACACATGCTTTCACTATCAAGGCTGTGTAAAGCTGGAACCCAGTCTGTTCTTTAATGCTTGGTGGAACGACAAGCATCCACTGTATTCTTGAACTGTCAAAAAAGGCAGGAGCCATCTTTTTGCAACAGAACTGCAAGGAACAACACACAGGAATTTCCTACCAAAATCCCCAATTTCACCCAATGGAAAGCTAAGCTTCTGTAAGGGTGGTGAACTAATTGCACATTTCTTTGAATCTTTACCCAGATAGAGAAAAGACAATGAGAGCACCTCTCTCCCTCTCCAACCAAATCTGCCAGGTTTGTCTGCTTTGACAGAAATATTTTCAGAACTGTTTGTTCCATGATATTTTGACAGCTTGGTGAGTGGGGATGTTAGAGAAACACTGCAGCTGAATATAGAATTTGGAAAAGGGTTTTATTCAAGCTCCACTCCCGAGAAATGCCACAGCTGAGGGAGGATTTTTGAAGTTCTTTCTTGTTCTCAACTCTTCTCCCCTAAAAATGTTTATTTCAAACTAACAGTAGCATTCCCATAAGCACTCAAAATCATATTATTTTATCAGATTAGTATAAATAGTAAATAGGGGGTGTCTTTGTATGTAAGTTAGTATGACAGAAAGAGAGAGGAATTATGCTGCTAGAATTCCTGGATATATTCCATGCATTTTAGAAGGGGAAAATAATTGAAAGCACTTAAAATGCAAAGTGAATTCCTCCACATTTTGATGCAGTAGAGAATGCGAACTAATTTAAAATAATAAAGGTGTTTTGTGGTGAAATATTTTGTCAGTGTGCATAAGGATTGTCTGGGACTTCTTCCAGTATGGTGGGAGAAATCTTGTAAATTAGATGTACAAGAAATTATTACATTTTGGGGGGAGCCAAAGAAATATCTGTCTTTTGTGATTGCACTCCTAACTTTTATTCATGCGGCGTTGTGAAAGGAGCTATTGATCACCCTGCCTTTTGAACAGAACCTAATCTATACTAAAGTCTAAAAAAGCAAGCCAAGCCAGTTCCAAATCTTTATATAATTCCATATGTCTTAATAGCAATGTTGTTAAAAAGACTGGATTCCTTAGAATTTCCTTTGGGGGGGGGGGAAATTGAGAGAGTTCTGAGATCACAAAATTAAGCATGTTAAAATAGTGTATGGGCGAAAGGTTTACCTATTTCACTGCTTCCCCCAAGGGCCTATGATTGTCAGCCTGTAGTTATGGAAATAGCACATTTTTCTTTTAAAAAGGCCTAGAAATAGTGGGAAGATCTGGGTCCAGCCTCAGCAAACAATAGCTGCAGACAGCTGGTGACTCGCTGTCTATATCCTCCCTTGGGTTTATATAAGCACAGCTCATAATGCTGAACAAATGAAAGTATTTCTATCCCAGGGGATCAATGGGTGAAAACTCTCACACACAGACACACTGGGGCAGATGTTCTTGACTTGCAGCTAAGCCCTTTCTGGGTTTGTACAGTACACTGAATGATAATGACCTGGATTCACAGAACATATACCTAAACCCACCCACCCCAAAAATCCTGGCTAAAACTATCCAAGCTTAGGATGTTGTGCAAATGTGGTTGCTAGAATTTTAACTAACTTGGCAAATAAATATGGAAAAGATTATCATAAAAGTGCCCCCTTCCCAGATGAGACTGGATGAGAGGGGAGTTAAGTTTATAGATTTCAAGATGGAATCCAGGAGCCCTAATGGCTCTTCCGTACGGCAGCGCTAAAAATCCTCCTATCCAGTGTGGGAGCCAGAAGGAAGCTATGCTGGTTAAGGAAGTCCTGTCCTGTCCATATTTCCAATCCTGTGATGCTGCAGCAGTGAAGCAGAGAAGGGCTTCTGATTGCAAGGAGAGCCTGTGGAAGGGAAAAGGCAGGGGGGTAGCAGTTCCTGGCAGGAGAAGAATCAGCCACAGCAATTCTGTTGCGCCTTTTCAAATCCCATGGGAGGAATGGCACCAAAACAGCCATGCTCTGCCCCTTCTCTCCCAAGCTTCTCCTGCCACCATGGTGAGTAAAACAAGAGGAGAAGGAAGGAAGCGGATCTTCTGCTGTTGGTTATCAGATCTCTATGGGGTCAGAAAACTGGCAGCAAAGGAGCCATTCACCCCTGCTTCTCCTCCTCAATGTACTAAGCTGCCCCAACTCAAAACTGACTCTGAAGGCATACAATTAAAACACAATAATTTAACTAGTACCAAGCACTGCTATGGAAAAGAAAAGGCTCAGAAATGTGAGATAGAGTGATGGAATACTTAACAGATTTTGTTATAAACATTATAGGAGGAAAGCTGTGTCCATCTATGGTGGAGTCTGGAGCAGCTTTTCCAACTAACATATTTTATTGAAAGGCATAAGCTTTCATGAGCTGAAGCTCACATCATCATCTAAAAGCTTAGCCTTTTCATAAAATGTGATAGTGAGAAAAAATGCTACTAGATTCCTGATTTTAACAGACCTTGGGAACACAGAGAAGACAGCAAAACAATTAAGAAGGAAATAGGGGCATTACAGAAGTGATTACTGAGTCCAGGGAAGGAGGAAAATGTGAGAAAGATACTCAGAGTAACTCCACCTTAACTACACCAGATATAATGTGTGCAGCAGAATTAATTTGTAGGCTTTCAAGATTCTGTTACATTACCCTACTAACAATCACAGTCTTTCCAGAAATCCAGGTGGTTCTTGTTTTCTGCACTTGCCATACCATCCTTGCAGGACTTGGCAGGTGGTCTTTCTATTGCTAGGGGAAACTAAGCAACTCTGATCGCATGGCCAAGCCAAGCACACAGAAACATTAATTGTAATCAAGATACTGTAATGACTCGGTGTTCCTGCAAGCATGGCCTAGAAAGTTAGTTACCAGCATTTTAAACTGGTGGTATTCCCAAAGATCCAGCCAAGAAACTACCAACAGACTATTACAACCACATGGCATCTCCATAGCACACAAGCCAACTAAAGCCCTCCAAAACATCTTAAGCAAACCAGAAGACCCAGTAGCCCAGGAAGAAGAAACAGGAGTCTAACTGTAACAACCACTATGTAGGACAGAGAGGCAGAAGGCTTGCAGAGCACATCCATGAACACCAACTAGCAGTCAGAAGACATGATGAAAACTCCTTAATCTCACAACACATGGACAGACTTAACCATAGTTTCAGCTGGGAAACTGTCAGCATCTTAGACCAACCTAAATCCAAAAATGCAAGAGAATTCTTAGAAGCTTGGTATTCAGACAAGGCAGCCATCAACAGGCACATAGAGAGAAACAACACCTACTCACTATTCAAGAGAGACAATAGAAAGGAAAATAAAAGATCAGAACATCTCCCCACCAGCAATCATCACCCAGATAAGCAGAGATTAACACCAAGACTAACAAGCAGTAAACAATATCTTAATCAAGGAACTACCAGAGGGAAAAAATAAAACAAAACAAAACCCACACCCCCACCAACACTGGCAGGGCATGCCACAATATATAAACAGAGAACAAACCCCATCCCATTCTAGAATATGTTACCTAGCTGGGTAACAAAACGTTTGCAAGAAAACAACGAAGCTCAGAGAACCCCAAGGACTCCATGATTCAGCCAATGTAAGGATCGATGAAAAGAAGATGTAGGGCTGAATCAGGAGAGAGGCATGCTATTGTGAATCTGAACCAGAAGCCAGAGAGCACAGTCAGGAAGATCAGCCAATAAATTACTGCAGTAGAAACTATGATGGTTCTCCGGGCACCAAAAAGATTCTACCTACTGAAAAGCCACTTCCCCTATTTCCTTTGAGATGGGGCCATTGATCTTCTGGAGTGCCACTGATGTGCATCAAGGTAACACATGTTCAAGTACTCTTCTGGAAGACCATTGGACACTTGTCTAAAAGGTTCTACACCATAGCTAAGGCACTGCAGCAACTAAGCCATCAGGGACCTGGGCAGCTGTGCTATGGGGGAAAACACCCCAAGGACAACATTTCTGCAGTAAAGTAGACCCTCCAGAGGGGAGAGGAGCTTGCTTATTATTTTTTTTTCCAATGGTAAGAGAACTGGCACTGAAAAGACTTGCTTCTTTCTCCCACTGCTTCTTCTGCCATTGATGGGTTGACAGGAGATGTGTCTTTTTGCACAGTGGGGGAGTCCTGAGAGTCTCCGACTGCCAAAGGGCAAATACTCTGAAAATCAATAGCTAGGAACCTGAGGGAGGACATGTCCACAGTAACCTAGCAAGTATTACTAGACATAAATTGGATTTTTGCACATATCCTTCTCAGTCATCTGCTCAAATTCATACCCATACCCACACACACACTTCAGGTAAATTACAAGGATTCTGGTAAATCAAAATTTTTATCCAAAAGTGATGCCTGCTATATTCAGCACAAGAGCACTTTTTTAAAAAATGAGTCATCTACCCCATCCTCCCACAGTTCGATGAAAAATAGTAAGCCAGTTCCCAAGAGCTCAGAAGCCCAATTCAAATGACATGCCTGTTAGCTAACTAGGCACCAAAACAATTTTCTATTGCTTTTCCATGCAATTATCTCAAATCAGTGTGCAAATTCTAAATGATGAAAATACATCAATAAAATTACAATAAATTAAAAATAGAGATGGCAGCCTCTAGGTGACCTTGGCTAATCTGGAAAATCTAAACCTGGTCACACCTGCTTAATGTTTGGGTAAAAGACCACTAGGACGTTCCTAGATGGGAAAGTAAAATAAAGACCTTATGGGAGAAAGCAATGGCACATCATTTCCATCTTGTTACCTGTGAAAGGACAGACTGCCTGAGCAGATAATAAGCACCTGTGCTCCTTCCTTCTCAGCCCTCCCCCATCGTCAGGACAACCCAGCTGCCAATCAAACCACAGCTGCCAATCAAACAGCTTTGTGGAGCAGGCAGAAGGAAGGAAGACAAGATGGCTACCTGGGAGCTCTGCAGCCATGGGCCTCATGAAGGAGAGGCTAAATAAACAGAGCCAAAGCCCACAAGTCAAAGTAAACAGTAAAGCTAAAGGACAGAAGAGAGAGGAGAGAGAGAGATAGGGAGAGAGAGAGAGAGAGAGAAATAGAGAGAGAAATAGAGAGAGAGAGAGAAATAGAGAGAGAAATAGAGAGAGAGAGAGAGAGAATAGAGAGAGAGAGAGAAATAGAGAGAGAAATAGAGAGAGAGAGAAATAAAGAGAGAAATAGAGAGAGAGAGAGAGAGAAATAGAGAGAGAAATAGAGAGAGAGAGAGAGAAAGAGAGAGAAATAGAGAGAGAGAGAGAGAGAAATAGAGAAATAGAGAGAGAGAGAGAAATAGAGAGAGAAATAGAGAGAGAGAGAGAGAGAAATAGAGAAATAGAGAGAGAAATAGAGAGAGAGAGAAAAATAGAGAAATAGAGAGAGAGAAAGAGAGAGAGAGAGAGATCTCCTCTCTCTCCCTCTCCCTTCCTCCCTCTCTCTCTCTCCCTCCCTCCCCCCCCCCCCCCCCTCTCCCTTTCCTCATACCTGGCATGAGAGAAAATTTCTTCTAGCCATTTCCCTGGAGCCAGGATTCGGAAAAGAAGCCCAGCTGCGAACACACAAGCAAAAACAAAAAAAAGGCAAAGAAAAACTCAAGACTTGGACAGAACAGAAATAGAAAACAGACACTTAACAAAAGATTAAAAGATAGATTGAACTCTGAAGAAAAGGAATATCACCCTATAGAGAGTGACCTTGGGGATATACAGGCAAAAGAAATCTGGAGGTCAGCAATAAACAATATATTCAAGATATAGGATAGAAAGGTATGAAGATATAGTGAGACTGGACTTTAAAGAATATGGTGTAGATAAAGAGCCATAGAAAATAGATAGTTAGAATAAAATATAGTTTTATTAGTAAGGTATTAATTTCTGAACAAGTTGAAGGCATTTATAATTTACAATCTTTTGGGGGGGGGGGTTTCCTTGTTTTGTAAAATAAAAATCTCCCCCACTCATTGAAGGAAGGAAGATATAAAAAAACAACCAGCTGTCCAAGTTTCCAATGCTTTGTGTCTCTATTGAGTCTGGGTCAGTCTGGTTACAACATGACCAAGACAACCACATGGATGTGTCCATGTTGTAATCACGAAGCAAGTTACACTTGGGGAGATCTTACCTTTGAATATAAAAGGTATTTTACACACAAGGGTAAAAAGGAGGGAGAAAATAATCCATAACTTTCCCTCCCCATCTGAACTCCATATCTATGTAAAGTTCACTCCCTTTCAGGTAAAAAGCAATCAGTTTAAAGCAATGCTTCCAGCATTTCCAATTTACCTACCAACTTACCTAGGATAAAATCTTGGTGTCCCACTGATTCTCCTGACCATAGATCAGACATTTGCAAGATGGTGCCTTCCCATCTTACCCAGGTGACATGGCCAATGGTCATTCAGGGATGGCCAAAGCAACTCCAGTGTGCAGAACATTCCTACAGATCCTTCTCAGACTATTGATTATCATACATCCTGCTTTCCTCCAAAGACAACAATGTGAACATCCCTGTATATGCATGGAGCAAAATCTCACAGTTGTGGTTTTCTTTTTCCCCCTCTTGCTTGTTCTGCATTTTATATGACACTTCAGGTAATGGAACTCTCTCTCTTCCTCTTTCTCTCTGTCTCTCTCTCTTACACACACACACACATACTCACATGCATACACATTGCTTCATATAATTTAATGCTGCCTAGAACATTTTTCCTCCTTAGGAAATGGGTGTTTTCATTCCAAATTTGAGTTCTACCCTCCTCTCCTTTTCTTTCCCCTTCCTTAACCTGATATAATGGATTCTATGTAATGGATGTACCTAACACACCCAACCAACTACTATCATATTATTCTTCTCTGAAGAAGTTGAATCTCATACTGAAAAGTGATTAGCCTTGAGTAGTTATGTGCTCAACTAGATGGCAGTACCTAACCGACCTTGGTTGATCTTGAAGAATGAATCAGAGTGAGGACCCAAGAGGGAATCCACTAAGAAATCCTGAGGCTAGGGAGTTTAAAAAAGCATCCTGGAAAAAGACAGTCTTCCATATTTTTTGCCATGAAAACTAATTAGGCACATCCAAGAAATAACTGGGAATTGACAGACACTTTATTTATAGAATTATTTTATCACGTCATCTTCAGGAAGTTTAGGAATTGCTTATTTCTTCTCCAGGAGGAATGGTTTGGAAGACTAATCTAATTCATTTAATTTTCTGGATGATAGGATTTCTTTAATTTGACCATCTGTTTATTAGCTGCTGCATGCAGGTGAAATCATGTTGCTCTGGATGCCTGTAATGAAAACCAACAAATCTCCAAATGGCCCATAATATGGGAACATAACACAAAACTAGAAGGCCAGGTTTACAAAGATGCTTTTCAGCAAAGACCCAGAAGGATTGCTTGGGGTCTGAAAGCTCAGTCTCTGGCAAAGCAGAGGGTAGAACCTGACATGATGAAATGGAAACAGGTAGATTCTTTAGCAAGTCAAAGAAAAAATCTGGATATGTCAAATATAGCCTAGAGCCTACAGTGTGGTATAATATTTTTTTTAAAGGAAATCCAGGTTCAAGTCCACTCTCTGTCATGGAAACTAACTGGCTGACTTGGGGCCAATCATTCTCTCTCAGTCCAATTTACCACACAGAACTGTGGAGATGAAATGAAGCTTTACTTCCATGTAAGTGTCAGCCCTACAAGGTAGACTAGACCAAGGCCATATAGGTCAGGACTACTTTCATTTTAACAGCTATAGTAACAAAATCTTGCAAGTCTGAATGTGCTTCCCCGCTCCCTCACTTTATTTTCATATGAACTAGAGGGGACTTTGTCTTTTCCTTAGATTAGTTTCTTGGCCCAGGCTCAGGCCCACTCACCTGATAGTTGCCTTGGTATCAGCTCTTCCTCCTGTCCTTCAAGGCCATTCCCTCTTCCTTCTATAGTAAGCCTCTTTGAGCTCCTGGAGAGAAAGTAGGACATGGATCTACTAAATAAATAAGCAAACAAACCTACCTGGAGATTTTGAGGGAAAGCAGGAAAGGAGTAGAATAAATATCTTTTAAGTTACACCTAAACAACATCAAATAAATGACAGCTTTCCACCAATCAATAAATCCTACAGCTGGAATATCAGCATCATGTGAGGTTGTCAGACTGTTGAACCTAAGCATATCTGTTTCTGGGTGAAGAAGAAACTAGCAATTGGTGCAATGCTCATCTGTTTTTCCAGAAAGGGTTTTTTTAAAACAACAACAACAACCTGAAATCTTAGGTGCATATCAAACCTACATACTTTAATAACACTTGAAAATATTTTGCTTCTTTTTTGGCTGGGCTACACCATTTCTATAAATCTTTACATTTTTACATGTTTTACCAAAGTTAAGGAAGGCCTAGTGATTTATATTCCTTGGGGAGGTAGTTTATAATTTATAATCATGTTCCAACCACCTTATCTAATAGACTATTTTGTTTGCTTGTTTAGTTGGGGGAAAATGCAGTCAGAGTTGGAGGACCAGGAAGGGGGGAATCCACCAGATCCCAAGAGTTGGAAATTTCATACCTCTGGCCTACAAAATCTGGAGTATGATTAGATCAGTGGTGAATGGACAGACTGCTTGAAAGTCTAACTCTTGCTAACATATTATCTCTGATTATATAGTGATGCTAGTGAAACTAGTGGGTTAGCACCTATATATATGGATGCATGACTTTTAATAATCACCGAATTAGCACCTATATACAGTATGAATTCCAAAATAAGAGGCAAATCTTACAATTCTTGACTTTTGATCAAGAAAGACTGGCCTTTACAGGTTCTTGACTTTCGATCAAGATAAACTGGCCTTTACAGGTATGCTGTTCCAACCACCTTGGGACAGTTGGAACAGCATACCTGTAAAGGCTAGTTTATTTATTTCCTTAATTCCATTTAGATTCCACCTGACTCCAGACCAACTCTGGGTGGCTCATAATATAATAAATCATAAAAACACAGTGCAAAATAAAACAAGATGGGATCTGGTCACTGTATACAAAAGCACAGACAGAAATACAGCAAACAAGGATCTCCATCCATCCCAGTCAAAGGCCTGGGAGAATAACCAAGAATACCAAGGCTTTATGAAATGCCAGCAGAGTGGGAGCCACACAGAATGTCATGGGGCAATTTTTCAGACAATCTTCAAGGGTTGCCCCATGACCCAGTTATATAGAGAAAACTCACCTGTCCTCAGAGTTCTTGACAACTTTTTATATATTACGAATAAAAAATAGGCAACTGTCATCAAATATAGTGTTTGCTTTCCACTAACTTTCTTAGTCAAAGCTAATAAAAGTCCATAGGAGGTTTCCAATCAGTGATAAATGTAGACATTATATTTTCTCTGATCAAAGAAGTCAATTTAGCCATCTCAGAAGGTTCCATCATCTTCACCAACATTCCTCCATTGTAGGTATTGCCGAGTCTTTCCATCTTTGTGCATACAATAATTTCACTGCAGTTATCATATATAAAAACAAAGTTCCATGACATTTTTCCAACTGTTTGTTCATCAATCCCAAAAGAAAGACCTCTGGTCTCAGCTGTATATTAATCTTTAAAATCCTCGGAATTAGTGTATGTATTTGAATCCAAAATTTTCTCGCCTTTTTACACGTCCACCAAGCATGATATAATGTCCCTTCTTGTTGTTCACATTCCCAACATGTATTTGAAGTGCCTTTGTACATTCTAGACAGTTTCTCTGGTGACATATACCAACGGTACATCATTTTGTAAAAATTCTGTTTAAGATTATAACATAGTGTACATTTCAATCCTTTCAACCACATATTTTCCCTTTGTTCCATCTGTATATTATAACCAAAAATTTTAGTCCACTTTATCATACATTCTTTCACTTCTTCTTCTTCTGTTTCAAATTTCAATAGAAGTTTATACATTTTAGCAATTCCATGTTCATTATTTATACATAATTCCATTTCAAACTCAGTCTCATAATGTTCAAAACCATAAATTTTTTGGTCTACTTTAAATCTTTCTAATAACTGTAAATAAGAAAAGCATTGGCAACTATGTCCCTTTACCATCAGTTCCTCTCTTGATTTTTATTTATTTATTTATTTGTATTCCCCTTGACAAAATTCTAGTATCTGACAATAAATTAGCCATTTGTATTCACCTATTATTTCTCATCTATAAAATGCTTCTTGTGCTGAGAGCCATGAAGGTGTTTTCAGGCACAGCCTGGATTTGTATCTATTCCATAGTCTCAATATGGCATGTCTAACAAAATGATTTTTAAAGTCCACATTAATTTCAACTTTATACCTTAAATATCCATGCCATCCAAACCTTCTAACTATAAAAGTCTCTTGTTTCTCAGCAACATCCATTCTTTAATCCAGATCAAACAACAAGCAGCAAAATACAATTTCAAATCAGGTAGGCTCAATCCTCCTCTTTCTTTTGCATCTTGTAACATATATCCCTTTGCCACTGTTTAAATGGTGCATCAGTTGTCAAAACAGGCATTGTCTGTACTAGAGGTTTTCAAACAAAGGTTGGACATCTATTTGTCTCCAATGGTCTGGGGTTTCCTGCTTTGGGCAGGAGGTTGGTCTAGAAGACCTCAGAGTTGCCTTCTAACCTTATGCTTCTATGACTCTTCTAGGGATGCAAAAGAATTCCTCTGGAAACCAATTTGGTGAATTTGCTTCCAGATGAACTTTTGGCAGGTTGACTGAAAGTCACAAATGAACCCCGGAGGGAGCCTTTCCTTTTGAAAACACCACCACAAGAAAAATCTGGTAGTGTTTTCTTTTCTAAAAAACCCCATGGATCCACACAAAGCAGTGTGAGAGCTCTCCTAGTCTTTCTCATTCATCATCATAATGATTATCTAACTGTGTTGAGTGGCCAGGTGATAATTACCTATTACAAAAGAAGCAGTTCCATACTGCTGGCAAGCAGGCTTGTGTGCACTTTTTAATGAAGAAAAGAAGCTGGACTTCCTATTCCCCTTTGATGCTGAGTGGAGCAAGGAGCTTTCCTCTTTCCTTTTCTTCTTTCTTTCCATCTTAAAAAGACCACAAAGGTTTGCTTGATCACAGAAGGAGCGAGAACTTCCCTCCTGTTCCATCTTCTTTCTTACACTCACCTTGTGTGATCACATGATCATTGTTTACTAGGAAACAAGTTGGTAAAAAACTCAGGAGGAGACCGGTAGCCCTTTTCTGACTCACAACTTTTATTAAAAGACATGACCTTTTATGAGTTGCAGCCCATTTCATCAGACGTGAGAGTGGCTAGACTGATGTAGGATCCCATTTCAGTCTAATCAAATCCTGCATCAGTTTAGTCACTCTGTGCATCTGATGAAGTGAAGGGCAGCTCACAAAAACTCATGCCTTTCAATAAAAATTCATTCACCAGAATCCTGATATTTTACCATCAAAACCTAGCACAGTTCTCCTCCTACCATGTCTACAATAAGAAACAAGATGGGGTAGGTGAGACAATCACAGCATTGCATACAGACAGAAGATGAAAAGAAAGAACAAAAGGCCCCATTTCCCAGTTGCAATTGGAGTTCCGTCCCAATCTATTTAGAATCAATCAGTTTTCAATTTTCTCCTCCTTCACAACTGGGGTAAACCTTGAAGCAGAGAAACATAGCATGATTATCAATATGAGTGATTAGCCCACCTATTTTGTATAGGTAAAACCAATATGGATAATCATGCATTCAACATAGCATGGTTATCCATATTGGTTTTACCTATACAAAATAGGTGGGCTACTCACTCCTTTGCTCCAACCTGCTTCACCCTCCCGAGTCCAGATGGGAGTTTCCACCAAAGGTCATGGCTAAGATCCTGTGGGACTTCCAGATCCAGATGGACAGGCAAGTACTGACCTATCAACCAGACATCATGGTAGTAGACAAGGACCAGAAGACAGCGGTGGTGATAGATGTAGTGGTGCCAAGTGACAGCAACATCAGGAAGAAGGAGTGTGAGAAGCTGGAGAAATAACAGGGCCTGAAGGAGGAAGTAGAGAGGATGTGGAAAGTCAAGGCCAAAGTGGTCCCAATGGTGGTAGGAGCACTCGGGGCCATGACTCCTAAGCTGGGAGAGGGGCTTCCACAGTTCACAGGAACAACACCAGAGCTCTCTGTCCAGAAGAGTGCAGTGCTAGGAACAGCTGAGATACCGCACAGAACCCTCAAACTCCCAGACCTCTGGTAAAGGACTCGAGATTGGGGAAGACATAGACCACCCATAGGGGTGAGAGGGGGATTTTTTACACAGACACACACACACACACACACACGTATCATATAATATTATCTATGTATGTGTAAAGTAAATGAAGGGAAAGTATGAATCACATCCCTTAGCCAATGTCAAATACATAAGCACATTCTTATAGCCATTGAATGGTAATTTCTTTGCTCAACAGAGAAAGAAGAAAAAAGGGTGGAAACTAATGTACGTTCCCTGAGGAAGGAAGGCATCTGTTAAGAATTTTGGACTATCTTTCTGGTTACTTTCTGGAACTGGTAGCCCTCTCAAATGGATGTTCTTCTCTCTCTTTCTCTTTCCTTCTGTGCGTGTCTCGGTGCCTTTGGACTGCCAAGAGACTATGATGCCATGGTAAAATATTCAGAGCTTAGGGGAGAAGAGAGACAGAAGGGGAACAATAAATCTTTTGGGCCGTGAAAACAGGTTTCACGATATCGGCCACCTGCATCCCATAAAAAACAATAAAAGCAGAGGGCATTTGCTCTGCAGCAGAAAGCATATGAAATCAGTGAAAAACAAGTCATTTTATTTCTAGTAAAAACAAGCAACAAAGGAGTAATGCTGGGGGTCTGATGGCTGACACTAGGGCAGTTATTGGAAAGCTAGCTCTGCAGAAGAGACGGGGCATTCTGAGAGATGCACAAAGGTGAGGGCTGGGAAGATGTGAATGGAATTCAAGACTCTGGTGCACCATTGAAATGTCATTGGAACTGAACAAATGTCTTTGATCTGACCTCTGGCCCCAAATATCATCTGGTCTTCCTTCTGCATTCTTGCAGCCTTGCTCCCAGAGAAACTATAACTCACTTGTGCTTTGCATGGCGAATGTCCAAACTTCAGTCTTAAAATATTGTCATTAGAGCATCTCAGAGAGAGAGAGAGAGAGATCTGTAATGGTATGTGGGAATGACCTTCAGAGACAGGATGGAGAGTGGCAGACTGGACAACTGGCATGTAAGAGGTATCTCAGCCCACAGAAGGAGGGAGGGCATGTGAAACATCTCAGAAGGGACCTCCCTAGTTTTCCAGACAGTAAAAGTCAAGGAGGGGAGAAATACTTTCCGTCTTGCAACATTCTGTTAATGTAACCTGACAATAAAGATAAAACTAGTACTCCTAGTTGTGCTTCTTGTCTGGACTACCTCGCATTATGGGTTTGAGGAAATGCAACACAATGCCAGCAGGTTCCTGGAAGTTTTCAAATGAAGTCTGGATAGCCATCTGTCTGGAATGGTTTACTGGATTCCTATCTTGAGCAAGGAGTTGGACTACATGACTTGAAAATTTCCTTCCAACTCAATGATTCTCTGATACATCAACAGTTACCTGATAAAACAGAAAACAAAACAAAAGCAGGGATATATGGAGCATCTATGACCTAGAACAGCCGTCCTTGGATACCTTCTTCAAATATAGATTCAGCTCCCAGAATCCTCCAGACAGCAAATCATTACCAAGAATTGTCTCAGTAGTTCAACTCAATAGGTTGAACTCCACCTATTTAGAGAATGCCAAGGTTAAAGAAGTTTGACCTAGAAGCTCTCAAACAATGAAGCCACAATTAGTGTCATCTAAGACCATAGCAAAATGTTGCAGATAATTAAGGAAGAGGGAATAAAAATCTTTTGCTACTTCTCCTTTCAATGTTTAAACCAGCATTGAATATTTGTAGGGAGTTCCCTTCCCACCTAGTCTTCAAAAAGCCACAATACCTTCCATTTGGAAGCTGTGGGTGTGGGGGGAGGGGGAGATATCTTGCACTAGCATTATTAAAATGCATTCCAAAATTGTCCCTAGAATATTTGTCTTACAAAACAAGCTTGGCTCATTGGTATGAAAGGGGAATAGAGAAGTTATGGACAACTGGTTCATAGTCTTAAGAAAAAATCCCTATTATGTTTGGTCAACTTTGCTATTTCAGTCTTGCTGTCATTCTCTCTGCCCCACAATTAACATCTCATTCTCCTTCTGTAACTGAGAACATGAACATCCCCTGAAAGACAAGTGACTGATTTCCGTCACATAAAAGAACCAACAGCCCAGCTCACTCCCCCATCGTTATGTCTGAATGAGTATAAGAATTTGTCACAACTCTGCCTCCTGCTTGAAATGCATCGTTGTCTTCCCGGCTGTGTTTTTTAAAAGAGAAGATGAGACAGAGAAAGAAATGATTGAACATCAAGTACCTTAATCCCAACCTACAAGTGGTCACAATAGAGATATTGCTGTAAAACTGCCTGATGCAAACTCTAGTAAAATTATGGTGGCAGCCTGATTTTCAGAGGCATACAAATGAATTGTTGAGGATGCTAAAGAGAGAGAGTGTAGTGTTGGGGTTAAGATGTTGAAGTAGGAATGGGGACATCAGTGTTCAAAAATCCCCTCGGCAATGAAAATTTATAGCCTGACTCTTAGCCCAACCTAACTCACAGAGTTATTTTGGTGAAAATTGGAGAAAAGAATGGTTGGAATGACCCCCTGAGCTTCTAGAGGATAGGTAGAAGTCATAGGAAGATAGATGATAGATAGATAGATAGATAGATAGATAGATAGATAGATAGATAGATAGATTCATTCCCCACCATAGCCTGCTTCTCACAAGAATTATTTAACAGATATTACCAGAAATGAACTTGGCAGAGAAAGAAATCCCTGGGAATAGACAATGCATGGATTTATGGTTTGCATAGCTGAAGGTTAACACCTTCTCACCTACATGCCACTTTCACTCTTAAAATTAGATTTGTCAATCCTTTGATATACACCACCAGGCTTGACCCCTCTTTACAGAGACAGAGGCACAGTTGTTTCATTCTTCAGCAAGTTGATCCACGTATGCCAATAAATCCTGAGCTACATATATTCTGAGGCTGTGTTTTGAGATTTCACTGAGTTTGTGTGTCCACATTGGAATGTTCCCCCCGGAGAAGAAATAACTCGCTGTTTTCTGAAATTCTTGTGTTGCCTGCCAGTTTAGAATTTGCAGAATGGATACTGAAGCAGGAGCATATTAAAAGAGGTGCCAGGACTGAAAGAAACAGCATCAAGTTTATTGCAATGTTCCCTATTAATTACTTACAGCTCCAGGGGCCCCTCCTCCATCTGCATGGTGAGACCGAGTGGCAAGGACCATCTCCAGAATTGGACTCACAAAGGGTTGCTTTCCTTGGGTAGGTCTTATTGTCCTTCCACATCTCTTTCCCCCTCCACCCCCAGCATTGCCTAGTTTAGGCATCAACAAAGTAAGATTAGATATTAATGAGGATTAAGTGTCTAGCAGGCACTGGGCGGGGATGCGGTGGCGCAGCGGCTTAATGACGCTGAAAGTTGCCGGCCAGAAATGGCTGACGCTTTGGCGGTTCAAGTCCAGCCTTTCGCGTTAACAGGGTGAGCTCCTGTTTGCTCCCCAGTTCCTGTCAACCCAACAGGTCGAAAACTCACGTGAGTAGGTAAATGGGGACTCTCACTCCGGTGGGAGGAAAAATGCTGGCAGCGCCTTGCACAGAGAGACGGGACCAGTTGCCGGTAAGCGCGAAACCGCGCTCACCGGAAAAGGGTGCGAAGCAACGGAAATCCCGCCTCCTGCGCTCGCCAGCTGGGCTCTGCTCTAGGAAGGAGGCTCTGGCAAACCACTTCCGAAAAACAATTGCCTTGAAAACTGCAAGGATTCGTCCAGGCAGTCACTGCAGGGTCAGTAATGACTGAGCGCAGACAAAAAAAAAAAAAAAAGGCACTGGGTACCTGCTACGACAAAAAGGGGGAAATAGTCTGATTGGGGTTAGAGCTGGAAGTTTGCTATCTCCCAGCTCGCAAGAGTAAGTAGGAAGAACTAGCTTATCTAAGCAGCCTCTCTTCCAGGTCTTAACTGAAAGATGCATGTCAGTCACACGACACTCACTATCACTAAGAAGTGGGACGGGTGATAAGATTAAAAAGTCCTTCTGCTTAGGAAGAGGACTTGCAAATGTTGATGGTACCACTGGCCATTGTAACTGAATGAACAATTTTGATATCCTGAGCATAGATCTGTCACGTAAATTAGATTGATTCTGATTTGCTGATGATATTTCAATTATCTACATAAGGTTGTGATTACCACTGTAATTCTCAACAGATTGCTTTAAAAAGTGTGAAATATCACCCTCTGTTTTAATTAACCTGCTCTCCGTCCCTCCCCCCAAAAACCTCCCCATGTATTTGATAGAACTATTGCAGCCAAGGACTAGTGCAAATCATACCTAGGCCATAAATTTGTCAGGGAAACTTAGAATGTAGACTTAGATAAATAATGTCTAAGCTCTCCCTCACAGCTCGAAAAGCTATTCGTTTACAGGATTTGTAGCCCATCTTTTCATATGAAGGCCCTCTAGCTGGTTTACAACAATCAATAAAAGTGACAAAATCTAAACATCCAAGAAACAAGAAATGTAAAAGGATGAAAATGACAGAGACAGCAGCTACAAGCAGCAGACAAGCTGGGCACCATCTAGTAACTGAACACCTGTAGTAGGCAGAGGGAATGGCCCTGAAGGACAGGAGGAAGAGCTGCTATCAAGGCAACAGCCAATTAAAAGAAGCCTGACCCTGGCCCAAGAAAGTAACATGAGAAAATGCCTCAAACAAGTTCCTCCCTAGTTCACATGAAGATAAAGGGAGGGAGGGGGGAAGCACGTTCAGACTTGCAAGCTTCTGTTATTATAGCTATTACAATAAAAGTAGTCTTGATCTACATGGCATTGGATTCTTAGTGTGGTCTACCTTGAAGGGCTGACCTCACCTGATTTTGAAAGGCACAAGAAACCTTCTGTAATGGTATGTGGGAAACACCTTGGGAGATGGGGCAAAGAGATGCTGCCTAGGGAATGGTCAGATAAGAGACAGCATAGCCTGCAGCTGCTAAAGGGCAGCACAAGAGGCTCCGAAAGAACCCTCCCTAAGTTCTCTGACTGTAAAGGTGAATGCAGGAGAAATGTACTTTCAGACTTGCAAGGTTCTGTTAATGTTGCTTTACAATAAAGTATGATTAGTTCATCTGGTTGGGAAGGAAGGAAGGAAGGAAGGAAGGAAGGAAGGAAGGAAGGAAGGAAGGAAGGAAGGAAGGAAGGAAGGAGGCAGGCAGGCAGGCAGGCAGGCAGGCAGGCAGGCAGGCAGGCAGGCAATAAAGATGACTTCTGAATTCTGGGTGAAATTCATCACTTTCCCATCTTCATTTTGGTCTGCCTCAACTTCATCCCACCTCTTTAATGAACAGGATGAAACTGAAGCAGAGCAAATGTTAAGCCAAGCTCCAGGTTGCTCATTTCTGTGACAGAAGCAAGTTAAGTAATAGTGTTGTGCCAGACTTCAGATTTAAAGCCCAAAAAAGTATTTCAGAGCACCTGGAAGTGCTTGCATAGCACCTGCTTGTAGCTCCTTAAATCAGCAGTATCTTTTCTTGGGATGACACAGCTGACCTCCACAGCTGTGGTACAATCCAGGGAACATGCCCCCTTCCCCCTGCCCCTGGCACTTTGAAGCATCTTTTAGCATTTGTATCTGAAGCTCTGTACAGTCTTAGTAAGCAAGAGGGGAGAATGGGGATGGGGATGGGGATGGGGATGGGGATGGGGATGGGAAGGGAAGGGAAGGGAAGGGAAGGGAAGGGAAGGGAAGGGAAGGGAAGGGAAGGGGGTGGGGTGGGGTGGGGTGGGGTGGGGTGGGGTGAGGGTGAGGGTGAGGGTGAGGGTGAGGGTGAGGATGGAAGAGGAAGAGGAATAAATATAAATTATGGATGGCTGGATAGCGTAGTGGTTAGAAAACCGCCTTTGATGCAGGAGACTGGGGTTCAAATCCCGGCTGGTACCTACCTTACCAGTAGGGGTCCTTGGGCAAAGACCCCCTAACGCTTCACCTGCCTACCTCAAATATGAGAGTGACACGAACTAAGAGAGTCATGCCGGCTCGGACGTCGCCCAGATTAACAAGGTCCGCGTCAGATGTCGGGGAACCAGGACAATCTGATGTTAAGTGGGCTACTGGAACAAACCATACATGGACAAGACAAGAGAACTTGGAATTGATGGAATGCTACTACAACAGCAGACCTAATGAGAGGGGATATATGAAATGTATGAGGGAACTATGGATAGACAGAAGGCCTACATCCACACTAACTGAGAAACAACTAGTTACCCAGCGCTTCAACATAGTGAAGAGGAAGCTGCTCTCACAACTTGAGATAGACCAACTCTACATTACAATCCGGACTCAAGCAGACCTAGAAGAACAAGCAGATGTGCAGCCAACACCTGAAGCTGGAATGCCACTGCCACCTCTTCCATTACAGAGCACAGCAGCTGATATGAGGCATAAGATCATGGATAAACTAGCTACAGTCAACCCTCGAGTCCGATTACCAAGGCTCAGTGGAGAAGTACCATCAGATAGTATGCTAGAAGATGCCAACAGAGCCCTCCAGACAATCTCTACTACCACCATAACTGAAACCAATGAATTGGTATATGCTACAGCTGCTGTAATCCTAGAAATGCTTGGCTACATGATCAAGAAGAACAGCAGTACATACCCACCCTGAAAAATGAGATTGGAGGCTAAGATCAAGGCAACTCGGAGAGAAGTCAGTCAGCTGGTGGAACTACAGAAGCATGTGGAGATTAGGGATAAGACTCAGCTACTGAAAAAATACATGGGCCTGACTCAATCTGAAGCCCTAGAGACTGCTAAACAAAGGCTCACAGCACTGGCTGCCAGGCTAAGGAGATACACTAGAGAAGCAGAGGCCAAGAAGATAAATGCCCTGTTCTCCAAAGAACCATCCAAAGTGTACTCCCAACTGCAGCGCAACCACAGAGTAACAGCTGAGCCACCAGCAGCAGAAACTGAACAGTACTGGAAGAACATATGGGAGAAAGAGAAGACACATAACACCAGTGCAAAGTGGCTGCAGGACCTGAAAGCAGACCACAGCAATCTCCCAGAACAGGAACCAGTCACCATCCAACAGCGGGTCAAGAACATGAAAAGCTGGACAGCACCTGGCCCGGACATGATCCACACCTACTGGCTAAAGAAACTAACAGCAGTGCATAAACGCCTAGCAGCACAGATGAACCAACTGCTAGCAGCAGGCTCCCACCCAGACTGGCTAACACAAGGAAGGACAGTGCTGATCATGAAAGACCCGCACAAAGGAACAGCACCATCCAACTACCGGCCAATAACCTGTCTCCCCACAACATGGAAAGTTCTGTCAGGCATCCTAGCTGCCAAGCTACAAGACCATATGGGCCAGTACATGAGCACAGCTCAGAAGGGCATTGGGAACAACACCAGAGGCTCAAAACACCAGTTACTCATAGATAGGGCAGTTGCCCGAGACTCAAGGTCTAGGCAGACCAATCTGAGCACAGCCTGGATTGACTACAGGAAAGCCTATGACTCAATGCCACACACATGGATCTGTGAATGCCTGGCACTATACAAAGTCAACAGGACACTAAGGACCTTCCTCAAGCACTCAATGGGACTGTGGAAGACAACACTGGAAGTGAACTCAAGACAGCTCGCACAAGTGGCCATCAAGTGCGGCATATACCAAGGGATGCACTGTCCCCACTGCTGTTCTGCATAGGCTTAAACCCCCTCAGCCAGATAATCACAAGGTCTGGATATGGGTACAAGTTCAAGAGTGGAATCACCATCAGCCACCTCCTCTACATGGATGACATCAAGCTGTATGCTAAGACTGAACGAGACATCGACTCACTGATCCACCTGACACGGATCTACAGCGAGGACATTGGGATGTCATTCGGACTGGAGAAGTGTGGCAGGATGATAGTTGTGAGAGTATGGAATAGGGGGGTGAAGAATGTACTCTCATCCCCCTATTCCATACTCTCACAATAGTAAAGAGAGGGAAGGTAGTTAAGACCGATGAAGTGGAACTACCAGTGTGCCATATAGCAGACATAGAAACCAGCTATAAATACTTTGGTGTCCCACAGTCACATGGGAACCATGAGAAGGAGGCAAGGAAGACAGCAACATCCAAGTACCACCAAAGGATAAGACAGGTCCTGAAGAGCCAGCTCAATGGGAAGAACAAGATCCATGCCATCAACATGTATGCCCTGCCAGTCATCAGATACCCTGCCGGTATAGTAAGCTGGCCAAAGGAAGACATGGAGGCTGCCGATGTGAAGACCCGGAAGCTCCTCACAATGTACGGAGGTTTCCACCCCAAGTCCAACACCCAGAGACTGTACACCAGCCACAAAGAGGGCGGGTGGGGTCTGATGAGTGTCAAAGACACTGTCCTGGATGAAACCCGGAGTATCCAGGAGTACATCAGTAAGATGGCACCCAAAGATGAGCTGCTGAGAGAATGCTTCAGGCAGCAGCAGACATGGGAGGAAGTTCAAGCGGAGGAAATACCATGGCAAGACAAGCCCCTGCATGGGATGTACCATCAACAGATAGCTGAGGTGGCTGACACTGGGAAATCCTATCAGTGGCTGGAAAGGGCCGGACTAAAAGACAGCACTGAGGCACTGATCATAGCAGCACAAGAACAGGCACTAAGCACCAGATCCATAGAAGCAGAGGTCTACCACACTAGACAGGACCCAAGGTGCAGATTGTGCAAAGAAGCCTCAGAGACAGTCCAACACATAGTGGCAGGGTGTAAGATGCAGGCAGGAACAGCGTACACTGAATGGCACAACCAAGTAGCTAGCATTGTGTACAGGAACATCTGCACAGCATATGAGCTAGACCCTCCCAAGTCCAGATGGGAGATTCCACAGAAGGTCATGGAGAATAAAAGGTCTAAGATCCTGTGGGACTTCCAGATCCAGACAGACAGGCAGGTACTGGCCAATCAACCAGACATTGTGGTAGTAGACAAAGACCAGAAGACAGCGGTAGTGATAGATGTAGCAATGCCAAGTGACAGCAACATCAGGGAGAAGGAGCATGAGAAGTTGGAGAAGTACCAGGGCCTGAAGGAGGAAATCGAGAGGATGTGGAAAGTCAAGGCCAAAGTGGTCCCAGTGGTGGTAGGAGCACTCGGGGCCATGACTCCTAAGCTGGGAGAGGGGCTCCAACAGATCCCAGGAACAACATCAGAGCTCTCTGTGCAGAAGAGTGCAGTGCTAGGAACAGCTAAGATACTGCGCAGAACCCTCAAACTCCCAGGCCTCAGGCAGAGGACCCGAGATTGAGGAAGACATACCACCCATAGGGGTGAGAAGGGAATTTTTTTATATATTATATAAAAATAATATATCTAATAATTAATAAATATAAATAAATATAAATAAATACAAAATTTCCTTACTGTGAAATACCCATTAAAGGAAGAGTCAAGATGAGCATCATATTTGGTTAATCATGATAGGAAAAGAAACTGGAGACCCCCATTTAGCCTAAACAATGGAAAAATGCTTTTTCCTCAGTACCAAAAACGTCTATCTTAGATTATGGCTTATAAAGAAAGATAGATAGATAGATCGATCGATCGATCGATAGATAGATAGATAGATAGATAGATAGATAGATAGATAGATAGATAGATCGATCGATAGATAGATAGATAGATATTTCAGATTTATTGGACCACCATTGTTTTTGTTCAGAAAAGGAATGAGTAAATAATGTTGTTGGAGATGCAACCAGAATAACACATGTTTTTTTTTTTTTTGCAATGTCCTAAAGGTATTATATTTTGGGAAGAAGTAATTACATATATTAATTTGATTTTGGAACAAAGTTTAATATTTTCAGGTAAACAAATTATTTTGAACTACATACATACTACATGGGAATTGACAGCAGGGCACTGGAAATGGATTCTCCATACCTTTATTATTGCCAAGAGGTTAGTTCTTCAACATTGTAAAGATAAATTTATGTCTCCAATTACCCAGTGGATTGAAGACCTGATATTAAGTTCTGATCTGTCAATGAGTTGCCTGTAGGCATAGTTTATGCATGGGCAATTTCAATGAAATACAGTTATGTTTTAATAAAAAGCTCTTATATGTACCATTTATTTTTGTTGTAATTATATTGTTTCTGCTTTCCTGTTTTTCCTTTTTTAATCTGTTATATATTTTTTCTCTCTCATATTTTTCTCTCTTGTTCTCTTGAATTAAAGAGATGGAGAAGAAGAATGAGAAGAAGAGGGATGAAAGGGGGAAGAAGACAAGGGAGAAGGATGAGAAGGAGGCCCAGAAAAAAGTTTCCCACATTTGTTCCTTTTGTGGGAGGGAAAAGCCCTGTAGAATATCATGAGAATATTTGCTTTGTGAAGGTGATTGCGAATCTACAAAAAACAGATCTTTCAAGCATGCTGTCCCTCAGCTACAGAATACTTCCAAGCACATCCTGTCTTTGAAGCCATACAGCTGAGACAGCTGCCCACAAAAAAGCCAGTATACTGATTCAAACATAGTTGGGAAGTGTCCCCTTAACAGACTTTGAAGCTGCAGCATTGATAAATGAGGCTATTTGTTTTCAGCATTTAAAGGCATTTCTTCTGAGATGCAGCAAAACGCATTTATCTTGCTGCATCTCAAGAATGTCTGTTTCTGTTGTCTGTTAGTAACCTGCAGGGTTTTAAGTACTTCCAAGCAGCAAAATAAATCTTTGTCTTTCTGAGTAGGGGAAAACCACCAGTTCTGTTAGGCTGTCAGGGTATATGAAAGCTGGTGAGTGATGGAGAAATATTGCTTTGAAAAGGGTTTTGTTTTCTTGAAGCTCTTGGATAAAAGGAGTTTCAAAGGAATGGGAGGGACAAATTCAGATGCCAGCTGTTGTAGCATCAACCACAGTCAGAATGGTGTTAAAGCCATCCTATGTGCTTCCTACAGTAAAGTCAGGGAACACCAATTATCTCAAGGCATTTAAGAAGGAGATAGCATACAAACTAAATAAGAGGAGATAGCAAAGAAACGATTGACTCAATAAGTCAACTGATGGAAACTAATAGTTATTTGGGATGTACCAAGATTTGATTTGGAAATTTAATTTGAAGGCAGTTCAGTTGAATTTCCAAATCCAGTTGGCTTTCTTGATCCAATTGACAATTTGAAACCAATCATCAGATCAAACCAGGTGCCTCCAAATCAGTTTGGAATGGTACTAGCAAGCCAACTCTCTAAACCAGTGTTGTCCAAACTTGGCCACTTTAAGATGAGTGGACTACAACTCCCAGAATTCCCCAGCCAGCCATGCTGGCTGGCAAATTCTGGGAGTTGAAGTCCACTCATCTTGAAGTGGCCAAGTTTGGACAACACTGCTCTAAGCTAACCTTCAGAAAGCTTCATGGAGTCGGATTTGGTTGGTCCTTGCATTGGAGATTATTAGCAAATGTCAAAGCTGTCAGCAAGAGTGAGAAATCCAAAGGAAATGACAAACTACTATTGTTCCCAAGAAAACATTGTGTGTCCATGTAGCCCTCTTCCTGAACAAGAATTGTTGATCTGCGCATGGCCAAAAGCCATTATTTTTTCTAAGGTTGGAAAATCAGATCGGTGCAATTTGGCCTTTCCAACCAAAGTGTCAAAACCAATTGACTCAATTTTGCAGATCATTTCAAATGGACAATTTGAATTGAATCACGGCTGATCCACACGCCTCTAAGATAGATTTTCATAGCTTCTATAAAGGGGGTAGCTTATGATTTGGTGACTAGGGACAATATTTAATATTTGGGAGGAAGAAGGGCTCTGGTAGATGTGGTATTGTTAAAAATAAGGGGCTTGTATTTTTCATTTAGGCACTGTCAGGTTATCTGTTCTGTTAATTAAAGTTGTTACGTTTAATTTAGGGTATATGTTTTTTCTACTTCAAAATGACAGGGAATTGCACCATTAAAGTCTGGCGTTATGATTTGAGAGGCATCTATGGGCCGAGAGAGAGACAGAGATACAGAGAGAGGTGGAAGCTCCAGAATGGATATGTTACCCATCCAGATCAATATTACCATTGATTCCACATCTACACACACACACACACACACACACACACAATCAATTCATTTTGACTCTTGTTTCTTGACAGACAAGACCAAAGTCAAAATTGAAAGTTTTGTTTTGCTTTGTTTTCCAAATTAGCAAAATAAATCCAGTGTTTCTCAGTTTGGGTTATGATCTACATGCATTGCCATGATGTTGCCTCAAACAAACTCAGACCTGTAGTTCATTTAGCCATCATTTCAATGGCCTGGAATATGGAACAATGCTTGGGAGAAAGGAGGATTTTTAATCAGAAGAACAAGTGAAGTTTGGAGGTCAGGAAAGAGACAGAACTCTTCAAGTATTTGATAGGCCATGATATGGAAGAGAACAAACCTTTGTTAACCCAGACAGCGCAATTAAACAAGAGGAGGACAAACTGAATACTAAAGGAAATGTTCAATGCTGAACATAGTCTGACCTTGGAACCAATAAGCTAGAAGGTTGGTAGGCTGTCTCTTGCTGACGGCTTTCAAGAAGAGGACAGATAGCCACTTACAGAGATGTCCTTAAACAGGAAGTTGTATTGGGTGGCTTACATAGCCTCAGCCAAACCTTTGATTCTCTGATTTCAGCTGTAGTGGTATCTCAGTGGAGCATTATTTTGGCTTGCTAGCCCTTCTTGCCATAGAAAATATTTTGTACTCCTGATTTTATAAGCTTGATATTAAAGTTTTAAAAAATATCCACTAGAATGAAGTTGAATTGATAAGAACAGTATGGAAGCAGAAGTTGTTAGCTCTTACTATATATAGTACACTTTTTAAATCTTGTACATTTTCCAGACTCCAAACATTTATCACCCTCAGTCAATAATGAGCAAATGTAAGCAGTATACCTTGTGTAATGTGGACAAATAGCCATTGTCTTGGTGACACTCAGTATTGTGTAGAACCATGTATCATTTTGTAATAGAGTCAGGGACTGGGAAATTGGGGTTATATCACATATCCAGTTATAATGACATTTGCAAGGTATAGAACAAAAGAAACATGGTTGGGAAGATCCCAAGTTACTTTCATTATTCTCATTTCTCATGCTTTCTAAGATTTGGATCTATGTCATTTTTCAAAAGAAATGTTCCAGGAATGTACCCGTTTGCTCTGACAATGCCTTTCAGCTTTCTGTCAATTATAAACTAGACTTTCCCTAATCTGATGCCCCCAATGGGCCAGTTCTAGATCCAATATATTGGAAGAACCTAGGCTTAAGATGAATAAATACACACTCCATGCAACACATTTCCCTTTTCCCAGGTCAAAGTAAAGAAATTGATCTTCTGGACAATCAAAGACAGCTTGCTGGATTAGTGAGATTAATGGTCTCTTCCCATTTTAATGATTACTACTATGCAACATTATCTTCAAAATTTATTGCTTGCTTTAGTCAACCCAAGGACAAATGCTCCTGTTTTTATCCACTAGCTGAATGTCAGGTTCATCACTAAGATGAGATCCAAACTAAAGAGTATTATTTCATCACTCCAGGATGAAGAAGGAATCTGTTCAGAACAAATTCTTATAAGAGGCCATTTGCACCTCTGATGCTGAAATGTGAATTGGAAAGCACTTGCTGAAATGTGCACCTCTCACAATTTGGGCATTCACAACTAAAAAAAAAGTTTTTTTTTTTTAAAGCATGCTTAAAAAGCATCTATGTGGGTAAGGAAGTTGTGTGTGCGCGCGTGTGTTTTAGTGCCTTTGAGTCAGTTGATTCCTGGTGACTGCCTGGACAGGTCCCTGCAGTTTTCTTGGCAAGATTTCAGAAGTGGTTTGCCATTGCTTGCTTCCTAGGGCTGAGAGAGAGGGACTGGCCCAAGGTCACCCAGTTGGCTTGGTGCCTAAGTTGGGACTAGAACTCACCATCTCCTGGTTTCTAGCCTGGTGCCTTCACCACTACACCACACTTTCTCTGGGTAAGGAAGTACACATGCAAAAATGTGTTAGATGAGAAAAAGTATTCTTTGTAAGTTGTTGTTGTTGTTCAGTCGTTAAGTGGTGTCCGACTCTTCGTGACCCCATGAACCACATCGCGCCAGGCCTTCCTGTCCTTCGCTGCCTCCCTGAGTTTGCTCAGTTTCATGCTCATTGCTTCAGTGATGCTCTGTAACCATCTCATCCTCTGCCGTCCCCTTCTCCTTTTGCCTTCCATCTTTCCCAGCATCAGGGTCTTTTCCAAAGAGTCCTCTCTTCGCATTAGGCGACCAAAGTATCTGAGCTTGAGCTTCATTATCAATCCTTCCAATGAGCAATCATCTTTGTAAGTATATTGCAGGAAATGTGCACCAAAATGAGTATGCAATTTTAGGATGAATAGTTTTCCTTGGGGAGTTAGGAAATGCACAAACTGAAAATGACATGGCAGTCAGGAAAGCAGGGAAATCAAACCTGACCCAGAAGGATTCGTCCAACTCCGCCACAACCGCTCAATGACAGCAGCTCCTTCAGCATTGCCACTCGCGTAGCACAGCTTGGGCGCAAGCAATCTCCCTTGGTCCTTCTTGCTGCTATGCATGTGTACCGTCTGCTATCTTTGGCACATGTTTCAACTACTTAATTCTCTTTCCTCTTCACTGCTGACAGCAAAAGCCTTCTGGGATCTGATGTGCACACTTACCTTTCCTGTACTGTGTCTGTTCATCCCGTGAGAAGCTCAAAGGATGCCTGAAAATTCCTTAGAGGTCTTTCCCTGAATTCTGCCTACTGCTTTTGTTAAAATAGAGTCTATTCCTGTGCAGAAATAATGGCACAGGCATTCCTAACCACTTCTCCCTGGCTGCTACAGCTTTTCAGATGGTGGCCAATTAGTAGGACTGTGCAGATAGGTCAGATTTTGTCTCAATGAGATACTTCATCTGAAGGACAAAGCAGAGCATATCTGTCTTAATGTGATGCTTTCTTTTAATATAAAGGGGGTTCTGCACATTTCCTGCAAGGCACAGAAGCCGCTGTTGGCCAGCAAAGTGGTATAGCCACATTTCTATTACCAAAGCAGTTTGTCATGTTGTTTCATGCATTTGCTTCTAAGGAATTTTACCTGCGCCTCCATCAAAGCCATTTTTGTTCATCAGCTAACAGAATACAATTGTTTGGCATTATTTAAAGATTATATGGCACCAATACCCTTAGAAATGTACAGTATGTTTGTTGTAGGAACTGCAACTTTTGTGTCTGACCATCCCTTCATTTAAAAAAAGGCCCAGTAGCATTTGAGAGCAGATCTGTCATTCAGTTACACCAGTGCCTTAGCAGCCCAGGCAACAAATCTTTCAAGAAAAATGGATTTTTATGTTTTGCAATCTGGATACTAAGTTCACCCTTCTTTCCTCTGTATAAGTCTTTTCCATCCTTTGTAAGATTTTTCGATCCATGGAGAAACCCTCAAGAGTTGAATTCCGAGGAAGCTGCCCAAATTCTAAAGTGTAGATACCAGGAATTGATTACATAACCAAAAGCACATTGATACTTAATACAGACTCCTGTTCGGTCAAGATCGATCATGCCAACCCTCCTGAGTGCTGTTTTGGAGGAAAAAGAAGGATATAGGGAATAAATAAATAAGAATATATTTTCTGGCATCCTTCAATTACATAATGCCATTTGATATAGCTTACAAGGCATTTCTAGGCTCTAGAGTTTTAAGTATCATGAAGGGTGAAGATAAATTCTCCCTAATCAAGTTAGGTTCTTCATGACAGCTTAGATGCATTATGTACATCATGCATTTTATTGGCAACAGTATTGTAGTAATTTGCTATAGCCTTCTTCAGGAATTGTTTTGACTTCTTGGTCTAGACTACTGCTCTGGGAGTTCCTGGTGATCTCCTGGCCATCTCCTATCGAGATCCAACTCTGCTTAATATTTTGAGATCATCTAAGGTTAGCTATAGACACCTAACTAGGTGGACTTTATAACACATGAGAAGATACTAATTTCTGAGCAACCCACATGCCACATTACCTTGGCATCAGGCTGTACCTAAAGAGAGGAAATTCCACCAGGAAATAAGAGAAAGTATTACTTAGCCCGGCATATAACAGAAAATCCTCCGTCTCTTAATAAAATTTGTTGCTACTATAATCAGCTTTGTCCCCTTACACATGCATATACCCCAGATGGCTGGATAACAAATATTAGCCATCTCTGCAGGGTTGTCATATATTCTCCTGCAGAGATTGCTAATAATACATAATCCTCCTGCCCCATCACTATACAAATGAGTATTCCAATAAAGAATTTCTTTTGGGGGCTGGTGCTGTAACCTCTTGATCCCTGGGGTAGAGTGGTTGTGGATTCCTTGTCAGTTGTGTTTATGGAGTGGGGTTTGTCCAGATGCATAAGATCATTTTTCTTATTACTTTCTGGTTTTTAAGTGTAAGTCACCCAGATTTGTTCTGGAACTGGTGACCTCTAGATGATGATGATGATGACAACAATACCAATATCAACAATATTAATAACTACTTGCAACACACATGTAATAGCAATGGTCTTTAATTGTATGCATTGGCCAGAGTACATTTTCAATATTTCAGAATTCAAAGGAAAAATAAAACCATTTGGCGGTTGTAATATTTATAATTCAGATTCTTTAAACACACACACAGACACACAATGTCTCTACTCTCACTTTTTCTTTGTAAAGAGACATAGTGTTGAACAGTGTCAGCTTCCTGTAAAGCTTGGGTTTCTGAATGACATTTTAGGAGGCAGAAATCATATCCCATCACGCTAAAATTAAAAAACAAACAAACAAACTAGTGTTTCTGTCAATCCAGACAGTGTCTCTGTCAATCGTTGTGTCTGTGTCAATCACTGTTCAGTCATTCCTTAAAAACACTGAAAAGCCAGAAGATGCTTTTCTCAGAAAATGAGCAGAAGAGGGCCTCTATGTTTGTTGGAAGAAAGTTCTTTCTGGAACAGAGACAAATGAAAACTGGTAAGCTGGGTTTTATGACTTAATTGAGGAGCTCCTTCCTCCCTTGAAACCCTCTTTCTGATGCCCATGAGGTACAGCTGGTTTTTATGGTGCCCTTGACAGGTATGTGGGAAAGAACTGAGAATACCACCCTTGCAGTCATCAATGTTTCCAGGTTTGAAGGGGCACTTTGGAGCAACCGGTATGGTATAAGGGATCAGGTATTGGACAAGGAATAGGACAGATCCAGATATGAGTCCAGCATCAATCATGAAAACTGGAAAATGAAAGACTGTGGGGCCGTCATTCTCTCTCAGCATATCTTACCTCACAGGGTTGGTATTGCAGAGATTAAATGAAGGGAGATCCAACTGTAACTTCTGAAGAAGAAGCAGGACATAAAATTAAGAATCAATTATACCAGAGATTGTGGCAGAAATACATGAATAATAGCTATACTGTAATCAGATCTGGGTAACTAGGAGCTGTGATTTTTATTATCCAAATCCTCTGGAGCAAAGTTACATCCAGAATATCATTAAAAATTAAAAAGCCATCTCCAGGACACAGATGGTGGAAGCACACTTAAGAACGTTAAGATGGAGGAAGTTGCAGACCAGCATAAGCATACGCCTTATTGGAATATGGAATCCTGCCAGTTACAAAGTGTTATTCTGTATCTGTGAAGGTGAACTATCAACAACAGCAACAACAGACCTTCAGTTGTCAAGCCATATGTAGAACAGTTTTCCCAGTCAGCTTCACATTGCTCCACTTTATTGTCTTTTCAAATAACGCTGTGCCAAAGTCTGCCTTGTAATTTCTCAGAAGTGAAAAGACTTTCACAGTATTAGGATGCTTGAGATTTTTTTCTTTTAAATCAAATTCTCTTGGTGCTTCTGGAGCTAGCATCATTGCCTCTCTCCTTTATTGTACCACCATCTCTCCAGCAGTATGCAGTCTCTGTGGCTTCCCATATTTCAAGGGAAGGTATCAGGAGAAAGTTCCTCTCATGGGCCTTTTGTCTTCCAGATCAGAAAATATGGCAGCCAGGGAGGTTTCAGAGTGATAGGAATATGTGCAACATGAAATAACAGCACCAGTAATACACTTTCCATCATCTCTAATTGCTAATGTGCAAAAGGTCCAAGTTCTCCACAATATAAGCATTGGCCTTGGGTGTGACTACATCATACAGCAACAATGACTACTGGGTCTTGGGCTGTGAGAGGATTGAGATCCAGTGGTTGAGGAAGATTCTGCCTTACTTGCTGAACTATTAGGTCACTGCTCCATCTGGGTTGTGCCTTGGTTCAGTTACTACAGAAAGGTAAGATCCTCTTGCAACCTTGCTTACTATGAGTTATGTTGCAAACTCATAGTAAGCAAGGTTGCAAGAGGATCGGTAGCCATTGCTTCATCCAAAATAGATACAAGTTGTTTAAAGAAATATTTTTACTACAACAAATTAATAGCCATACATACAAAGACATTCTGCATGAGAATCCTGTCCTATATATATATATGTTTCAAGGTTCAAATCCAAGGATTTTTCCTCCTTTCTTTTCAGGTCAACAGTCTTTTGCTGCTCTTTTCTCAGCTGTCAATC
Organism: Liasis olivaceus; assembly: GCA_030867105.1. NCBI lineage: Eukaryota > Metazoa > Chordata > Lepidosauria > Squamata > Pythonidae > Liasis > Liasis olivaceus. The sequence continues at coordinate 6,871,854 of CM061354.1, forward strand.
TCTTGGCCATCTGTTCACTGTTGAGACAGTAGCTGTCTGTGGCATGAGAAAGCTCTTGTCACACCAGTTTCACCCTTTACACTGGCAGGAGTCTTAGGCTTGAAAATGAGCTCTGAAGTCCAGGAATCAGCAGTGAACAAAGGCAGAGCTAAGGAATCTCCTTGCTCTTCTGTTTTCTTAAGATCTCAGATGAGCATACACAGGTATTGAAGCAACAGAATATATGTTGAGAGTTAATTCCAACAAGTAGTTCCTTGTATTGAGCTCTCCAAGGTTCTGAAAGAGCCAAAAATGGTCTCATATATGCTGACTCATGGTCAGTATATATATATATATCCTTATCAGGCATCCATGACGCTTTCACCCAGGTTAACATTAAGCATGTATTTTCAAAAATGTTGGACTATAACTCTCACAATCCTTGTCAGTGCTGATATCTGGTTGGGCTGATGGAAATCCAAAGCATCTGGCTGGTATCAAATAGCCAACTGCTGTGACAGAGGACATCAAAACATGAGTATTATACCCAAACAGTAGCTACATATTGGTTTTCCCATTCATTTTATCCTAACAGTTTGTATGCTAAGCTATACAGGAAAATGTCAGGGTATCAGTCCATGAAATTAAACTCAAGAGGAAGTGGGCCATGCAGCGGGATAACAATTCAAAACACATAAGTTGAATGACCAAAGAATGATTAAATCAGAAGAAAGTTAATGCTTTGGAATGACCAAGTCAAAGTCCCAACCTTCATCCTAGAGAAATGTTGTGGAAAGATCTGAAGCAGGCAGTTCATGTGTGGAAGCCCACCAGCATCTCTGAGTTGAAGCTGTTCTGTAATGAGGAATGGGTTAAAATTGCTCCAAGCCAATGTGCAGGACTGATCAACAGTTATTGGAAATGTTTAGCTGCAGTTATTGTTTCCCAGGGGGGCACACCAGTTATTGAAAGCAAAGGTCCACATACCAAATATGTAGCTTTGGATCATTTTCCTCAATAAATCAATGAACAGGTGTAATGTTTTTGACTGAATTGCTTAATTGGGTTCTCGTTATTTAGTTTTAGAACTTGTGTAGAGAACAGATTGTGTTTTAGGTCATATTTATGCAGAAATATTGAAAATTCAGAAGGGTTAACAGACTTTTCAGCACCACTGTATAAGCCAGTGTTTCTCAACCTTGGCAACTTGAAGATGTGTGGACATCAACTCCCAGAATTCCCTAGCCAGCCATGCTGGCTGGGGAATTTTGAGAGTTGAAGTCCATACATCTGCAAGTTGTCAAGGTTGAGAAACACTGGTATAAGCTAAAGATTGTACTACAAATGGTTGTGGATTTTTCTTAAAGCTCAATGTGTGTTACAAATTGAGCCCTGTGCTATCAGATGTGAGCACCACTGACTGTTAATTTCCAGGTAGTTATACATAGAATTGGAGCCATGCTGTTTCTAATACCTTACGTTGCTATGCTGCTGTTCTTCTCTGTGCATGGTGGGGTGGTTGTTTCTGTAAATATATTATGAACTCCTATATTTCAGAATTTACCATTATGTCCCTGATTACCCCAGCTCTTGAGAGAAGGCAGAGCTTCTAATTCTGTTTTATTAATCTCTTGGGCTTTGGTGCATTCCCCACTGCTTTGTTTAAGAAATGCTTCATTAACTCTTTGCTCCATCATGTTCTAAATTTTTATTCATTCATTCATTCATTCAATTTATATGGGCACTTGTCAATTATACTGATGCATAATTGGGTATCACCACCATACTGATGATACCTAACCTTGTGCTGATGGATGACCTCACCCAGCAGCTATGTGCAGAGCAGTGTTTTTCACACTTGGCAAGTTTAAGAGGTGTAGACTGGGGAATTCTGGGAGTTGAAGTCCACAGCTCTTAAACTTGCCAAGATTGAAAAACACTGGTGTGGATGTTAAGTAGGAGCAAGGAAAGAATAAAGCCCCAAGGAACCCCATAAAGCAAAGGCTTAAGACTAGACCTCTCCCTGCAAAAACACCCATTGGAATCAACCTCAGAGGAAGAACGAGAACCATTGCAACATCATGCCCCCATCCTATCCCCTTAACTAGTTCAAAAGGATCCTATTCCAATGGAAGTGGAAGCTGCTGAGAAGTCAAGTAGGAGAGATGAATGCACCCACTACATCCCACTGCCAGCAATGGCTTCTGGAGGAGGGAATAGACCATCACCTCCTTGAGTGAAGGTAGGACCACCCCCTCATTCAAGGATGAATTGACCAGGACTGAACCTGACTACATGACATCTCCCAAGAGCTCTTGACTTACCAGAAGGGACATGGATCTAGCATCTGAGTGGATACACTTATTGTCCCAAAGACCCTGTTCATTTTCTCAGACTCAACCAGCTCAAACTCCTCCCATGTAATCAAGTTAGACCATACCTCAGTCAACTACAGAGAACCTGCACAGGTATGCCCATTCCTATTTCAGGACAGAGGTTCCCATCCACCCCTCGTTGATATGACAAATTCATCTAGTTAGATAATCTGGCTCTTTTGGGTCACTTCTGCCCCAGCACTCATCCATTTTTAGCTCCAGCCACACATTTCACACCAGATCTTGAGTTCCTCACCTAATCTCACCTGGCCAACCAGAGACATAAAACGGCATTCTAAGCCCTCTCTAAGACCAGGGCAATCTAAAGGTTGCTGCTGCCCCCTACCCACCTCTCACCTGGAGGGAGAGCAGATACCTCCACCTTGGTTGCCCCCTGTCCACCAAATACATCCACTGTAATCATCTAATGCAGCTCCTTTCTGGGACCTCCATCTGCACTTTTCAAAAGTGCCAATACTTTTCATCTGAGATGAAATCTGTGGTTGTTGATTTCAGCTTTTTTTCTGTTGCAGAGATGATGGCACTTGGCAGAAAAAAGAAGACAGCAGAAAAACATCATCATCACCTCCTCCACCTTCTCCTACCAAGTTCACTTCTTCTGTGCTCACCATCAGTCTATGGTGATGCAATGAGGGGTTTCTTCAGCCACCTTATTGCAAAGCCTGAAGCTGTTCATCAGTAGTCTATGGTTCCTTTTTCAGGCACAAAATGTGTGTTTTTTCAGAGTTACCCCAACAACTGTAACAGCAGTAAACTGCTTTCTAGCATAAGGAATCCTCCCATCCACCAAATGGGGGATGCACTATTCTGGTGAACCAGCTAGTGAAGAAAAAGGTGTTAATAAATTTTGAAAAGGTCTAATGCAGTCTCATTTTGTGAAAGATATGACGTTTTCATGTCCAGGTCTACACTGTTTTCACAGCTTACTCGAATGTTTCCTTGAATACCATTTCAGTCCTTCAATCCTGCTTACTAAAGTCACAAGCAGTTGAACAAACTTCCAACTTCTTGTTCTCAAAACATGAGAAAATGGATGTGCTCTGCTGAGAATCCTTAGCAGCCAGTAGGACTGAACAAATCTTTGAAGGGGCATCACATAAGTGAAGATCCTTTTCAAAAGGTTGTGTGAAGTGCTGCAACATTCCCATTTCTAAGCATTGGACGTCTCTCTGCATAAGTGGCCCTTGTGCATATGCAGCCCATATGCAAAAACCATTTCTGATGGAGAGAAGGAGTGGATTGACACACATCAGCCTGTCTCAAAACACTGCACAGTTGGAGACCTCTCATCTCAGTGGAAGAAATATCTCGCTGAGGTGGAATGACACAATCTGCCCTTCTAGCTACTAGAATTACTAGAGTGATGTGAAGCAATGTGGTTGCATCACTTTTAGAAATGGGATTGAGTAACATTGATTCATGAAGTAGCTTCAGAATGGTGCTTTCCACAAACCTTCAAAGTGTGGCTTCAAAACTTTGCACAGCCCTGTTCCTAAAGCCATAAAAGTCCTTTTTCCCAAGGGACAACTGATATTTGATGGGAGCATCTGGTAAAAAACCTATGGAAATTAACTTAATATAAAGGAGATAAATCTGGTGGGACCCATGAGACATCCAGACCCAAGTCTACGAAATTTTAACAGGGAATGCAAGCACACTGTATTAGAGAAAGGCAAGAGTATTTGGATCACATTAATCCATATTCATTTTTTAAAATATTAAGTTCTTTATAAAGATAGCTGTGAGTCCTTATCAAAAAACCAATGAACAAATTAACAAACCAACCAAACTACATTATCATTGATTTGCACTGGCGAAATTTCCAACATGGAAAGCGGCAGACTAAAAATGAGTAAGCTCTCTGAAGTACTGTCTGAACCTTTAAAATGTCAAGGTGAGCATTTGATAAGACAAAACACTGATTGTTTTGTCCAGATTTAGCTCCACAACTAAGGCTAAATGTTCCAGGATTCAATTCAAGACTTTTAAACATGAAGCCCTCAAAATGTTCTACCTCAATGGGGAAATATGTCCATGTTCTCACCCCTTGCCCTTGGTAAGGTCCCATTGTGTGCTAGACATGTTGTCTTTTGCATAGACAAAGAAAACTCTTAAAAGAGATGGAACATAATTTAGCTGAATTCACTTGGAGTGGGGAAAAAAACATCATCTGATATTTTTCAGGGGGCAACATGCTGGGTAGTTTCCAGATTAATTTGCAGTAAACCTCAGAGAGCTCACTAATTTCTAGTGAACACTATAAAAATAACCAAGATTGGCCTCTTAAATGTTGCCTGCTTTTTATGAGCCTTTGTTACCATTGAACATATCAGCCTTCCCCAACCCCGGGTCATCCAGATATCTTGGACTTCAACTCCCAGAATCCTTAGTCAGCATTGGCTATACTGGTGATGCATTCTGGGATTTGGAATCCAAACATCTGGAGGGTCCCAGGTAGGGAAAAGCAGACTCTTCCACCTAGTTTGTCTTACTTTTCTTTCAAGTTGTAAATATGACCTTCCTTTCTCCTTTCTATAATACAGTTTGATTTTCTACAAATATTGTACATGAGGACAAAAATTAAATTTAAAAAAAAACATAAAGCAATAACTTGATGATAAGGCCAATTGATTGCATGGAAGTAGACTATAAAATAGACCAGTATTTGGAGTACACCATGACATGGGAGTACACTAATTGAGATAATGATAGGCAAGTCCTCTGTATTACAGTGTGATCAGTTAATTGTACACTTCAGCTAATTTATTTGTTTTAATGTCCCAAGGGTCTATCAGTCAAAAAATGGGCACTGGAAATATAATGACAGAAATGGAGGGAAATGGAGAAGTGATATCTTCTGGCACATGCCCAAAGATATAAAGATTGAAAACACATAGAGCTCTGACCCCAAATTTTCATCTGGCCAGGCCATTTCTCCTTAATTCTTGACCTTCATAGGTCTGAGAGGGAAACATGACCTATTTTCTTGCTCCTTAAACACAAACACTCATTATGTTCCAAATATTTATTGAACATATTCAAGAAAGGAGACTGGAAGGTCACACTAATAGGCAGAAGAGTTATGAGAAGTACCATGCTCCTGGTAACAGTTGTTGATTTGTTATCCTCGCTGTTTTAATTAGAAAGTGTTGAGCTCTTCTGCCTTGGCACAGTGAGAACCTCATCTGATAAATGTGCTTTTTGATGGTGAGAACCTTACCCAGGTATATCTACTGAACTCTAAAATAACATCACAATATTGTATTGTAACCAATGCAAGTAAGAGGACGTGCTCAGACATAAAAGATCTGCACATGTGCTAGGCATCTCTTCTGGCAGTAGTTTGCTGATCTTCCTTCTCCTACATTGTTGGTCAGCTGGTTTTTAGATTGTTTTTCCTTTAGCATAAGAAATGAATGAACTGATGTACCCCCCATTTGGGACCAAAGAAACTGCACCTTGCACCTTATTTCACCCCCCTGGGATGCAATAAGGACATAAGAAGAGCAGAGACCTCATTGCAAGAGTGGTCCCACTTTGTGGTAGCTCCCGAATCCTATCTTTATTTAGCTAGTCAGTAGCCTACATTCATGCCACATGGGAAACTCAACTTCTAAATATGCCAAGAACTAGCCATGGCTGCAGGTTAGCCATGGCTTCAGCCATGATCCTAGATCTGATTGATTGATACATTTTATACCATTTATCCCCATCCCAGTCTGGAGGGACTCTAGATATTCACAGATTTAAAAAAAAAAAAAAATAAACAGTAAAACATGGTAAAAACAACAATAATAAAATACAATAATAATCAGTCATAAATTACGCATTCCATTACTGCGTAATACCCACAACGATCACTCGCTAAGTCCAATCACACTATGTCTTCATGTGTTGTACAAACTAGATCAAAGTCTTATGTACACTAAATAAGGAAGACATTTTGCATTTGATTATCAGAGGTTGACAGTGTACACCCAGAATTCTATCGTCTTAAATCTCAAGATTCTCATTTAGATGGAATGTCTTATCATACAATTTCTCCAAATAGTCTAAAGTTGGCTGCTCTGATTAATGGAATTACTCCAGGATCTGGAAGAACATCTTTCTAAAATCTGCTTGTACTTCTGATGTCAATTGCAGGAGCTAGGCCCTTCTACCTGCCACTTTATTTAGACATACTCCAGTCTCTTCTTGGTATCTAACAGCAGCAGTGATGGAATCATTCCAGATCCATCCATGTTTAGCTTACTCCACATCCACATTAGCAACCCAAGAAATCCAGTTTATTTCAAAACCATTGAATCCAGTTTTGGTTTCAACCCTGTCCTTGACCTGTCCTTTGCTCAAATACCAGACCAGCCAACACGTTTTCTTTAAAAAAAAGAAAGGAAAAAGGAAAAAAAAATCTCTAGTATGGAATGGTTCTTTTGAATGCCCAGCTATTTCGAATGGATGCTGTTTGTTGAAAATGAAAACACACCATTTCACTTTTTTACAGTATTTTTTTAGCAGTACTGTAACCCAAGGGTAGGTATTGTTCCAATTGCTTGAAAATCAAACTTTTCTTTTGATTATAAATTTATAGTGAGTAGAGTGAAGGGCTGATGATGAGAGATTGGAAATGATGAACTAGAAACACCTTAAACCCCTCACACTGAGGTAAAAGATTTATGTGAACTTGAAAAGAAGCCCACTTATATATACTATTCTCAGATCTGGGCTGATCTTTGCCAGCTTTCATTTCTAAAGCTGGCTTCTGCACAAACCAGCAGAGATTATCCAAAGCATCAGAAGATTAAAGTTGAATCTTTCAGGTTGAGTTGAATCTCTTCCAAATCTCCCCTCTTTCTTATTTGTATGTTGTTATTGTTGCTTTCTATACTCTTTGCCTCAGACTCAATGCTTAAAATAACTCTGTAATTAAGTATATATGATAGTCATACTGAAAACGGAAACAGCAATGGTACACAATCAAACTGCGTTGTACGCATTTTCTCGGCAATCATTCCAACAACCTTTTAATTTTACATTAGCATTGTGCCCATGTGGAAAGAGGAATTGAAGGTAAACAGTATAATGAGATTTTAGGGAATTTGTGGCCATACAAAGATATAAACTGGAGGGTTTCTCTTATGCAATTCTTTGATTAGCCTGAGTTCCCTCCTATCCAGTCTTGTGCAGGTTCCCTGCTCTTCTTTGAATATGTCAATAATGGAAGTTAAGATTTATGCATGTAAAGCATGGTCTAACGCACAGTTATGGCATATATATTTCAAAGTGGCTCTTTTAAATGTAGCCCTCCTATCATCTGGCAGAACCCAGACAGAATACACTGACTTCAGACTGTTGATACACCTCCCCATGAAGAAGAGATGTATGTACTAGGTCACAAGCAGAGCAAGATTGCCCCACGTCTGCATGCTTCAGATAGTGCTATTTCTGAAGAAACAGATACATTTATTTGCATTAGATTAAATTGTTTGTGGGGTGTGTGTATGGTGCTAAGTCAAGTCTCTGTGATGGAATGGAAAGAGAGGAGTCAAGGACAGAAGCATCTCCTCAGCCCTTTTATTATTATAATAATAAAAAGAGAACTAAAAAGGGTAAGATGTGATGGTTTGGAATGAGAAGGTTCAAGGACAGAAGCATCTCCTCAGCCCACAGCTTGAGCATGGGAAAGCAAAGAGGATGAGACTGGCACCACCCTAAGGAATTCGTAGTGTTTAGTTGCTGGCTTGGAGAGTTCAGAGTGAGTCTGGCGAGATTCTGTCTAGCAGGTGAGAGCTAATAAAGTAACTGAGCTGTTCCAGTACTGTCTCATGGAGTTTCTTCGGCTTAACCAGACATCAATCTTGCCAGACTCACTCTAAACTCCCCAAGCCAGCAACTAAACACTACGAATTCCTTAGGGTGGTGCCAGTCTCATCCTCTTCGCTTTCCCATGCTCGTGCTGGGGGCTGAGGAGATGCTTCTGTCCTTGACTCCTCTCATTCCATTCCACAGTCTCATTGTCCTGTGTTCTTATACAAGTTAGTCCCTCGGGGTAGACACAAAGGTATGATTTTATTACACACTTCTTATAACTTGTTATGCTTGAATCTCACTCCAATCTCTTCAGAAAGAGTTTCTCTACCCCCAAAAAACTGGAGCATTGCATTTGCTTTGGTAAGCAATTCTAAGCTGCTCTTTTCCCGTGATCTGAACAGCTACTGTACTTTGTTTCAATATTGACTGTGTTAATTTTTTTTTAATACTGAATGTTTTAATATTAACATTAAGGTGGGTTTTTGCATGTTATCTTTTCTTCCTGTTAATAAGCTTTGCTTTGGTTTTCCTATGCTGAGATTGGTCTAGCTCCCAATCATAGAAGGAAAGGCTGAATCATCTGGTCCTACACCTCTACACTATATGGTCTGGAGGCTGCTCTATTGAAATTATTTCACTTGTACTTTTACCTTTTAATCATCAGAAAGATAACACGGGTTGTGAGAATCCCATCTCTTACACATGATGGGGTTAATGGGTGGGTGCCAGATAAAGATTTCGGGATGGCAGTGGGAAAAATGTACTCCAAAGCAGGAGGAAGGAACAGAGTATGAAGTTCCAGATGGTCTCTTAGAGAAGAGATTTGAGATCTTCAATTTTCCAGCCTAGGGATTAGTGTCCACTATAAACTCACTACTCCACACGTTGCAAATTTGCAAGTTTAATTCTGAAGTTTTGGATGATGTCCTTGGAACCCTTCAGGGATCATGCTGGTGGTGTGACCATATGAATAGAGGGAGCTGCCGGGCAATGCTTCTACTCAAATCCTGTCATTAGGCTTTGAGTCAGCCTCATTCAACTTCAGCAATAAGCATAATTTGAAACGGGAAAAGCTTAAATTAAAAAGTGAAAGGCATCCAAGAAAGAAAGAAAGTGACCAGCTTTTGAAAAACCATAATTTTCAGCTGAGCAATGTGTCATATGAAATAAAAGCTTTTCATGCCCTTTTATAGCACATGACTAAGAGTTACAACGCATGATTTATCTAAACCTGATTGACAAATTCTAGAAGTACTTCCATGTGAAAACTACTAAAGAGTTGCCATGGCACTCCTTCTTCCTTGGCTTACCTAAAGAGAATGGGAAATCTGCAAAGCTGAAATCATAACAGCAATGCAAGAGTTTTAAGAATATTTCATTTCCTCATTCTAAGAAACCAGTGACAATAAATATAAGTCTTGAGTTTAACAACACAGCAGGAGGCAACTTTCATTCAGACATAATTGGAGTGTCAGAGTTCCCAGCATCCTTTATGATTGGCCAAGTCTGAAATTTAGCAAGACCTGGCATTACTCATGCTGTTCATCACTAAGTTAGAATAACCCATTTCAAGAACAGTAGGGATGGACTTTGGTTGCTCTCTTCCTGAAATTATGGGGACCCAGTTAAGAAGAAAACATAGAAATCAAGAATTTGACTTAAGAATGCATTTCATTTGCTACCTAGACTTTCAGGGAGGGGACATGAATTTTAGTATTCCATGCAAAAGGATCTATAGTACTTCAGTAGTAGAGTACATGCTACGAACTGAGATGGTGAGCCCAATGTGTTAATTTCTAGTTACAGGAAGAAAAAAATCCACAATCTTTTGAACTGAGGAGTGTTTCCCCCATTCAGTTAACATATGTCTTCATACCTGATGTTAAGTGGAATTGAGGAACTTGGGTGTGCAGGCCAGACAAAAATTATCTTGGTAATTCAGTTCTGATTTTTTATCCTGTTAGATTTGGATGATTCCAAAGATCAGTTCCAAATGAATTCTAGTTGAATTCAGATGTTCAAATCAAACCATTGAATTGGATCCATTTGATTCAGTTTTCCAAATCGATTTGGAATGAACCACATTTCTGTGGTTGTGCAGAAATCATCTGAACTGATTTGGAGTCAGCTGGTGATTCAGTTGCACCACCATCAGATTACTGATTATGTATACAGCCCTATTCAATACCATCTGTGGAAGAGCAGGCTGCTTAGAAAAACCGTAGGCCTCTGTGCTGCCTTCTTCCCCTCCCATCTGAGCCCTTCCCCAGCATGGCAGAGTTGCCAATAGTTGCAACCTTGACACAGGTGTGTGTGTGGGGGGGGGGGGGAGAGACCTGTTTTGGAGCTCTGCAGCCACCAGCAAACAGAGTACAGCAGCCAAACAAAAGAAGGCATTTTTCCTTCAAAGGGAGTGAATGATCCAGAGGAAAAAGAAGTATAGAGGCAGAGCAAGGAAAAGTGCAAGAATAAAAGCACCATGTGGAAAGTTGGAAGTCTTCTACATGCTGGTCAGTAACAGAGAAGAAAAAAGCAGAAGAAATTCCAGAGAGAGGAATTAAGGCAGAATGGTGTTTGTGAGAAGAAAATGTTGCTATAGAATAGTTATACAGTAGAGTGTAGTACAGTGATAGTAATAGTAAAAAGGAATTGTTATAATAATCATAGAATAGTCATAATACAGGGTATAGCGTAGATGAAATATTGTAAAAGTAAGAGTAATTGAATAGTAAGAGTACAGTAATTGTAATTGGTATAGTAATAGTAATTAGTTTAGTAATATAGAAATAATAGCAATAGGATAGAATACAGAAGAGAGGCAATAGAAGACAGTCACATATAGATTTGTAAGTTTCTAATTTCACTTTTGTGTATTGTTTTTTTCAAAATATCTCCCCAACTCTTAGAGGGAGATAGATATATATTTAAAAAAAAAAATTAGTCCAGTGTTTTTGTGTCTCTTTTGACTCTGGGTCAATCTAATTGGGTACAGTTTTAAAAAAGGACCTATGACACCATCCATCTGTGCAATCAAGACAGAGTTACATATCATGATCTCTTTGGGGGGGAAATAAAATCTATCCTACAAGAAAACTCTTCCCTCTTCATTTATTGCTAAAAGGACAAGTATAACAATAACTCTTGTCTGGATACGAATGAAGCAGTATCATCTTGGAAGGATGAAGCGAGATCTTCCTTATCTTCCCCCATGGCCAGTTCTCCTTGGCCAAGTTATCCAAATTCTTGTTTTGTAGCAATTCTTTCCTTGGCAGTGACAGTACCGATCTCTGAGAGAATGGGAAATCTGTGAAGTTGAAATCGTATCTGCAATGAAATAGTTCTAAGTATATGCTATTTCCTCTGTTTAAAATTCCCAGTTAAAAATGCAACAAAACAAAACAACTTCTGGATGGTAGAAACTTGGCGTGGAATGGATAATTTCTTTAGCAAAAGGGAACTGGAAGAGTAAAACACAATGATTCCTTGACCAAATCATTGAGCATTGCCTACCTTAGCTCGACTTCCAAGTTTGCAAGTTGAAAATGTAGACATTCACCGTAAAGTACCTTCAAGCTAGGACAGTCACTGTTCAACAAATGGCTACACCAAGGTGACAATGAAAATTCCCTTCTTCCCTTCCCCATTTTCTGGTGCTACTGAAACTTCATTTAATTAAGCTGATTGACAACGTGATCAACTGAATTAAAGGAAGAACACCAGAAAAAAAAAATCTATTTCTCTATCCTGGGCTATTTCATGCTTCATATAACTTTTGGTGTGCTGTTTTTTGGTACTGCTAAGGTAAAGAAAGAGGAGGAAATGGAGCGAAAGACTTTACACATGTAATAAGAACAGTGCTCTTGCAGGGCACTGTTAATGAGCCTGTTGAAAGGACAGATGCTTAGAAATACAGGTTTATGAATAAAAACATGAAGGCTGGCAAGCAATGGCTTTTAAAAATGAAGCTCTCTCTTTTGCGAGCCGGTGGGAGTTCAAATTGGGAAGGCGGGTGCAAAATCAGGTGTGGTTGCGGGTTTTGTGTGCATGCATGGAGCAGTTCAGGAGAGAAAGAGATACATTTAGAAGTGACAAATTGCTTTTTTTAAAAGGCCAGAGAAACAAACTGAAAGGGCTTGCTTTGACCCCCCCCCTTTTTTTTTTTTTTTGCATACTGCTGTTGCCCTGTGGGCTTTATTACGTGTTAACTACAAGAAGATAGGTAAGCTGAAAGCTCCTGCATAAATCCAGGTTGCGTTCGCAGGCTGAGTATTTCATAACATCCTTGTCTCTTTTCTTAAGGAGGATACAGAGCTGTGTACCCAACACTTCCTGTCAGGCTCTCCCCCCACGACATGCAGGAATAACAAAAGAGACAGGCTTTCCAACTATGCTTGAATAGGTTTCCTTTTCCTCCTCTTACAGAGCAACTGGCAGGAGCACAGCTTAGTTAAATATAACCCCTTGGCGGGCCTTTCTCTGAATGTGGATTGGCCGAGTTCGCTTCCTTGCCCTGGAAAGTGATAACGATGACTTCACTGCATGGGAAGGATGTTCTTCTGTCCGTATTTGGAAATGGCTGTGGGTGTTTCGACAGCCTGTCAGGTTAAGAGGTTGTGACAAGTGTTAGGGCAAGCTAACTAATGGCGATAACCTCAACCTACCGGCTTCGTCTTGCTATCTTCTTTTCTCCTCTCCAAGACGCCATTCTTTTGTGGAGAAAAGAGTCCCTTTTGTCAAAAAACAGAGTCTGGCAGCTTCAGACATTTGTGGTATACATTTTATTAGAAGCTTTAAAGAGGACATAAAAACTAAAACTAACACAGAATAAAAAGAAGAACGAGAGAAAGAAGAAACAAAAATAAAAGTGAAGAAAGCAAAAATAAATCTCTTACTCTAGGATTACCAAAAAAAAAAGCTTTCTTTTTTCTATTATCCCTTTTTTTCTAATTGTTGAAACCACAAATCATAAGTGCATTTTTTTTTCTGTTTCAGGCAAAAAGTCTATAAGGCAGTGTTGTCCAAACTTGGCCACTTTAAGATGAGTGGACTTCAACTCCCAGAATTCCCCAGCCAGCCATGCTGGCTGGGGAATTCTGGGAGTTGAAGTCCACTCATCTTAAAGTGGCCAAGTTTGGACAACACTGCTATAAGGGGTTTCCAGTCAGCCATAAATGTAGCTATTGTCTTTTCTCTAATTAAGGACATTAATTTAGCCATCTCTGCAAGTTCCATCATCTTCACCAACCATTCCTCCATTGTGGGCAGTGCTGAACCTTTCCACCGTGGAGCATAAAATCATCTCTCTGCAGTTGTCATATATAAAAACAAACCTCCATGACTTTCTTCCAGGTGTCTGTCCATTAGTCCCAAAAGGAAAGCCTCTGGTTTCAGCTGTACATTAGTCTTTAAAATTTTCTGAAAGCGTGTACATATTTGTGTCCAAAATTTTCTGGCTTTCTTACCCATCCGCCAGACATGATAAAATGTCTCTTCGTGTTGTTCACATTACTAGCAAAGATTTGAAATACCTTTATACATTCAAGAATGTTTCTCTGGGGACAGATACCAACAATATATCATTTTATAAAAAAGCTCTTTAAGGTTAGAACATAATGTAAATCCTCTCAGCCACATATTTTCCCATTGTTCCATTTGTATATTGTAACCAAAGTTTCTAGACCATTTTATCATACATTCTGTCACTTGTTCTTCTGTTTATACATTTTAGCAATAGCCTGTTCATCATGACTGCATAATTCTGTTTCAGACTCAGTCTTACATTGTTGAAAACCATGAAATCTTTTACCCACTTTAAATCTTTCTAATAATTGTACATAAGAACCCCATGCAGCTCCAGACATTTGTGACTCTGCTTTTCCATGCCAGGCATTGGTCTGTATAAGCTTCACTCCTGAAAATCTGCTGTGGGTCAGGCTGTCCTTTAAATAGTGCCCTCCTGTCTTCCTGTCAGCTACTTGAGGATAGTCTATATCTCAAATGCCAGAATGTCTTGATTATTTAATGCTCTCCTTTCATTTCCTTGACAGCCTTGTCTACCCCTAATAAAATTGTGCTTAGAGGCTGACACTATCTTTTGCATTCTCCCCTTCAGGAGGATTGGAGAGGAAATAACCTGTATCACTCATAGGCAAAGAATGAATCCCCCACCAGCTTATTCTGCTGCCTGAGTTACTGAACAAGTCAGAAATGAAGAGCTAAGCTACACAATCCGCAAAGTATTTCACAGGTCCAATTTTTATATATTTAATAGAAGACACGCAAAAGAAGGGCAGGAGGATAAGGATTGTGGTAAGTCATGAGGGGGTGGCTTAACGCCTTTCCCCAACACTATCCCCCAGAAAGTTGTGCTCCTTAAATTGCTACCTATAGCAAGAGGGAAATTGTTGATGAAAATAATAAAGGAACTCAGCATTTAATCCATGTTCCCCATCTAGGAATTCAGTCCTAGCCCTCCCTCAAGGCCAAGCAGAAACAGATGTATTATAAGTGTTTAATTTAGGGAGGCTCTTTCTTTCTTTCTTTCTTTCTTTCTTTCTTTCTTTCTTTCTTTCTTTCTTTCTTCTTTCTTTTCCTTCCTTCCTTCCTTCCTTCCTTCCTTCCTTCCTTCCTTCCTTCCTTCCTTCCTTCCTTCCTTCCTTCCTTCCTTCCTTCCTCTCTCCTTTTGCCCTAGCATGCTTTTCTTTATTGTCAGCATCACTAGGTAGACCAGATCAGGAAATCAACTCCACCAGATGGCTAAAACTACATTTATTGAAATAATCACAGAATCTTGCAAGTCTGATTGTGCTGGACCTCCTCCTCCTTCTTTTTATCCTCCACTGACTCGGAGGCATTTACCTGTGCTGCTTCCAAATGTTATTTCACTTCTCAGGATTTAAAAAGTGTTTCAGCCCCTTTTGCCTAGATAACGGGTCTTGCCTATTTCCATCAAGATCATCTTCCTTACTCTGTATATTTATACTCTGTTTTTGCATAAATTTTAGCTGATCTGAAATATGAATTTGAAGCAGGGCATATGGTTTCAGGTGTGCAAACCCTCTCCAAAAGTTTCGCTCAGTTTTTGTCTTCCCTTCCCAGTGGAAATTTGTGAAAAGCATGCCATCAAGGTGTAGCCATTGCCCACTGAATTTTGAAGGTTTTATCTTGAAGAGTATGAGATATAGTAGGGTAGGGTTTTAAAGGCTACATCTGGCCCATTGGCTATTGGTTGTAAGCCCTCAATGTCATCATAATGAACTGGATGTTATCATAAAGGGATATAGAACATCAGAACTGGTTCTATGCAACTTCTGTTGCGGACAGAGGAACTGTTTTGCATCTTAAATCATGGTATGACTACATAATAGTTTCCTCGTGCTTAACACAGGCAGCAATTAAACTTCTGTTGAAGAAACGATCCCATTCTAATAATTGTTGGTCAGTTCAAAGAGGTAGAGGGGTTGGGGGACAAGTAGTAATCAAGAAGATGCTAGTTTTACAACTTCACATACAGCCGGTTGATGTGTTACATTGGATGAGGTGAGATCCCATCCCAACATATTCAGAAATGAAGGAGTAAAAGGAAAGTCTAAATTATGATCTATTAAATAAATTTAACCTATCAGCCTAGACACTGGGCAGAGACAATGCAAGCCTATGAAAATCAAACTCAGAACAGCCAACTGAAAGCCCAAATGTTTTCCTCTCAGGTGAACTTATAAGCAAAGGGAGAGACGGCTTCATTTTGACTTGGTTCCTCATTCAAAAGACATAATGCTACATCATCTCCCTTTTCACAAACATCCTAGAACACAATTTAGCTGGGAAACTAGAAATTTTAGAACAGGGTGACAAATGCAAGGGGCCCTGGGTCCAAGCTACTGCAGTTAGAAGTGCACACCAAGTAAAACAACTGCTACTATTCCAAAAAGAGCTTAAACCCAAGTCCAAAACAGTCTGGCTGACAGGTTGCAGGTACCTGTATATAGAGGAGGGCAGAATGAAGCAAAAACTCTCCGTCCAAAATGAGGAACTTTTGCCCTCTTACCAGGGTTTCAAGGAACTACGATGCTGGCAGTGAGTGGCCATGGCTGTCATTCTCCAGAAGTAGCCTAAAGTAGAAAAATAGGGCATCTCTACAAAGTAAATCAGATCAAATATCTTTATTACGGTCTTTGACCAGCCTTTGTAAAAATAAACAATACAACAATATGTTATCAGGGAAAGAAGAAAACAATAAAACGATATAACTAATTAAAAGTTTTGCACAATTGTATAACATGGTGAAGATATTTGGCCACCTGGTATGTAAGTGTCGAGTCAGCATCCCTTAAGAAGTAATAAACATAAAATTTATCAGTATGGCCTTCAAATTTAGAGATGAATCTACAAAGTAATAAAAAAAATTTAAAAAATTATGTGAAGTGTCTTGTCAGCAGAAGCAAGAGAAAAACAGCACTGCATTTTCTGCTGAGAGAGTCAGCAGCACACAGCAAGCAGAACCTGACATTTTTTCCCAGACTTGCAGGGCAATACACAACTAGCAAGAAACCAGGTTTACAAACCAGGTCTAGCATGCTTTCAAAGGAGTGTTCAAGCCATATTTATAAGCAATCCATGGGAGATTTGGTAAGCATTTTGGGAAGTCTCAGTCAGGGATTAAACTTCCACCCCCCCCCCCCCTCCAAACAAATGCCTCTGCAGAGGGCAAGTCCCTGGTTTCTCCAGCAGCCCAGGCCAAAATGGCCATCCCCATGTCCTCCTGTCACTGGGCTGTTTTGAATATAGACCTAGCACTCTTCTGAAAAAGTGCTAAACCCATGTTCAAAAATAACCCAGCTGGCAGGCCACAGGCCTATGGGGTGAAGCAGGAAGTGATAGCACATGAGGTCAGTGTCCAGCAATCAAAACGGAGGGAGTGTGTCCACAATAGCCTAAAGTGGGCAGATCTCAATCCCTGACAGCATCTTCAAAGACATCATTGAAGAAACATGTTAGATTGTGTCCTGACCAAAACTGTATCAGGAGAAGAGGAATAGCACTACTTAAAGAAGTTTAAGAAGACTTTCCACAGTCTTAGCTGTGGGCTGAGGATGAGATAAGGGCAATATCAAGATGACATGACAGAAGAAAACCATAACCAGGCCGTGTTCATGCCACCATCAGGAAGAACATCAGGATGATACTTGAGGGATGTAGGTTCTCCAGTTTGGGAGAAAACATTTTTTTCCCCTTGATTTTCTACTTCCCAAACTGCTTCAAACATTCTTCTATGTCAGCTGTTATTGTCATTTGTTCTCCCTACCTCCATGCACAGCTAGGACTTTGTAACCTGGAATGTGCAGGCGTATTTATTTGTTCAGAATAAATTCATTTGGAGTCATTAGCAACTAAGGGAAAAGGGGAGAGGGAGGAACCAATTCTTCATTGTTAGCTCAATGGAGCAGGAACAAACAACTAATAATCCAATGTGTTTCAGAAATCAAAAGGTCATCCATTAGTCATCCATATTAAACTGAGATTGTGAAATGTTCTCTTGGGTTTAATAAAGGAGCTAGAATTAATCTTAAGTTAGAAGAACACAGTGAACACATGACCCCCATCCCCCATCCCCCTCCAAACAAATATACAAATCTTATAAT
The DNA here is from genome assembly GCA_030867105.1 of Liasis olivaceus. Lineage (NCBI taxonomy): Eukaryota > Metazoa > Chordata > Lepidosauria > Squamata > Pythonidae > Liasis > Liasis olivaceus. Next base: position 6,889,678 of record CM061354.1, read on the forward strand.
ATTCACTGAACTTTGACAACATATTAATATGGCGAAACAGCAAAAAAAAAAAAAAGGCGGGGGGGACATTTTTGTACTGAACATCTTTAAAAGAACAAATACCCCATTTCTCAATCTGTTTTACTAACAATGGGATAGGATAGCAGCTTGGAGAAGGCCACCCTGAAAACTTGATTGGGGTTTTTCTTCTTTAAAGCTAATTTTGAGCCATACATGGAATTCTTAAGTAGATGACAGTATCTTGCAGGTCATATTTTATGACACCAGACCTGAATCTCAAGTGAGTTTTTTAGCCATTATCTCTTGCAGGTCCCAAAGTTAGCTGTCTCTTTCTCCGTTTTTGGAAGCAGGTGAAAAAAGAAAGCTGAATTTACTGTATGGCTACATTTTCACACAGAGGACTCTGCTTTAACTCAAGGGAGCCCAACATTTTTTTATGTCATACTGAGGTCCACATTCCAAAGAGTAGCCTGTGGGTCCAGGACAAAAAAAATTAATAGGATTTCATTTCATTTACATTTGTTTAAAGAAATGCATAGTGAATATAATTAGCCACCAGTCTGTGTGTGAGGTCATTGCACCAGGTCTCTAGGCTGTACCATGAGCTTTTTAAGATGCAGAAAGTCTTAGGGGCGCAGTTTCAGCATTTCGATTTAACTAATCTGAATGTAGTTAAGGAATAGAGCTCTCTGGAGGGGCTAAATGAATAACTCCAACTATATTATGATTGTTTGCTCCAAGATAACAGAAAATCTCTTAAAAGGAAGATTTTCCCTCCGCCTATCTCTGAATGCTAGATGTAGACCTGACACTTCCCACTAATTACAGTATTTGATCAGCAATATCTATCTCATGGCTGATTTTAACATGCAGACCTCCTGGCTATAACATCTGGTTTTATTTTTCTTGTTTCTTCCCCATACCCCAGCTTTTCATAACTTCTTGCCCAATTAAGGGTTGGGGGAAACTCAAAATACTGAACATTTTTTGTGCCATTTTGGGTTTGTCTAGTAAAGTTTTCACTCTGGCTCCCCCCCCCCCCGCCCCCGCATGACCATGCTTGTTTTGTTTTTCAATAATTCTCAACTTGAGACATATAAGAGAACTTTCCCAGAGTTCTCTAACACATCATGGTTGATGGCCCATTCTTGGTCTAATCTTAGAATCTATTAGAGTCCAGGTACATTGGAGGCCTGCTAGACAGAAAGCATGAGAAAAGGTTATTTTCAGGAAAAAACCCTAAAAGTCTTGCTATTCCTTCTTTGGGTTTTCTCTGCAGCTGCTTTGGGGTGCCCTCCTTTCCTTTAAGACAAATAATATGAAATGCTGGCATTTCCTCACAGGTAAATCCTTTCTCAGTGTTGTCTTTTTGAATCTTCTAGCTAGTGTCACCATACTGGGAACAGAATGTTATGGTATTCTCTGGAATATTCTGTCCCCACCCCCATCCTCTTTGAAATGTGCCATCTTGGCTCCTCAGTGGGTTGTTTGATAGTATTCTTCAACTGCATCTTCCAGATGAAAACCATGGACTTTGAAACCATGGCAGAATAAGAAGAGTATGGACACTTTTGAACATTGGTGTTGGAGAAGACTCCTGAGAATCCTATGGACAGGCAAGAAAACAAACAAATGCATCATCAAACAGATCAACAAAAAGGTCTCACTCGAGGCACAAGTGATCAGGCTCAAGTTATCTTACTTTGGACACATTATGCAAAGACCCAGATCTCTGGAGAAGGCTCTAATACTGGGAAAGATGGAAGAAAGAGAAAAGGAGGATGATCAGCAGCAAGGTAGATGGACTCATTTACATTGGCGATGAGTTAGAAGTCCTGAAAGACCAGATTAGGGACAGATTGTCATGGTGAAAATCTATCAATGAGTTTGCTAAGTGTTGACAACAACTTGATGGCACATGATCAATCAATCAATCAGCTCAAACAGCCTGATACCAGATCTAGCCTTTACCAAGACAAAGAACAGATGGAAACTATCTCTCCCTCTCCCCACTTCCAATTCCCAAGGCAAGAGAAAGAGGCACAAGAACTTGAACATTGATTGCAAACCAAATAGAACTCAGGTTGATATACAACAGTCACTGCAGTTATTCTGGAATGGCTTCTTAGCTTTTCAACAGCAATCAGAGTTTCCTGTATCCTGGTGTGCCTGTTTATCTGTTCTAGTCCAGCTTTCTGGAAGAAGCCTGACAGTTCCCAATGTTCATGGTATTATTCTGAGGTTAGATTGCATCCAGAGTATGGTGAATCATTACCCATTCCATGAGTTTCCTTTTCAGAAAACTACGAAACCACCCTGGGAATGTCCAGATAAGAATATTCCAGGAAAAATGGAAAATGGGCAATGGAAGTTTCCAGGGCAGAATGCAACATTCTATCTTCAAAAGAGTGAGTTTGGCATTTCCCTACTTTTAATCATGTAATAACCCTGTATGTGCTTTTTTTCCCAGGAGACCCTAATTTCAGCCTCTGAACAATCATCTCCAAAATTCTGGGCTTCGCAGGATGATATTTTTCACTTGCCATGTTCAGTTCACATCCATTAAAAGACACCTTTGCAGAGTAATGGATGGATTTCAACTCAGCAGAAGCTAATGTCTATATCCAGGATGCAAAAAAGCAGATCTTATCAACACTCCCAGAATCTTTACATTATTATTATTGTTGTTGTTGTTGGCCGCACAGTCAGTCAGATCTTTAGACTGAATTTGTCATTTTTATCCACCTATCAAATCCTTCCCAAGGACCTGGGATAGGCAGGTGTTGTTTGATGGTGTTAAAGGTATTTGTCACAGGATGGAAGCTGTTCCAAGTAAAGCTGCAATTTGCAATGGACTGATGGTGATTTTGTCAGTGCCGATGATCTTCAAGTGGTGCTCCAAATGTTTTGGGAGTGTACCTTAAGTGCCTCTTACTATTGGTACTATCTTTGCTTTCTTTTGCCACAGTTGTTCTATTTCTGTTTGCAGGTCTTTATATTTTGTGATTTTCTCCAGTTCTTTTGCTTCTATTCTGCTGTCTCCAGGTATTGCAATGTCCATTATCCAGACTTTTTTGCCTTTCTTCTCAACAGTGGTTAAATCTGAGGTGTTGTGTGGCAGGTGCTTGTCTGTTTGAATTCTAAAGTCCAAGAGAAATTTAGCTTATTCATTTTCTATTACTTTGGCTGTTTTGTGGTCCCACCAGTTCTTGCTTGCAAGCAAATGGTATTTCTTGCAGATATTCCAACACACCAGTGTTGCTACTTTGTCATGCTATTGTTTGTAGTCAGTCTGCGTGATCTTTATTATTATAATTATTAGTTTTTTATCCCACTTTTTTAATATAGAACTCAAGATGGCGAGCATACGTAGCATTCCTGCCTCCTATTTTCCACATAACAACCACCCTGTGAGGTGGACTGAGCCGAGAGTAAGTGCCTGGCCCAAAGTCACCCAGCTGGCTTTCAAGAGAGGCCTGGAACTCACAGCCTCCCGGTTTCTAGCCCAGCACCTTAACCACTATACCAACTAGCTCCATAGCACGCAGGGCCAAAAATTGAAGCCACATTTGCATTTTTGTTAGTGTGGAGAGTTTTTAAGAACAAAGCGGGTGCCTTAAAGCACAATTTCCTCCCTTAAAAGTTCTGCAAGCCAGGTTTTCCCCAAATTTGGCTCTGGCCCTGATCAACACGGTGCACTGTGGCCCTGTGCAAGCTACACAAAGGCTCGTCTGATGCAGTACTGATGATCAGTGGCACTGCTGATGTGACCAAGTTGGGTAATGAAACATCTTCAAGCCAACAGCCAAGCTCCAAGAGCACCAAATAGTAGCAACGGTAACAATATGGTCACAGTTCTAATAACATTATGTAATTTTAATAACAGAAAGCCTCTTATAAGCAGCAGGGTTGTATTCACTAAGCAAAGGACGATGAACACAATCATCAGTGGCATTCTCCAGTATCCATAAAACATTTGTTAAAAAGCATTTATGCACGATAACTAACATAACTGTGGAAACAATATGGGCTTTTAAGTGGAACGCAGTAATGCAGATACTCAGTTTCAGTCATTTGGAATACCAGGAACATTTGGCATTATTGCTATCTCAGAGGAAAAAGACTAATGATGAGGCTTGTTATTGGCTGTCCTGTAAAAAAGAACAAAGGATATTTCCCAGATTATTTGTAACTCAGTGTGGCTGTGCTGGATTTATACAGATGTGTACCTTCGTGCAGAGGCAATGCTCCCGGCATTCTGAAGCAATTCCTAAGTTTGTTGCAAGGCGTTCACTTAACCTGAACTTAACTCTCATGTTCCATTAAGAAACAGAAACTGGAGGGGATAACAACTCTGTGAACCAAACTTCTGGCACTCCACCAAACTACAATTCCCAACATCCCAGTGTGGTTCCTAGGGATGAGGTGTTGTTAATAGAAGCACTGTTAAAACATGAGGATCTGGCTGCCAGGGGTGTGGGTTGGTGAGCACTATAGATCAGAGGATGAATTAGGAAGAAGAAATATCAGGGGAAGGGAAAAAAATGAAGAATGAGCAAGATCGATTAGCAAACCCAGTGGCAGGAGGACAAAACAAGCTGCAGAATGAATGACAGAACGTGGGTAGATCCTGCAGATAGGCTTCAATCTGGCTCTGGAATATCTCCAGTTCAGTGCTTGACTGTCAGCCCTTCAAGGCAGACCAGACTAGGAAACCAATGTCATGTAGGTCAAGTAGTGCTTGTATTGTAAAACTTTAGGAACATAATCTTGCAAATATGAATACATTTCCCCCTTCCCTTTGTCTTCATGTTAACTAGGGAGGGGATTTTCTTGAGACATTTACTCACATTACCTTATTGGCCCAGGCCCAGGCCCCTTTTATCTGATGACTGGCTTGGTAGCGACTCTTCATCATGTCCTTCAAGGCCATTCTCACTACCCTCTACATTGACTGGGATGCTGCAGCAGGGAGAAAGAGAAGAAGGAGAAGAAGATAGAGAAGGAAAAGGAGAATGAAAAGGAGAAGGAGATAGAAGGGAAGGGGAATGGGAAGAGGATGGAGGAGGAGGACCAAGACCAATCTTCTTCTCTGCCTTCTAGAAAACTCTCTGGCTAGGAAGCTAGGAGTTTGCAGACTGCATCAAGCCTTCCTTATAATATCTAGCCATTTGTTGGCCAAGCCCAGTATTGTCAATATAGAATTGTACAGATTAGGCACAAGGCCTTCCACAAGTCCATTACTTGATAGCCTTTCTCTGGAGATGCCAGGCTCTTTATTTATTGTTTTTGTACTTACAGTCCCTGCAACTCAACTCTTTGGTTAGTAGGAGCCAAAACACAGTGGTTCAACACTTGCTTCACCCTCAGAAGGTCCAAGGTTCAGTTTCAAGTATCTGCAGGTGTCAGTTGGAAAATGCTTCATCCCTAAAACTTGGTTATTGCAGTGATGCCTAGTAGTCTGACTCAACAAAAAGAATTTCCCACACATCAGCCTGCAAGCTTCCTCCCTAGTGGTGAAAGCCAGCACAAAAATTTCTCGCTCTGTACAAATTGCACATTCTGCTCTTGGATTCTCCTTAGGATATTCTGTTCTTTCTATTTCAGCCAAATTATTCCAATTTGTCCAAGGGCAAGGGCTGGTTTGAAGGGCAGTATGTAATTCCATCAAGTTGGAGGTTTTCTAGAAAGAGCAAATGAAGATTGCAGGCATTGGTAAGGAACAAGGAAATTCAGGATGTTGCCTGAGAAAGCTTCTCCAAAGTGTGTGATCTCCCCTGGTGAAGAAGTGAGAGAGCGAATGTGGTAGAATTTTATCTTGTCATGAAATTACATTGTCACAAGAAACCAGAAGCCTTGGGCAGTCTCTAAGCATATGGCATCAATAACTTTGCAGTGGGTTTCAACTCCAGCATGGATCTGCATCCTTGATTACTACAGCTGTCATGCTGGCCAAAAGCCAGGAAGTCCATAGCCCTGATATTCCTTGGAAGTAGTAGGATATAAAATTCCCAGAAAACTATTCTTACAGCAACTATGGTAGTCGAGCAAAATACGATTGCTATTGCAGGTGTGCTTGTGAAGGGAAGATTGCAGTTAGAGCATGAGACATGAATAACTAAGTTCAGCTTAGAAAAGGTTACCAGCAAACCAGCACAAACCAGCCTTTAGTAAGAAACTATTAGGCGAGAGCAATTTTTTTAAAAAACGGAGCAACTAAATTCTAATGCTGTTGTTTTTCTCCCCAAAATTTTCATTCCGTTGGATGAAAGGGAATGTGCTTTTTAAATTCTTTCAAAGAAGTAAGGAATCTGCTAACATCATGGCTTAAAAAAAAAAAAAAGCTAAGCAAACAGAACAGTCAGGCTTCATATAGAGCTCTGAAACAGTCACATTGTTTTGTGTTCAGTTTCAGCATCCTTTTACAGCAAACTGGCAAGCCTCCCTAGTGTCCCTTCACCCCGTTTTTCAGCCCTTTGGGGACTGGGACCCATCGTTTAAGAAATGCTGCCTTAATGTCAAGATTTTTTTCTCAATCGTGTCCAGTTCTGATTAGAATAAATGTGGAAGATCTAAGCTGGAAGATCTTGGCCTTCCTAAGCAGGGAAAATGAATTCTGACCACCAAATAGTTCTAGAATATTTGCCTAGAATAGTTCTAAGCAAAACTGTGTTTCCCCATTCCTTCCCATGGAACTGCTCTAACCATTAGTGATAAGGAGGTCACCCTGACCTGTCCTAGTCTTCAAAGACTGAAAGAATGCTCAGCATAAACTCATCTTTGTATCCCAGTAGGAAGAGCATCAAAATACCCCAGCTGGATGTAAGGACTTGTTATATTCTCTCTCCCAGCTGGATGTACATATGTTTTCATTCTGAAATTATCTGCATGATTTCCCTCTTCTGCCCTTTTCTTCCCAAGACTTCCCTTGGGTGGCTTATGTTTTAGTTTGAAAATCTGAGGCCTGGATCTCAGTGTTCTTCCGATTTATGCATCTTGTTCCCAACAGGTCCATAGATTACATTTTAATTCTTAGTCATATCAATATTTAATTGCCTTTGGCAGACACGTTTTGCCTAAAACTTTGGATGTATCTCTCAAGCTGATTGGAACTGTGCATCACAGGAACAGTTGTGTTTGTGGTAATTATTTTGCACGCGCAGCGCTTCCCATTCCGATATTCTCTAAGCAGATTTGTCTTCCTTTTTTCTTTCATATTTTTCATTTTTCTTTGAGAATGTTCTCCACCTGCCATAGCCCACTTGAAATGTGGCTAAGTTCACCCAAACTTCTTAATTCTAAACTCATGTCACCAAAGCACAGTTATGTTGATCTATCCTCCCCTAAACAAGCCAGAGATTAATGGAACCAATCTAGCTCACAAAACATGCTAACATAAGGGCTAGGTTTCCCACAATCACAACTTACCTTAACCTGCTCAATTTAAGCCTTCTTTAGTGTGTTGTGCAAACCCAGTCATTTTGTATCATTTGTTAGAGTTATATCCTCTGATTTTTTTTTTTAATTTGGAAGTTCAGAGTAGGCTCCCTACTCCTATTTCCCAAAAACTACTCTACGAGGCATGCTGGGCTGAGGGAGTGACTGGCTCAAAGTCATCTTGGGAGTATTGTCGAAGGCTTTCACGGCCAGAATACAATGACTGGTGTGGGTCTTCCGGGCTGTGTGGCCGTGTTCTGGAAGTTCTGTTTCCTAACGATTTGCCAGCATCTGTGACCGGCATCTTCAGAGGGCAGGAGCACAGACAGGAGCAGTTCTCTCTGTGCCCAGGATGATGTGACCCTTTTGTGGGTATGTATAGAGATCAGTGAGGGTGTCTGAAGGGGGTGGGTGGGTGGGGTTGGGGTTTATAGAGATCAGTGAGGGTGCCCAACCCAATTTACAGTCACATTATCCCCTACTGTGCTCTGTGGGGTGACTAAGCTGTGGTTGCCAACCCACAGAGCCAGTCACAGCAATGCCTGCAGGCTCTCGCTGCTTCCAACCAAATGATGAAAGCAGCATTGTGGCATCATACCACAAGCTCCACCCCTTTGGGGTATACACACAACATTGTGACACCCACAGAAAAGTGGTGAGGTTTGTCCCCCCATGGTGGAGGGTAGACATAGTGGGATAAGGGGAAAGCAGTATTTATATTGGTGGAACAGCCATGCAGAAACAGATGGTAGGGCAGAAGCATGTGGAAAAGTTACAAAAATAAATGGGAGCAGGTGTTTTCCAGAAAAGCAACAAGAAAAATCCTTCCCACAGAGGAACATATTTAATTTTCTTTATTGTCAATCTTGGCTTCTCCAGTTTCAATATATGTATGTATGTACAGTATATCCCTTCTCACTCATATGGGTGGTCTGTGTCTTCCTCCATCTCAGGTCCTCTACCAGAGGCCTGGGAGTTGGAGGGTTCTGTGCGGTATCTGAGCTGTTCCTGGCACTGCCCTCTTCTGCACAGAGAGCTCGGATGTTGTTCCTGGGGTCTGTTGGAGCCCCTCTCCCAGCTTAGGAGTCACAGCCCCAAGTGCTCCTACTGGGACCCCTTTGGCCTTCACTTTCCACATCCTCTCTAGTTCTTCCTTCAGGCCCTGGTACTTCTCCAGCTTCTCATACTCCTTCCTGATGTTGCTGTCACTTGGCACCCCCACATCTACCACCTTGCCCAAGGACTCCTACTGGTAAGGTGGGTACCAGCCGGGATTCAAACCCTGTCTCCTGCATCAAAGGGCAGTGCTCTAACTACACTATCCAGCTGCATATATATATTTGAATATATATATATATATATATATATCCATATATAGTTGAATAGACATATCTTTGCTTTTGGAATATTCCCTGCTTAATTGCAATGCTGCCTCAGTCTAAACAATGGCCTAAGTGTCATCTTCCTTCTATTTAATGTTCCTATTCATCTGCTCTATGTGCACACACATAATTTTGCTAAATAAATCTGATCTATCTGTGAGTGCAGAGAGTAACTATTTCTAATTAGTTTGATCAAAGATTCCTTCTGTCATTGCTGAATAATAGAAATTAGGCTAATAAAACTTCTACAGTGTTTGAGAGAGTGGGGCAGAGAGTGGTAATAGTGAAAGGAATATTTGCAAGGAAGACAGATCTTTTTCTAAGCTCATATTAGCATCAGATGTCCCATCTGCTCTCTAAGAAGCAGGGCTATTTTCTGAATTCTGATAGAATTTCTTCCCATTCTTAGACCATAAGAATTTTCCATTCATGACCGAAGTAAAGTTGGCTTGGCTACTATGAATTGTTGGCTACTATTCAATGAATTAGTTATAATATGACTATACTAATGAGTCATTTTTCCATTTCCCCTCCCCCAAAAGATCCTTTCAGTGAGATTTACTCATGGTAACTCTGCCCAGAAATTCAGCCCTTATAGTGCTAAAAAATGCCTTGTATTTCTTTCCAATCATTTGCATTCCATTGGGAGGAAAAATAATTGTTTTCCAATATTTTTTCCTAAAGGGAAAGAAAATTTTGGAAGAAAAAAGAAATGAAAATTGCAAAGAATTATGAGCTGACTCTCTATTGATGTAACGGAAAGACTGATCAATATTATTCCACATGGTTAAGGTTTAATGATGTGATTATGTGTTTAAACACTAGCCTAATCTACGTATGTTTTTGCTGTGTCTGCTTTTTTATCTGTCTGTGTGAGTGTTTTATTTTTCTCCTTTTCTCTTCAGAAATTTAAAATTTAAAATAGGAGTTCAGTGAATTTTCAGAAGTAAGAGATGACTGGAGATATGAAAAATACTTAGTTCTGGGACAGACAGTTCCTGCATATATCAGTTCATTTGTTTCAAATGTTTGTGTGCCACCTAGTTCACTAGACTCCAGGTGGTTGACATGAATAAAACACGGAATGTAATAATCATATATGATACTTTTTAAAAAAGATATTCCTGCCACCGCTAAAAGTTTCCCTCACCGAATGTTCTCCTCACTGCTATTCTAAAGGAAAGTAAGGTGGGGACCAATTTGAATTTGGGGTAGCAAATTGTTCCATTTTGAGGGGCTGCTGAAGTAAAGGTCATCTCTACGTTCTACTTCTTCTAATTTTCTGAAGTATAAGCACAAGGATCAATTCCTTCCAGTGAAATCATGTACAGTAGACATTCCTTTCTTCTCTACTATCTCATGTGGCCATCAGCCACAATTGGCATTGGGAAATTAGCCAAGGGAGTGATATGTTTCTGTCTACCATGTTACCCCTTCCTTTCCCTGGAATGTCAACAGCAAGGTAAGTGAGCTTGGAAGGGTAGAAGCCAACATTCACACTTAAAAAAGCAGTTTGATACCAGGTCTGGCCATTACCAAAACAAGGAACAGCTGGAAATTCTTAATCTTTCAGACAGAGAATAACTTCTAGCACTTTATATAGAATGGACAGGAGAAAGAGGCACAAGGATTTGAACATTGATTGCATAAATGCAATTCCCTTTTATTACACAGCAATTGAGGGAAATGTGATAGCTTCTTAGTTTAATTACATAAATCACAATTTTTTGTTTTCTTGTATGCTTGTTCCTCTATTCCAGACCAGCTTGCTGGGAAGAAGCCGGATAGTAATGGAGGAAAGAATCAATGAGATTGCACAGGAAGATGGGAAAAGGTGATTATGGTCTGCCTTGGGTTAAATCTGAACCCATGTCACATAATCTTGTATTGCCTCATATTGCAGGTGAACATTGTGCATCCCAAGATTGCTACCCATGACAAACATGACTTCTCTACTTCAGATGAGTTAAAACCACTTCATTGTTGTCATGATTTTTTCCTGCCATACTGCCGTTCCTTTCACTGCAAAAAGTAATGATATATTAGGGAGCTCTGGTGTGGTCCTAAAAGTGCAAGCTGAGAGTAAGTCACAAAGTTATTATTTTGCAGAGACTTCCTTGGGAACATGGCAGATTGAAGATGTCTCCACGAAAAGTGGAGCCAATTGCAGCTAAGAACAAGGAGCTGATGAGTAGATCAGCTCCTTCAACCTTCTCTGGAGAAAGAGAGGACACATGATTGCCCACCATTGCACTCCATGTGGTTGCTCCTCATAAGAAGATTACAAGGCAGTGGTCTCCAGAGGGTGGGAGAACCAGGAGATGAGGGAATTTGCCATTCTTACTCCAGCTACATTTGGAGCCTTTAAAGGACACTAAGTTTGCACTTCCTTTGCTAACCACTTTCAGAAATTGCCTATTAACTGCTTTGAAGAAGTTAGACCTCTTGAAACTGACAAGGCTGTGAGTCCCTTCAATCCTTAATATAAGAAAATGAAACTATATCTTTATAAGTGTTAAGAATTTAAAATAAATATCAAAAAGCAAGACAAGGTTTTGGCTCTAGAACATTTAAATGGATTAAGGGCTCAGAAAACATTGGAATATTTGATTTTGAATATTAAGATTTCAAAATTAATTTTGAAGAATAAATGCATTTTTGTGGAAAGAAAAATTATTTTCAGTATTGGAGATATAACAAGATAAGCAACTTATAATGGCTTTCAGAGATATTTTTGAGGAATTGCACTGGGACTTGGCATCAACAATGTCAGCTGTGTTATGTGTTCTTATGAACAGTCTGTTTCCAGAAGAAGCTGTTACAGAATAAGATTTGGAACAAAACTTATCTGACATGATTGTGGAGAACAACATGAAAAAGAATTTATCATTGGATATACAAAAAAAAAAAAAAAATGGATGAGGCTTTAAAAATTAAGAAGGAAATAAAAATACCAATTAAAGAGAGTAATTGGAATAATTTCTTCTTGCTGGACATACAAAAGAGATTTGTTAAAGTTTTGAAGAAATTCAAGACAAGGGTCAATAATCATTTGAATGGATTAAAGAGCAAGATTGTTTTACGCAAAAGGAAGGAACATAAAGTTGGCTTATTTGATCAGGGTTACAATGGGACATGTTACTTTGGGTGATTCTTTCTGCACTTGCTGACATCTGGACTGGAAAAACATTGTGTGTTGGATTTGCTTACCGTTAAGAGTCAAGATATGGAATAAAGAGTTTTATATCTGTTAACTAATGTTATTATTTTAGAACTCTGGACTTTTTGCTGACACCTGGATTAGAAAAGACGTGCTTATTGGACTTGCCTATAGTTAAGAACTAAGTTATGGGATGAAAAGTTTTATATATGTTAATTAAAAGGAGGTGAAGAGATAGTGAAACTGTTTATACGTGTGATGACGGTGGGAAGTTGCTTTCTTAGGATTTTTTTTCATTTTCTTTTCTCTTTTTGTTTTTTTGCTTTCTTGCACCTTTTATTCTCTCTATTTTCCTTTTCCTTTTTAGTTTGTATTATATTTTACTATTGTAGTTAAAACATTTAATAAAAATATTATTTAAAAAACCAAAATTATTATTTTGCAGGTGAAGACTTTTCTTTAAAAAGTTAGCATGCCTGCTCCAGAAGTGTATCTTTTTGGTTTAGACAAAGAAAAATTAATCTGTACATGGCCTTAAAGATCTTCCAAGACAAATACTTCCAGTGAGCCTACTGGAAATCAAATAAAATGCTTGGAATTGCTATCCATCTGATTTTGCAAAAGCAGGGAAGTTGTCAATATCTCACTAAGCCACTATACAAGGAAGGACGTTTTAAGGATTCAGTGTTCTGCAGAGTGATACAGGAACTGAAAAAAAGGAACCATCACTTTTTATGGGGAAACCCTCCATCTTTTTAAAAATCCAATTCCGCTTCACAATTCATTGACTAAGTGGTTTTCTTGAGTGCGTTAGGCCATTTCTGCAAGTCTCCAGCTGAGACAAGTGAACAAGGAAAACACTAAAAGGAAACTTTTCCTTTTTGGTGTGTTGATCACAATTAGTCCCACTTAAGTTGGTTTTCCAAAACTTAAGTAGAGCAATGAACTCCACTTTGCAATATGTCCTTTCACATCCCCAGGAAAGTTTGCCATCTAGCCCAGAAAAATCAGTCATCTTCTCGAAATATGGACAGTTCAGTCTACTTTTCAGCAGTGTCATACCATGGTGCTTTGCTCAGTAGGTGACAGCCTTTGGCTGACTTTGGACTCAGAAATTCAGCAGCTCCAGGCTGGCTAGTATTTTACCATCAAGGAGTCCAGAGGCTGTAGGTTAGTCTAGGAAGTTGAAAACACATCCAAGAGGAGGACCATAGCAAATGACTGTCAAGAAAATTTTATGGATGGGTCTGTGTAATCACCAAATCAACCTGAAAGACTTTCCCATGGTGCTATGAAGTAGTGATAACTGAGCGATGTACTCCTGGTGAGTTGGTAGATTTTACAGTTCACTGCTAAGATAATTTTCCTTCCCCAAAAGAGAGGAAGTTGCATCCAAACAAAGAACATATGTAGGAAGTTGTATAGGAAAAATATATAATGTCTTTGTTGTAGAGTGAAAAAAAGCCTACTTTGAGGTTGTCAAAAAATGGAAGATAAAAATCTAGGGAGTAGCAATAGAACTTTTTGGAGAAATTATCAGTTGACTCCCAAAGAAAATGAAAAAGTTTAATGGGAAATTGGAGGGGAGCAATTGAGTCTACGTGAAGGAAGAGATGGAGGAGGAAGAAGCAAATGGCCCTATAGGGAAAAAAAAAAAATCACTATGACAAAGTTTCATACTTTTTGAGCACCTTTAGTTTTTCTTTAAACAATATGCTGAGAAATCAAATGGGATGCATTAGCAATGAACTACGTATGCATGAGAATAGCTATGTGTCTATGGGTCTTTGACTACAAGGCTTATGATACATTAAAACTACAGCTAAAACTTCTTTTACAAAAACGTCCAGTGCAAATGCTGATAGGCAATTGAGGAGAAAAGAACTTTAAAAGGGGGGAAGAGAATCCAACCCTTAACTCAGCTGAAACTAAGATAATGATTAGGAAACAATATTTTCCATTACAGAGGGAATCATCTGCATGGGTCCTAAAAATGAAATGGCTGGTAGAATTTCTCCAAGGAGTATCAGACATCCACCAGATACTTTTTGCATCCTTCCCCTCTTCTTTCTCTTCATATCATCTTATTCATTGGCAGCATTGTCCTGAAAGAGAGGGTGGGAAACTTTGATGAAAAAAATCCCTGAAAATACCCAGTTTATTACTATGATAATTCTAAGATCCTGAAACTAATGTTTCTATCATGCTAATTTGACTTTATAGTACAATCTGATTATCTGTATAATAAATTGATGTACTTATCTTGGCTACATGGTCCTTGATAGCTGTATTAATGGGGTTGACTTTAAAAAATGGCCAGAGTATATGTTAAAAAAAGAGCCATGAATCCCATCTCAACATTTTAAACAAAAGCCCAAAAATATATTTTCAGCAAACATTTATTGCAGGGAGAAGATAAACTCTTTAATAATAATAATAATAATAATAATAATAATAATAATAATAATAATAATAATAATAATAAAAAATTAGACCAAAGAAGTCTCATTCAGCCCTATCAGTTCTCATTTTTGTTGAATGTAACTTTACCTTGGTTCATTGGAGTTTTATGTCACCTTTGAATTTGGCCCCAGCTGTCTACAGTCTTAACTACTGTGTATGCAGCCTTTTATCTTTTGCATTCACGCAGGATAAACATCTGCTCTCAGCTTGAAAGCATTTCATTTTAGGTTAATTAAAGCAAGTAGAGATGATCAAACTCTGAGATGAGAACGCTCCCCTCTATGATTTCTTGATCAAACTGCTTTAGAAGCCGAAAGAGTAGGAAGAATCACTACTTCTAGGGCCCCAAATTGCTTCGCTTCTTCAAATTCTAAATCCCAAGTATTCTTCCCTCTCCTTCCAACTATTAGGAAATGGAAGGCATGGGGATAAAAGTGCAGAGTATGACGGATCAGATCCCTGTTGTTTATTTACTTACAGAGCAATTGTTGCATTAATGGAGCTGTCACTGTGCCATTTCTCAATAAGCTGGGTGGGAAGCTAGGAACAGAGTGCTGTGCTTTTTGTTGGATAAATCATTTGGTGTTACTTCTAGGGCCCCAAATTGGGTCCTAATGTAGGGTTTGTCATCTGCATCTCCCACCATATTACTGTTATTATCAACATTTAGCTTTATGCCCTACCTCTAATGGTATGTGGGAATGACCCTAGGAGACTGGACCCAGAGACGCTGCCAAGGGAACAGTCATATAAGGGACAGCATAGCCCATGGCTGGATAGTGGGCAAGGCAAGAGGCTCAGAAGGGACCCTCCTTAATTTCCTCTGTGAATGCTGAAAATTATGGCTAAGAGTTCCTGAGTGCAAAACTACCCAAATCTGGTAAACCTCTTGAAAACTGAATGAAATTTTCTACCAATGCGAAGCAGGAAAGACATGAAAACTAGAGCTACATAAATCTTCACGGAAAATCACTTCCTCTTCAGCTTAGTAAAGACAATTGTGTTGCCCCATAGCATGAAACCTAGTAAGAGACAAATCCAAGATGTCTTGCATAAGCATTATAAAATATGGTATAAATCCAAAATAGGTATAATGCAATTAAATACCCATATACATATTGACAGCCAAGAAAATATAAAATTAATCATTTAACAAATCAAACCAGAGTTCTCCCTCAAGGCTCAAATTATCCTACTACTTATGATGCGAAGACCTAGCTCTCTAAAAAAGTCTGGGGAAGGTAGAGAAGTGGATGACCAGCACTTAATTACAATAGCAAAGGATGCACCACTGGAAGATCTGAAGGACCACGTTAGGGTCAGATCATCATAGAGAAAGTCTATCTGTGTGGTCTCTAAGAATCCACATCAACTTGACATCACATAATCATTAATATAAAGACATAGATGACAGATATAGATATAGGTATAGCTGATATAGATAGAACAAGGTTAAAAATAAAGGAAATATGACATCAAGCTAAGAAATGACCTTTTTTTTTTTTTAATCTGCACTGGTTTGCATCTTCATTGCACAAAAACATCTCAGTGCACTTCATTACAAGAACCAGGATTTAGAAGTTCCAATATGTCTGGAAGTAACTGAAGGAAATGTGTGTCCTCAATTAGACCTCTATGGGTTCAAATCTTTTCAGCTGGCAGTCAAAAAATTATTACTTAAACATTTTCAGTTGGTCATGTGAGTGAAATTATTCAGCACTGAGTAAAAAAATTATCCTCCGTTCTTTTCTACCTATTCACATTCATTTCAGTGGGAGAGAATTTGCTTTTGAAATGGTTTCCCCACCCACAAAGCAGAAAAATTCAGAGAAATTCATATGGGGGGATTTGATATTATTAAACTTATTCAGTTACAAGGAGAACAAGGGGCATGTATGTAACAGAACATCTTGTCTTTCATGATATAATCGTCTCTCCATCAGCCTGCCGCCTCCCTAGCTGTCTACCCTTCCATTCATACTCAGGGGAAGATTTGAGGATTGTCTCTGGTGTCTTCCTAATTGTTCAGATTAGGAAGTGTCAGCAGTCAGGAAGGCTTCAAGTGGTGGGAAAAAAAAAATCTGGTATGCTTATAGAGAATTCTTCCCACCCACCGTCTTCCCACCCACTAATGGTGCTTCTGATATTACTAAATTGAAGTCCTACACATGAGTGGATGTTAGTGAACTTCTGCTTCCTTTGGGGGGGCAGCATGGGGGGAGACTCCATCTAATTTCTTGGCCAAAACTTTTAGTAGAGAATTTAAAAAGGCTATTGGGACCAGATTTGATACTATTACTTTCTCTAAAGTCCTGGTCAGAGCACAGGATAGAAACAAGGATACAGCTGCGACACCAATGTTTCTCATGTCATCCTCCCTGTTCCTTACCTTATAATGTTTAAAAGAAAGCTTTATTCAACAACCTTATGTAGAAGTTCTTTTGGGCATCTTCGCTCAGTGTGGTGAGATCAGAGATTGCATGGACATAAAAATATGGCTGTATTCTATTTGCACCTATGTATGTACCTTGGATACATCATGTTAAATCACAAAAGTTTTGCTTTATTATGCATCTGGATACAGTTAATTTATTCTAGCTCAAGATCACCTGGGATCTTGGGATTATCTGGATCCCTATCAGTCAGGATTCAGGCCTGGGTATGGGATGGAAACAGCATTGGTCGCGCTTTTGGATGATCTCTGGCAAGGGCGAGATAGGAGTTGTGCATATATCCTTGCCCTACTTGACCTCTCAGCGGCTTTCGATACCATCGACCATGGTATCCTTCTGGATCGGCTCAGAGGATTGGGGGTGGGAGGCACTGTGTTGTGCTGGTTCACCTCCTTCCTCCGGGGCCAATTCCAGTTGGTGGTGGTTGGGGAGGAGAGATCCCGCCCTCGGCCCCTGTTATGTGGGGTGCCGCAGGGTTTGGTGCTCTCCTTCCTCCTATTTAACATCTGCATGAGGCAACTGGGTGAGCTCATCCATTGCCATGGGGTGAGGTATCATCAGTATGCTGATGATACCCAATTATACATCTCTGCCCTGGTGAATTAAGCAATGTTGTGAATGTCTTATGCTGGTGCCTGGAGGCTGTGAGGGTCTGGATGGGGAACAACAGGCTTCAGCTGAACCCTGGCAAGACTGAGTGGCTGTGGGTTTTAGGGCCTTCTGGTGCTAGAGCTATGCCATCTTTGGTACTGAATGGGGTTGCACTGCCCCAGACAGACCTTGTGCGCAATCTGGGGGTCCTCCTGGACTTACAACTGCTGCTCAAAGAGCAGGTGGCAGTTGTGGCTAGGAGGGCCTTTGCACAGCTTCATGTTGTGTGCCAGTTGCACTGATTCCTAGATCAGAGGGACCTAATCACTGTCACTCATACCCTGGTCACCTCCTGTTTGGATTTCTGAAATGCGCTGTACATGGGGCTACCCTTGAAGAGTATCTGGAAGTTTCAGCTGGTGCAAAATGCATTGGTGCGGGCAGTTATGTGTACCCCTAGGGCAGTAGATGTTATACCTCTGCTCCACAAGCTCCATCGGTTGCCAGTTTGCTTCCAGGTCCAATTCATGGTGCTGGTTTTGACCTTTAAACCCCTTCATAGCAGGGGGCCGGGTTACCTGAGGGACCACCCATCAGATGTGGCAGAGGAGGCATGCTGCGGATCCCATCTGCCAGACAATTACATCTGGAGGTCCCAGCAGGCAGGTCTTCTCTGCCGTGGCACCCGCCTTGTGGAACCTTCTCTCCCCGGAAGTGAGATTAGCTCCTTCCCTCTTAACATTCCACAAGTCCCTCAAGACCTGGCTAAGTGACCAGGCCTGGGGCTCCCAGGGGACCGGGGAGATTTTATGATGGCTCCCTTATTAATTTTATCCCCTCCTATTTTGTGTGTTTTTACAGTTTTTTTTTTTAATGTCTAATTGTTTTTATGTATTTTTTTTCATTGTTGTACGCCACCCAGAATCACCTTGTGTGAGATGGGCGGCTATATAAATATGATAAATAAAAATCTATGAAAGTGAAGTCTAGAAAAATTTCAGAATAAGTAATAAACAACAGCTTCTGATTTTTGCAGAACCATAATCCTCATATCTGAGAGCTAAATGCTATAGCACATAAGTGAAGGTAGAGTTACGTACACTACAGTCAGTGGAGTCAAACACTTCTCAGTCTGCTTCAGCCATTGTTCTTCATCTGAGCTCAAAGAGGACAATCATTATGGGATATTTCACAAGCTGGCAAAAAAAAATAGTTTCCATGTTTAGATCAGAATGAAAAATGATTGTATTAAATACAATCAGCAAAAGACTCTAAAAATCTTTAGGAAGCAAACGCTTCCTAAATCAACCAATCCACACAGCTCGTACTAAAGAACTTCAAGTTAAACTTCAGTGTGAGAAAATATAATACAATAAAAAGTATTACATTAGGAGAGAATACTAAATAGCTGGTGGACTAGATGAAGCCAACAGCCTTGAAAATGGGTTTGAAATACATTTAAAAAGCAAAAATATTGATTAAGAGCGATGCTGGATCTTTACATTTCAAAGACATAAGAGGGCTTGGATGTCCTGCAAGCTCGATTGATGTATTTCTTTCTCTCTTTTTCTTTCAGCATTGTGCAGGAGAGTGGTCTTCTGTTGAAGGCAGTGGCCTCATGGTGATTTCTGTGTCTGAGTCAGGCTAATTCTGAAGATTGAGAGAGAGAGAGAAATATCATCAAGGCTGTTCAGAAATGATTCTGAATGCTTAAGGGAGCTATTGTTGAAAAGTCAGGTTCTTATTATCCAGACTAGTGATAATTGCTGTCTATTGTCACCTCACTCTATCTTCAGCATTCAATGGTTGGATGTTCTGGCTGCTACAATGTTCCCATGAGGCTGCTGGGCTTTTGCAGCTCTTCTGCAGTTGAGTCCCTCACTTCTACTTCATCTGTGATGCAGAAGGAAACACCATGAGAATAATTCTGCACCGTGAGAACAATTCGAGTTGCCCAGTAGGCAGTTTCCCAAAAGTTTTTGCCTCGTCTCCTGGTTTCTCAATTCTTTCTGCTCCCTACTTGAAATCAAGATGCCATACCAGCTGGCCACCATTTTACCAGGCTTTTTAAATTGGGTGTTCCCTTGTCTCTTTTCTTATGAAAACAAATGGAGCAAAGTCATAATGAAGATGGAGAGAAAGACCACCAGCAAAAGCCAATTTTTGTGTGCTCAACCAGAAGGAAGGAATCTTCATCAATTTAGAAGAACTATGAGGAGTTGGAATGATGGCAATGATGAGATCATCTGTAGGTCAGCTTTAAAAGGGTAGGGTTGGTGGCAAGCCAGTGGCTTTAAGAAAGGGCAGGATTTTCTGAGCCTATCTCAAAAAGGAAGGAAGTGTAGAAACAAAAGAAATCAAAATCTCAAAACCAGGCAGAGGATAGATTAGAGATAATTCTGCTGTGGTGCTTTTAGGGTTGAGGAGGAAAAGTACTTTATATAGGCTAACACTTACACCTAGTTGCTTTACCTCCATTTCTCTTCCTCTTTTCTTCTTGATGCTCTGTACCTCCTACAAACTTTCAAAAGATATTTCTATTGCTGGATTTGAAGGCCATCTAAGGTGCACAGCTCTCATTGTGTACAGTGTTTGAGATTCATTCGTTCATTGGTTGAAGAATTCCAAACTTATTAGAATTCACTGCAAAAGTGAGGATTCCAGAATCCACATTCCCACTCAGAAGAGAAAAGGAGCCTGCTGATGCATGCTGTTCTTTCAACATCTTTCCTTTTGTGAAAAGACCAATAGGATGTTCTCCCCTTTATTTCCCAAATGTTAAACGCATTTTTTTCCTCCAAAAGCTTATGATCTTTTAAAATCCCTGACTGAGGAAACCTAGTTATGAATGCCTGTTTGGTATCCAGCAAAGGACTAGACGTGTAACTGCGAACATGCACACATGTTTGAATCCACTTCAAGAGTCTTTATTTGCACAGTATGTATCCCTAGGAGAGAAAAAGAAAAGAATCCAGGTTGCCAGTCTATTCCTTTTTCAAAAAATAAAAGAGTTAACATTTGCTAGTTGAACAGCAGTAATTCAGAGCAGGCCTATAGCATTAATACAGCTTGACAAAGAGCAAAAATACTTGATAATACTTTCTACATAGGCCAGCAATTCTTCTTCATTGTTACCCATGAAAGAATATAGCTATTATAATGATTCAATTTTCCACTTAAAAAGACTCAAGCTTTCTTTGTCTGTGTCTACAGCTCATACATTTAAGCTGCATCCCTATGACCACTTTCTTTTCAGGAAAAAAACAGTGGGAAAGATGTTCTCCCACCCACTCCCTTTGTTTCACAGTGATGACAACAGCTAATTTTGATTTAAAAAATTGGAATCTGAGAGAGAGAAAGACAGGGTAGGAAAGAAAGCATGGGGGAGAAGAACTCATAACTGATGACACAGTTCTATGACTTTCACCCTGATTTGGCTTTATGATGGAAGTAATTCTCTAAGGAGGCTACATAATGACCTATGAAGATGAATTAGAGCAAGGTCATGACTATTTTGTACTTTCTAAAATGAACACTGCCATGGCAAATTGGGAAAATATAATAAATTGCCAGCCTGATCAGATTCATTATGTTGAAAGAAGTACTATCCTGTTCTTTGCTCCAGATAGGTAAACTTCTTGGAAGGATGTCCATCCAGACCTAGATCCCAACAGAATAAGTTGAAGCATGAGCAATCATGATTACTAAAACTCAACCTCCTGAGATCTCCAAGCATATCTTAGACAACAGGAATAATGTTTTTTATATAATTTGTATTAAAGATTTTTTTTTTAAAGGAAGATAAAAACTAATACAAACTAAGATCAGGTAAATAAAAGAAAAGAGAAACAAATCAAAGAGAAAGATAAGGGGAAGAAGAGAAAAAAAAGTAAAAGAAAAATAGAAAAGAAAGAAAAGATACAAAGAAGTGGCTTCTGATATTCTTTACAGCAGTTATAAGTACAATTATAAATTTACCTCTTACTCTATGGTTACAACATAACTCTCTTCTTCAGTAATCTATCCTGTCTAATCATCAAAACCATAAATCATAAATTCATTTTTTTTCTGTTTCATGCAAAAAGTCCATAAGGGGTTTCCAGTCAGCAATAAACATAGTTATTGTCTTTTCTCTGATCAAAGAAGTCAATTTAGCCATCTCAGCAAGTTCCATCATCTTCACCAACCATTCCTCCATTGTGGGTAATGCTGAATCTTTCCATATTTGGGCATACAATAATCTCGCTGCAGGTATCATATACAAAAACAAAGTTTCATGACTTTTTTCCAACTATTTGTCCATCAATCCCAAAAGAAAGACCTCTGGTCTCAACTGTATATTAGTCTTTAAAATCCTCTGAATCAGTGTATGTATTTGAATCCAAAATTTTCTAGCTTTTTTACACATCCACCAAGCATGATAAAATGACCCTTCTTGTTGTTCACATTCCCAACATGCATTTGAAGTACCTTTAAACATTCTAGACAATTTCTCTGGTGACATACCAATGATATACCATTTTATAAATTTTATAAACATTCTCTTTTTATAACATAGTGTAAATTTCAATCCTTTCAACCACATATTTTCCCATTGTTCCACCTGTATATTATAGCCAAAATTTTTAGCCCACTTTATCGTACCTTCTTTCACTTGTTCTTCTTCTGTTTCAAATTTCAATAAAAGTTTATACATTTTAGCAGTTACATGTTCATCATTTGTACACAGTTCTATTTCAAACTCAGTCTTAGAATGTTCAAAACCATAAATTCTTTTCTCTTTTTAAATCTTTCTAATAACTGTAAATAAGAGAACCATTAACAACTATATCCCTCTGTCACCAGTTCTTCTCTTGATTTTATTTTACATTCCCCTTGACAAAAATTGCTAAGTTAGCCATTTGCATTTGCCTATTATTTTTGGTCTATAAAATCCTTCTTGTGCTGAGATCCATAAAACTGTTTTCAGGCACAACCTATGTTTGTATCGATTCCATATTCCCAATATGGCATGTCTAACATAATGATTTTTAAAACCCACATTAACCTTGATTTTCTCATACCACAGGCAACAGGAATAATAAATGCTGACAACTTTGCTTGAATTATAGGAATGTCTGAAGGTAGACCTCCATTTGTTTCTAATCATCCAGGCATAGAGCAATGAATGCAAGCAATCCTTTGTGGACCACTGTCAATTTTTTCCACTTCATTCTGGACATTCACATCTGGAACTGCCAACCTTTGCATGCAAAATTTAAATTGGGCGAGGGAAAACAAAACCAAAACCTAGTCTTCTTGTTTTACATATCCTTAGTGAATTGAAAACAATCCTTCCATTTAAAAAAAAATATATTGAGAAAGGGAAATGCCTTTCTTCAAGCTGGACACAATAGCATTGTCCCTTTTTCCTCTGCATTGTTGTGGGGAAAATGTCCTTAAATAAGGAACCAAAGCATTTGGAGAAAAATGAAACCAAGTATCTTTATTGGCATGCACAGACCCAGTGATCCCTGAGCTCTTGACCCAAAAACTGCAAAACAGCCCCTAACCGAGCAGGTTTATGGGTTATATTCCCCCAGAAAGGTTACATAGGAATGATAAAGAAAGCTAAGTAAATCAAACGGTGACCTTTGTTACAGGAATGTAACATCTGATAATACTATGGGATGAGCTTACAACGGCTATCCCAACACCTCTGCATTCTTCTCTACTAAGAGGACTCTAACCCATCCTAATTACAGAGACTTAGAGAATGGATCATAAAGAATGGCATTTATTGTGCCTGTATACTGCCTTCCTCCACACCGAACAACAGTCTGATTTCTGATATCTGTCTCCTCTTCCTCCCAGGTCATCAAGCGGATTCAGTTTGCCTACTCCCTTGCATTTCTGTGCCTTTCCTCATGCTAATGCCATCTACAAGCCATCATACATGACAACCCTCCCCAGGATCCAGGGCAAAGCTCCATGCATATGGATATGTTTATCAAAACACATAGCTCTTATTCACATAGCTGATCAAAGTTACATTCCCCCTCCAGCCCTTTTTACAACCACCTGCCTAGCTCTGTTTGTAGCATGTGACAGCCACATTTTTAAAAGTCAGCTAGTGCCATAAGTAGAAAAAAAGAGGCTCTCTAAAAAGTCCTTCTATAGATGTTGCATTGAGAGATCTATCCGTAATTCAAGTCTGAACTCTTAACCACTTTTCTGTTCAAAAGCAGCTGACATATAAGAGAACGGGAAATTAATGGTGGTTGAAGACAAAGACTTCTGCTTTTACTCTTAAATCTCCCATCATTTGGTATTCAGTTCCAATACTCTGAGCCTCTAAGATACATTTCCCCCCACCAGATGAGCAGTAACATCTGTCTGTTGGCTACATCAAAATTATACCCTTGTTTTTCAGGTATTGTTTTTATTGGTTCAGTATCTTGAGTTAATATGACAAGTATATTATTGCTCTGAGATCCGTAATGAATTGTACAAGGCTGTCTATGTTAGTCTGCAAATGCTGTATTTTTTTTTTTTTCATGCCCTGCTTGATCTCACGTCATTTGCAAGTGAATAGAAAAGAAATGTTCCAAGGAAACTAATCTACTGTATGGTGTATGACTCCCTTTCATTAATGTCAGAAATTAACTCCAACATGGGCAAATACAGCATGAGACAAGATCAATTAATCCAGAAAGCTAAGTAAAAATGGGCTAGAATGGCTCTTGGTATGTTATGCTCCATGGAAGCTGAGTTAGGTCAGCACCACTGAGACACACCAATCCAAAATCAGTTTTGAGGCTAGTGTACAACTGTCCTGGGCATCCAAGCAACAAAATCAGAAGAAGAAGAAGGGGAAGGGGAAGGGGAAGGGGAAGGGGAAGGGGAAGGGGAAGGGGAAGGAGAAGGAGAAGGAGAAGGAGAAGGAGAAGGAGAAGGAGAAGGAGAAGGAGAAGGAGAAGGAGAAGGAGAAGGAGAAGGAGAAGAACAAAAGACTTCTTGCAAACCTTGTACAGTCATGAGAATCATAATCAAAACATTTCAATAATCCCAACAATGACATGTAGAGTTGGAAAATTGGTTCCTAAGAGTAATTGATCACAAATGCTCCCTAGACTATGAAGTGAGGAATAAGTAGATTTTTCTTAGTCTGTGCCTTTTTTGTTGTATGAATCCACTTGATGTTTTTTCCTTATCTACTGTTAGGTCTGTACCTAGGGGAGAGAGATAAGACAGTTGCCCACTATATTTTCTCTTCTTTGTTCTTAAATTTTACCTTGAAAAGCTCAAGTGAGTTTTATCCTGCAAATCTTCCCCCACATTTTAAGACATTGACAGGTCTGTCATGCCCTGCATGGTTTTGCTCAGAGATAGGTGAGTTTTTAATTTGATTTTGTCTTTATATGTATGCACAAGATGATGTGCTGTGCATTGCCATTCCGGGCATCTCTGAAAATTCCCAGCCCAATCTATAGAAATTTCTCCCAACCTAGCTTGTAAAGCCATCTGTTTGGACTACCCTAAAGAGTGGAAAGCTTGAAGGATCTAATCCAACAGATCCATTTACATTTGTTAAACCCAGGTTAGCAAATTATAGATCTGTTTTTTACTGAGGCATCTCCTTGATCCATTTAATTTACTCACTGACTAAACATCTTGGGGGATTTATAGGACTGCACTGCAAGTCCAGCACAATGCCTTTTATTTTTCAAGTTATGGCAAGAAGATAAATAACTTTTTTTAAGTGAAAGTGAAGAGCCACTGGAAGGAAATGTGAAAATTTATCTGCTGCTCCCTCATTTGTTTGAAAATTATTCTCTTATTTTTTAGCCATACTAATCTCCAATTATTATTATTATTTGATAAATATAGTATGCAAATTCCTCATTATCTCCAGATTAAAATTTCTTGGTAGACATTAAAATTGAATGCCACTTACTTTAGTGCTGAAAAGTAAATGACAAGCTGCCAGAAGGAATTGTGGAGGTCTTGATAATTTGGCTCCAGTTTTGCAATAATTCACTCTTCCATTCTCTCACTGTTGAAAAGTGCCTGAAGCCTTTAAAAGTACACCCATTCCAACCATCAGCCTTCCTTCATAATGAAAGGAAGGAGAGAAAAATGTGACCTATTTCAGACTCCGAGGTGAGGATTGGTATCAATATACTTCACAGCAGCAAATGGGCCTTCAATCTAACTTTGGTTCTGTCTGATTCATCCTTTCTCTTGTCATCATTGTTGTTCAGATGAAAGAACTTCCCAATCAGATATGTTTCATTTCTCCCCTTTGTTTAATAGTAGGAGAGAGAAAGAGAGAGGGAGGGAGGGAGGGAGGGGGAGAGGGAGAGGGAGGGAGGGAGGGAGGGAGTCTGGGCAAAAGAAACATGACCTATCTCTGGCTGAGTTTCTAGTATTGCTATTTTAAAAGTTGGAAAGACTTTCCCTTTTTCAGCCTTAGAGAGTTACTTGCCTTCAGCTTACTCTGATACTACTAAATTAAGTAAATCGATGAGTTGACTTAAGATAAAATCACTTTAATTGTTCATAAGAAGGCTATCCATCAATTTTTCCAGGTAAGGTCACAGTAATATCTTCCACTTGAAAAGCAAAACAAAATGAATACTGGATCATGGTTTGTCCTTTGATTTTCCAAAAGTTTTCTTCCCCTGAGGAAGAAGAATTATATCACTACAGGTGATATGATGGTGAAGTGCTTTCTTTCACACCTTGTACCACCCATGCTGGAGCCTCCCTGATTGCTCCCCTTTCCAATCTCAAAAGGTCCCTGGGAGGAGTTCCTTCATGAGGTCTCCTCTTGGGCTGGACTGGATGGGTGGAAAGCTGCAAAGAAAACTGTAGAATGCAAGAAAAGTTATTCAGTTGCATTCCTCAACCCCCAGAAACTAGGTGTAAAACCACAACACTCGTCATTTCTGGGGGGAAAAAAATCAAGAACAGTTTCCTTTTCCATTGGACTGAATGAGAATGGTTGAAAACATGCAGAAAAGAAAAAAAATTCTATGCAGCACTGAACACATTGGCCAGATGTAGCTACTAAGGGAGGCCATTTTCAGTCAAGGGTTGTTAACCATTTTCCCACCTGCTGAGTTCCCAAATGGAATTCTTTCCCCCCTCCCCAACAGTTGTTATTTGCAGTAAAATATATGGGTAGGTATCGTACAAGTATCCCATATGTTTTGCTTCAGGGGGCCAAAAGTAGTTCTGAAGACTTATTAACTTATATTCCTCTTTGTTGTATTTTGTTTCAGATAAGGCCCTTCACCGCCCCCCCCCCCCAATCCAATGTTAGAGGAGGTGTGCATGTGTATGTATATGTATATATACATACACACAGAGACTCATTTCTAGCAAGACACATATGTCCTGTGGGCTTGATAATAAAGTCTGGGGCAAGAACAAGACACTGCT
Organism: Liasis olivaceus; assembly: GCA_030867105.1. NCBI lineage: Eukaryota > Metazoa > Chordata > Lepidosauria > Squamata > Pythonidae > Liasis > Liasis olivaceus. The sequence continues at coordinate 6,916,590 of CM061354.1, forward strand.
AATAAACAGCAGAATATTAAAATGGTTGCTAATTGTTATGGATACATTGAGATTTCATAGACTCAAACATGATGCAAAGGTGGAACATTCAAGAAAAACAGAGTTAATCTATTCAGAACAGTGTCTTAATGACCCTCAGGCATCTGTCCTTTCTGATGAATAGATAAAATCTTCTGACTATTTCATCTCTCTCTTCTCTTCTCTTCTCTTCTCTTCTCTTCTCTTCTCCTTTTTTCTTTTTCTCTTCGTCTTTTCTTTTCTCTGACATATGCAGCTTGATATTTAATAATACAGAAACTTAAGGTTTCTGAAGCTAAAATGGGCCAGATGTTCACTTCTTCCAATAATTTGTCTCCAACTGTGTCCAGTCAATTAGCTTTTTTCTCCAGGAATTTTACAAACAGATCATGTTAAAGATAGCCTTTCCCAGAATTGTCCCCCAGCATCCAGTAGCAAGAAGCATAATGCAGGGCCAGATTAAAGCCAACTGATGCCTTAAGCACAGCCCAACAATGGTGCTCCTTGAGAGAAGCAAAACTCTCATGCCATGAGATGGAAACAAATGTGATATCTGATGACACCTTCAAACCAAACTTTATTCACTAACCATGCCAAAGAAAACGTTTTTTTAACAATGCAGATTGAACACAACAGATAAGGACATTTGCAAAAAAAAAAAAAAATGACTAAAGTCAAGTGTGGCAGTGAATGAGTTAAGGGTATGATAGCTGGGGGGGGGGGAAATGATGTGGAACATACACACACATCACTTCCCTTGGTGCCCTAAACACTCACTTACTTTTATTAATATTTAATCCAGGGCTGGCATAAGGTCTTTCAGCTTGAAGTGTTCATCAGCTTGACTTCATCGAGTCGTCTATTTTTAAGGGAGGGGGCATCTTAGGAGACAGGGACCACAAAGGACAGAAGCAATTGGAGGTTTGGAATATCTCCTAGGCAGGAGCAAACATCTCTCCAGGTTGCATTGATATGGACACCACCTTATACTGCTATCATCCTTGCTCCCAACTCACTCAACTAAAGCCAACACCACACTGAGAACATCAGCCTACATTCTGAAGGTATGTGGTGCAACTAACTTGCTGATTACTAACCTCCTGAAGAAGGCAGTGCCTGCATATTCCCATCTTCCTATCAAGGATCCCTTGATAGAAGACAAGTGTGATATAAAATAAAGACAAGTGAGATGTAAAATAAAAAATGCATGGTAGATTGGCAGTATCTAATTTTCTGGACATAAGTTCAGGAGGCAGTCTCCACCAGAAGAACTGGATAGAAGCAGAGTTTCAGCAGGAAGGAAGAGGAAGCCAAGGGCAGAGATGGAAAGTATGGAAAGGTTTTTAATTTTACTTTATTTATTATTATTTTATGTATTTTATTTTATTTGTTATTAGATGCTGCCCATCTCCCCCAAAGTTCTGCTATTCCTACTGATCAAGAATCGTGGCCTACTCATGGGAAATCAAAGATATAAGAAAATAGGTATATACACATATCTTGAGAACTCTCCCTCCCCCTCCCCCACTTCCCCCTGAGATAAAGTTGGAAAAACGTGGCTTGTTCTTCAGGTTGGAATCTCCCATCTAGAGAAGCATAGGATTTTGTTGGCTGCCCTGTTAGTATTTTGGATTTTAATTCAAATTGTTTATTTTTGTTTTCTGATGTATTATATGCCTTCCGGAGTCACAATCTCTGAATTGGGTAGCCGTATTAACTCTACAAGTAAATAAATCCAATGTTGAACTTAAGGGGACTTATTTCTGAGTAGACGTATATAGATTGCTGAGGAGCTGAGCAACCAAATTACTGCAGAAGGAATTTCATCCAGTGAACATTTAAATATAGTATGCTCCATCAAGCCTGACACTGAGGGGGGGGAAATGAAGACAATTCTGTGTGAAGGCAACACTTCCTAGGTTGTGATGCTCTCAGTCTGAATACACATACGTTTGCATACATTGAAGTCCCCACCAGTCTGTTTCAGTCCACCGCTGGTACAAAAACATGTGAAAATGTAGGCATTGAGGCTGCACAAACTTAAAGTGACTTTCAAATCATCGTTCATCTTGGCCACTAACACTCTTGGAGAAATTACTTTTGCTTATATCTACAGTGTAATTCGCCATTCCTTTCTACCTGGAGTGGATCTGTGTCTGGTGATTCCATTTTATTTCTCCCCTGGGGCTGAGTGAAGTGCCACCAAGTCTGTGTTCTGCTTTAAAAAAAATGATAGTAATCAGTGGTATTTTATTCTTAGTGCCAAGCAGTAGGGGCAACAATGCGAGTTTCCATTGTTTTTATCATCCTCTCACTTTTCTAAAGCCATGTGATTCACTGTTTCCTTCTCACCAGAGGTATGCACAGTTTTTCTGCAGCCTAAGGAGGACTGAATGATGACCTTTCAGGTTGAAACCATCTAGCTACCACTCAACACTTTGTTTTCTTGCTCCAGATCCATCTATAGAACAGCCCCGTTAGAATTTGAAGAGTTAAACCTGTAAGGGGTTTTAATCAAATGCCTATAAGACAATCAAGTTAGGAAAATGTATATGAGGTTTTTCAGTTGTTGTTCTATGCAATCCAAGAGAGAGAGCATGGGTGTCTGCAGGATATGGTCCAAAAAGTCAAGATGGTGGCCATGCTGGTGCAATCAAAGCCCCGCCCATCCCCACCTGTTTTTTAATATGCATTTCCTGGATCTCTGCACCTCCCCTGCAAAGACTCCTGAGAATGAGAGGGATTTAAGCACAGAGGTTCCACATGTACAGATGTAAATCTGCCTTGCTGATAATGTCAGCTAACCTGTGGTTTGGAATATGCATTTTCCTAGCTCAGTTGTCTCACTCACAATAAAAGCTCACATAGCTAGCAATTCCAAATGGCCACTTACCATTCAAACTCTTAAAATGAAATTGTACAAATAAGATACACACACACATACATACATACACACACACACAACATTTTGATTGATAATTTTGATTGAAGTAGTAAAAACTAAAGATAGGGAAGAGAAGAGAAAGAAAGAATAAAAAGTGCAAAGAAGAGGAAAAAAGAAGAAACAGAAAAATAAGAATATAAGAAATAAAGAGAAAAGAAATATATAAAGAAATGACTTCCAACCTTCATCACAACAAGTATAAACAGATTTAATGGCTTTCCATCCCTTATAAGGTTACAAAAAGAATATTTATTCATCCCCTATCTCATCCCTTATCTATGAACAAAGTCTAGATATCAGCAAAAAGTCCATAAAGGGTTGCCAGCTTTGTAACAATATACCTTATTTTAACCTTGATCAAATAAACCAAGTTGATATTCCTTCCTTTTACTTCTAACAGTCTTAATCTTTAGTTCATTCAAATATAATCATAGGATTTGATTTCTCTCCAATTCTTCTTTGTCCCATCACACAAATTTCTTCAAGAAATTTTAATAAGCCTCTTCTGTAAATCCAATAAGAAAAAAATCACCCTCTGACTTTGTCATTTGTATTTCCCTTTTGGTTTTTTAAACATCAGCCAGTTTATTTTGTAGGTCCAGTAAAGCATCATTTTCCAAGTCATTCTCTTGGTCTTTCATTTATAAATCCATTTTTGGTACCATCTCTAGTTTCTCAGATAAAATTTGTTCCATTTCTGTCATTTCTTCAATAATACTTTTTGGACATAGTCTGTCTTTAGAGGCAGACATCATTCCTGACACAGATGATATTGTGGCTACTAATTTCTGGCTCCATTCTTCAAAAGTCTCCTTTAATATTTTCAGTGTTATAGCATTTTGCATCATTTTGTAAGTCCCAGTAAATAAGAGCAGGCTAGTATTTTTTTTGCCCTCTGCTTAAGAAGTTTAGTCCCCTCTATGTCCAAAGATAAAATTACTTAGCTTTGTTATATCTTGCAATAACCAAAACAAATCTGTTTCCCATGAGAAGCTATTTATTCTTTATAATTAATTCCAAAATCTTATAGTAAAAGTTCCAATATTCTAAATTTATCTGGATCCTTAATCCATTTATAACTTTCTAAGATCAAAATCTTATTTAGCTTTTTGCTGTTTATTTCAGATTCTTTAAATTCTTAAATTTATGATTAATTTTTTGTTGTTGTTGTTGTTGTTCAGGATTGAAGGTAAATTCACCCAGCATTTTCACATTTGTCATTCTGACGGTCTCTAATAGTTTGGAAGTAGTTAATAAGCAACTTCCAAAAGGGATTAGAAAGTGAGGTTTGTGAACTTAGTGTCCTTTAAAAGGCTGTGCCGCAATTGCAAGCAAGATGGCTATTCCTGTTGATTCCCCATACTCAAACCCATGGAAAACCACTGTCCTGTGGTCTCCTCAGAGGAGCAGCCCTTCAGTGTACATGTGGGTGATCTCCCATCTTCTCCTTATCCAGAGAGGTTCCAAAGAACCAGTCTACTCACCAGTTCTTCATTCTTTGCTGTGGTCATTGGCTCTACTTTCACAGTGACATCTTCAGTACGCTATTCCTCTGCCAGAAGTCTCACAAATAAGATTCTTACTAAGTTTGCTTCCTATTTGGCTTCCCTTTCCTGAATCCAAAATATTGACTTTCCCCTTTAAATGTTTAGTCATTGGCATAAGATCAGCAGTGACAAATAGAAGCTAGTCCATCTACGAATGCACTATTTGCTGGGCCTCTTACTAATTAATAACAATTAAGCTAAAACGTGGGCCTTTTTATTTCAAAAGGCTTAGCAAACAAAGATGAAGTGTCTTTAGAGCAAAACAAGTTGGTGATTTCTCTTATGTTTATTCAATGGATCAACATGCTTTTCACCCTCGTGCACCTTGTCCTTTTTGTCTAGCAATTAACATAAATTTACCAATGCAATTTAGCAATATAAAGAAAATGAATAAATATTTTCCCAGCTATATGATTGGAACAAGCATTTAATTAAGCCTTATTAAGGCTCACCATATGTTTTGCATATGTTAGGTGCTTAAGTGTGTTCCTCCTTCTTAAGAATGCTTCAGACAACTTGGGAGAAAATTGCATGACTCAAAACAGACTACGCAATTTGCCACTGATGCAAAATTGCAGATGCAAAGATGGCCATTATTAGAAAGACATTCACAGTCTAATGACTGTTTGGACAATCTTAATGATGACTAAAGATACAGTATGTATCTTAGTTGTTGTTGTTGTTCAGTCGTTAAGTCGTGTCTGACTCTTCGTGACCCCATGAACCGCATCGCACCAGGCCTTCCTGTCCTTCACTGCCTCCCTGAGGTTGCTCAATTTCATGCTCATTGCTTCAGTGATGCTATCTAGCCATCTCATCCTCTGCCGTCCTCTTCTCCTTTTGCCTTCCATCTTTCCCAGCATCTTAGACTGTATCTTAGACTGGGTAACAATTCTGCTGGTATGGCCACACTTTTAATATTATAAATGATAGAAGAAATTTTATTGGCCCTCTCCTTATCAGAACCATTACAGTCTGTTCTTCTAAGGTTCAGAGGGGATTTTGGAGGACTTCAAAGTGAGAAGTCATTGTGACAGGTGATGGGAATGGACATTGGGACTGAATCTGATAGTGAACCTGAGTATGTGGAAGTTGTACCTGCATATGAAGACATGGGTGGGGGGCTAGCGTATGAGAATGTGTGCATCTGTGATAGAAACTGTGTTCAGTGTTCTTGTCAAGAGTGATATATTCCTTCCCAATTACATTCTTGTCGAGAGTGATATGTTTCTTCCCAGTGACATGCCCATGGAATTTTTAAAGATAGTTATGTACTTTATAGCTTCCTTGTAACCCCTTGCTTGTTTTTGTAGCCTTTAAGCTTTAAATATAACTATATTGTTTAGTGATTTCATTGTATCCTTGAAGATAAAAATAGTTGTATGATTTGTGATTTCCTTGATCCTATAGCAGAGAAGGAAGAGACCAGCTGTAGTCAGTCTGATAAGAGGTCATGGCTTGGACAGAACATACAAGATCTATAAGCCTGTAATGTTATTCTCCTGATAGGGTAAGGGGAAGACAGTTGGGGTTAAGGTAAGTTTAAGATGGATAATGAGTAATAATTAATGTATAGCCAGAAGGATGTCCATCTTTGGTTGAAGTCACCGCGACCTGGTGAAACAGATGTTTGTAAGAAGTTAACCGGTTTCTTTGTTTAAGCTGTCATGTGGATCCTGTGTGGAAAAAGTATATAAGCTATATAAAATCTGTAATCAGGACTCCCTCCATTAGCTGGGAGTCTCCAGTTTGTGTAGAACTCTAAAATAAAGTAGATAAGAAAAAGTCTGATTTTCATCTTGGTGTTCTGTTCACCTCGCACCAAGTCCCAAACCTGGTAATTAGGGTCAATTGGCTGGACCCAAACATAGGCTATCCTAGTTTTTGCATTTTGTTGCAAAATAGCCATAATGACAAATTGGAAAAAGGCAGGAAAGCATTAGAATTTCATTTCTTTTGTTCTTTAGGTCTATTGGATCTAGGCTGGAAAAAAATTCTGGAAATGACAGCGAAGAGATAATGTTTTTTGTGCCTCATAGCTGCCATCCAGTAGAAATCTGGAATTTTACTATTATTTTTTTTTTCTTGTTTTGGTTTCGAGTTTGGCTCAGCTGATTGTCTGAGACCAGCCATGGTGGTTTGTAGACCATGACCTATGGCTTAACCCAATGTGTACCTCCAAGAAATTGTGGTTTGTTCAATATACCATAATTAAAACAAACCACAGCACAACAAGATGTGTAGAATAATCCTATAATCTCTTTGTCACAGAATCAGAGAAACACAGAACCCTAGCCTGAGTTCATACAACAACTTTAATCAAGTCCATTACTCGGATGCTACATTTGCAGATCATGCTCTGCTTGGCTACTTTCAATCTTGCTTTGTTTCTGTGGCTTAATGTGTTGGGGAATCCAATCCAGGTTGACAATTTACAAGTCAATATCTTATGCAAACCCAGGAAATTGGTTAATTTAGTAACAACAGGTTCTGCAGATGGTGCTTTAACTAGGCTATACACTGGCTTTTCTCTCTTCCTCTTCTTTTTGGGAAACTGAATTAAGAGTTTAAATGCCTTGAAGTTTGTGCAGCTTGTGAATAGGTAAGTTACGGCTACCTGGGGAGCATCCGTGAGTTGCCAAGTGATGATTATTATCCTCCCCCATTCGGACCCGTTGCCGTATGCAGAAGAACAAGGGCAACTAATGAGAACTAATGAATCACCAAAAAGCATACTTTGCTCCAAACAAAAGGCTGAGCTGACAGTTAGAGAAGAGGAAAAAATAAATACCTGCTGAGAATGTGCAAATAGGCTGTAAATTACCTAGAATTCTGGTAAATAAGACAGCTCCTAGTGCATGAGATCGAAAGAAATCATTAGCTGAATTACTGCCCCTTCTGAGTATTCTTGTTTGTCTAATCTGTTTCCCACCAGGATCTTCATTTAAATTAGTATCTTTTTTCCAACCTTTTTTTTAAAAAAAATCAGCCTTGAATGGCTGTTCCTTTTCTTTTAAAAATCCAGAATTCTAGCATTCCTAGGATGAACAAAGCACCTTGAACTTCAGACTGCATGCTGTTATTTAGATTCCCAGTCATTCCCTTGGATTTCTTCTTCCACATACTCAGCTGTATTTGGATGGACTATTAGAGAAATACTCAGAAAGATTGGTTTCATTTCTGGGAACCCCAAGCCCAGGAGATCACAAAAGGATAGAGATGGTCTAGGAGGGGGTTGAGATCACCAACGAGTGCCAAGACTGCTTATACAGCATCTTCTGACTGAATAGTTCCCAAGTAAATGTATTTAACCTCAGCCAGAGCAGCTTTCTCCAGCTGATTTTTTACAACCATGTTGGTAACATTGTTAGGTTTGGGTGAGGATACAGTGGGTAACGTGACATGCCCAGAGTATTTTTATAGAGAAAGAGAGACTTATGACTGGTCCTCAACGTTTTGGCCATTGTAGTGCCCCCACAGTCACATGAACGAAATTCAGGTGCCTGGCAACCAGCTTGCATTTAAAACCAGTTGCCGCATCCTGCAGTCATGGGATTGCCATTTGCACCATTCCCTATTGGCTCCCCCCAAGTAAAATCAATGGGAAGCCAGCAAGGAAGGTTGCAAGTTGCTGGGATAAGTCTCCCCCCACTGCCTTTCTTCGCTTCTATGCACTGCGCCCTCCTTCCCCCCTTTGCTCAAACACACCCATGCCTTCTCTCCCCAGCCTCCCTGCGCTTAGCACATGTGTACACACACCCTGTGACCTTTCTCCCCAGCCTCCCTACACTTACACACATGTATGTATGCACCCCAACACCCTCTTTCTTTGGCCTCCCTGTGTTCGCACGCACCCTGTGCCCTCTTTCCCTGGCCTCCTTGTGATTGCATGCACCCCATGCCCTCATCCTCCACCCTTTCTCAGCTCACACTTCACAGAGCACCTCCTCCCCTGACTTGTGTGCAGTCTGCACTGGGCGTCCCAGGGCCTCCCCCACCCTCCTGTGGCACCCCTGCGATCCTTATCTGGGACTCCCTCCACTTCCCACTTAAGGACCCGCGAGTCTTGGGTTACGAGGACAACTGGGACTGCCTGGATTGCCTTTACTAAGCAATACAGTCATGTGACATCGCACTTTACAATCACATCACTTAGTGACAGCAATCCCGGTCAGTCCCAATTGCAGTTGTAACTCGAGGAATGAATATACATATATATATATATATATATATATATATATATATATATATATATTCCTTTCCATTTTATCAGGATGGCAAAACAAGGGGCAGGTAGTCAAGATGACACAGTGACTGTGTGATTTAAGCCCCACCTCCTTTACAATGTACAATGCATGCAAGAAAGGAGTGTGGTTTGATCATGCCATCTTGACATTTTTTGGCCCCCTCTGCAGACACCCCTGAAATGGGCAACTGCTAATCCTCTCCTTCTGATATATCTTGTCCTCCCATGTATATAAGAAGCATTTGTAAAGTAAGGAATGACAATTTGGGAGTGGGGGGAGAAAATAGGAGAAATGAAATGTTAGTTATGCGCTTCCCAATGGAAGTGATACAAACCAGGTTTGGGGAAGACCCGTAAGACCTTTAAGTGCAAGCTCTAAAATTATCCAGGAGAACCACTGCTGAGAAACCTCCATGGATGCATGTGCATACATTACTTTAATATATTTAATCTATTTAATATATGACAGGACACGGTGGCGTGAGGCTTAATGACGCTGGAGTTTGCCGGTCAGAAATGGTTGGCACTCCAGCGGTTCAGGCCCGGCTCCATGGGATGGGGTGAGCTCCCGTCCCTCGTCCTAGCTTCTGCTCACCCAGCAGTTTGAAAGCTATTTCCATCTGTGAGTAGATAAATGGGGACTCCTGTTTAGATGGGAGGAACCAGCACTGCTGTGCGGGGGAGAAAAATACCAGCGCTGGTCGAACTCCGAATGCAACTGGCACAAGCGACGATAGATGCGAGTGGCGAGAAAGATCTTCGGAGGAGGAAAAAGCCCGGATGACCCCCTAGTGACCACTGCTGGTCACATAGTGTAATATATATAGCACTGTAGGATTTGTAATTGTAAGATTTGTCACTGTTAGGATTATATATACTTTGTGAGCCACCCAGAGTTCTCCATTGGGGGGAGATGGGCGGAGAATAAATTGAATGTATAAATAAATATAAATAAATAAAATATTGGTTATATTTGCATATCTATTAGAAGAGAGACCTACCTACGTGTGCCAGACTAGATGACAAGAGAAATGGCTTCTGGGAGAAGTTTGCTGGTCTCTCACCTCCTAAACATCTCATTTTGCTTTATGGTAGCCAACTAGCTAGCCCTTTCTGTGGTTCTTCTAAGGAAAGCGGGGGGGGGGGGGATTTGCATGTTAGCTCAACCCATATCCAAGTCCATCTCCATGGGTTAGAGAAAAAAAAACATTCTTCTCCCTGTCCCTTGGATTAAAAAGCATGCACGTGGCACACAGATGTCTGGGGTGATAAACAGAATTAGGAGTAACTGGAACAGCTTCAGTCTGCAGCTGCTCAGGTTTCTCAGTTGTATGTCTGGAGGTTGGAAAAGGAGCTAATAATAATTTAAATCTCCCATCTGGGTTTGGATTGCATCAGGGCCCTGAATAAGATGCAGATTTGGATAATTTAATTTATTTTATTTACACAGTGCCTAAACTACTCTGGGTGGTACCTAAATTATATGCAAAAATTATACTATTATAGGCAGACCTTCAGTTCTCCACTTGAACCACAACCTGGATTCATTTGCTGATTTAGGTAAGTTGCTAAAACACAAAGTAGTTCACTGTGCGACGCAAATATGTCCAGTACACCCAAGGTTGGACCTCCACATCAAGCTCCATCTCTTATATAGTTGTGTGTCACATGCAAGCACAAAAAAGGCCAGTTTGCATTCAGATGTTGTGATGTACATTTCATCATTTGTGCCTCTTGCCTACAAACAGTCTCGAGCAGGGCTTTTCAGATATTCCTGCTCAGATGAGAAAGGGCTAAAGAACAGCACAAAGCAGGTTTGAACAAGGATTATATAAGATTCAGTTGCCTTTTCCCATGGCTCTGTGATTAAATTATGATTTTTATTGAAAGCTGCCAGAGTCACATATGTCAGACGGTTAGCTATATCAACCAAATAAATAAATAAATAGTCTCCAATAAATCTGATTAGAAGTTAGAGTGGTCAATCATTTAACTCCTATCCCTTGTCTGGCAATTTCCATATAGGGATAAGTAACCATTCCTCCTTCTCCTCTTCCTCTTTCTTCCTTCTCCTGTTCCTCTGCACTTCTCCAAAGTGAAACATTTTAGCAAAATCCAGATCTGGTTCTAGACATTTTAGAAATCCTGCTTCACTCTTTGAAACACACTAATTCAGTTCAGGATCTGGGATTCAAACAAGTCTAAATGATGATATCAAGACTACTAACTTTACGCAGCAGTTTCACACATCCATGGTACCAGGATTACTAACTGATTAACTGGTTCATTCAAATCATGGAGAATACCATGAACAGCTAAGAAAACAAAAACATTTATAATCAAATAAATCAACCCAGCGTTCACACTTGAAGCACAAATGACCTGGCTCAAATTATCTTACTTTGGACACATTATGTGAAGATCCAGCTCTCTGGAGAAGGCTCAAATGCTGGGAAAGGTGGAAGGAAAGAGAAGAGGATGACCAGCGGCAAGGTGGATGGACTCAGTTTCAGCAGTGATGAGGGCATCATTGGAAGACCTGAAGCACCAGATTAGGGACAGGTGGTCATGGAGGATATCTATGTGGTCCTAAGAGTCTAAAATGACTTGCTGGCATATAATCAATCAATCAACTTGTTTATTATTATTAATTTGCACAGGAAATATTTGCTCATAAGCATCTATTGCCCTTTTTTTTTTCTTTTCTGCTTTCAACAAGAGGTTGTGATGTTTGCCGTGGGATTCAATCCAAATGAAAGCCCTTGCCTCAGCAATCTGAACTCTAAAGACACAGCTGAGTCTCACTCATATGCATAGATCTTGCACTTTGCACAGCGTATATATATTTAGTGGCTCAAAGAAAAACTTCAATCAAAGTGGCTTGTTCAGTGTGCTGGTATAGGGAAAGATCCAGGATGCTTATTTATGGGGCAATCACAGCACCACAGTGAATAGTCTATAATGAAAATGACCCTTTGCTTTTCTAAGACTGGACATGAAGGATCAATTAAAAGTTACTGCTTCAGAGTTTTGTTTTCATGCAATTGAAATAGCCTCGGTTACAAGGTTCCAGAAACTGAGATCACTGGGGACTTCCAAAGTTCTTCAAATTGTACCAATTTTATCATGTGGATCTGGTGCTGGGGGTTCAGTTTGGGATGGTGGCAGACTCAGGAAGGAGACAAGGTAATTCCTACAAACAAGCCTTTTAATAGCCAACATTTTACAAAGTAAAGGTCCAGCCTCATTTGTTCTCAGACTATTTTTAAGCTATAACATCTTTTAACCCACATTCCTATTCCATTGTACTCCTCCCTTACAGTCCTAGGTCCTATCTTATTTCTTAACTAATAGCCTATAACTTACACTACACTTTCCAGCAGACACCTGTAATATCCTACATTGCTTCTCCACCAACCTCCTCCAAAGTGAAGTGTATAGATAGAATATGTAGTTTGGAACTTGCATCTATGATTGGATGGGATAATAAGGGTTTCAGTAGATTCCATTCCACTACTACTCTTCTCTGGAGAAGGCTCTGATGCTGGGAAAGGTGGAAGGAACGAGAAGAAGAGGGTGACCAGTAGCAAGGTGGATGGACTCAGTTACAGTGGACATGAGTGCACCGTTGGAAGACCTGAGGAACCAGGTTAGGGATAGATCATCATGGAGAAGATCTATCTATGTGGTCGCTAGGAGTTGAAAACAACTTGATGGCGCATAATCAAACTACTGCTGTGCTGACTCTGGTGCTATTCCTCAAGCCCACTTGAAGCCACCAGCATCCAAGGCTTCTATGAGGTTGTGATGATTCACCTGGACTTCCTGTATGGGTTGCTAGTGTTGTGGACCACTCGTCAAATGCCACCACTCTAGTGCATTTCCTGGTGAGGTTGCCAACACTTTGGGTATAATGCTTTAACCCCATAAAGAAATTACCAGTAATCTGGACTTCTGCTGGAAGTTCACTGTCTTCTGGCAATCCTAGGGCCACTATAGCTGCTACTCCATGGTTCTCTGGTTTTGGATTTTGGATTTGGGGTGAGGGTGGGGTTTGTTGTTTGTTTGTTTTTTGGTCACCACTTCTGTTTTCCATCTCTTCCTTCTATGAGATCTTTTTCCCCCCCACCTTTTTTCCTGATTTGGCACAAATGCACACTGCTACAGCTGAGACCTTTTTAAAAGGGTTATCCTATATCAGTGTTGTCCAAACTTGGCCACTTTAAGATGAGTGGACTTCAACTCCCAGAATTCCAGCCAGCTGGGGAATTCTGGGAGTTGAAGTCCACTCATCTTAAAGTGGCCAAGTTTGGACAACACTGTCCTATATGATCATTCAGGGTGGTGTTATAAACTTACCAAAAAAAACCCCAAAACCTAAAGTATTCTTCTCCTTCTCCTGATGGCAGGTAAACACTAATAAGGATGGCACCAAAAAGGAAAATCGATTGAAAAGTGATTTGGAGCAATAGGCAAACTGGTGACAAATTGTAGAAAAATGGTGAAGGATGAGATCAAATGAATGACATATTTCATTTTTAAAGATGAAGTGGTTTCAACAGAATGAAATAGTTTACCCCAATGCAGTAACTGCAGTTTAATTGACTAAAATGATTTCAGCACCATAAACAGTCAATCAAAAACTCACCAAGGTTTGATCGATGGAGGAAAGCATGCTGGCTGGGGAATTCTGGGAATTGAAGTCCAGACATCTTAAAGTGACCAAGGTTGAGAAACACTGCTCTAGGGCATTAACTTCTCTTCCAAGGTGGAGGAGAATGCCATCTTGATATTCCCTAGCTGAGAGTAGAACATTTTTTTCCCTTTCCAGAACATCTTTCCTTTCTTTGCTTTCCTGCAGGTTTGGCACCTAAATCTGAGCCTGAAAGCTCTCTATGCGTTTTGAACCTGTTTAATATTTAAGCTTACTTATTCTGGGTTTGGTGCTTTAATATGCTATTTCCTGATTTGACTTAAAATGCTTTCCTCCATCGATCAAACCTTGGTGAGTTTTTGATTGACTGTTTATGGTGCTGAAATCATTTTAGTCAATTAAACTGCAGTTACTGCATTGGGGTAAACTATTTCATTCTGTTGAAACCACTTCATCTTTAAAAATGAAATATGTCATTCATTTGATCTCATCCTTCACCATTTTTCTACAATTTGTCACCAGTTTGCCTATTGCTCCAAATCACTTTTCAATCGATTTTCCTTTTTGGTGCCATCCTTATTAGTGTTTACCTGCCATCAGGAGAAGGAGAAGAATACTTTAGGTTTTGGGGGGTTTTTTGGTAAGTTTATAACATTATTCTGGGAATTCTGGGAATTGAAGTCCAGACATCTTAAAGTGACCAAGGTTGAGAAACACTGCCCTAGAGTTAGAAAGAATTTAGTAGCATGCCTCTTTTATCAGTGTTAATATATTTGGAAACACATTTCTTAATGATATGAGCATAGCATCTCATAATCTGGTTGGCCACTGCACATCTGGTGTCATTTCCAAATTTCCAGACAACAAAGCAGGAGACTGTGAGTTCAATGCTCGCCTTAGCCATGAAAGCCAGCTGGGTGACTTTGGGCCAGTCCCTCTCTCTCAGTCCAACCCACCTCACAGGGTTGTTGTTGTAGGGAAAATAGGAGGAAGAAGGATTAGGTATGTTCACCGTCTTGAGTTATTTATAAAAAATAATAATAAAGGTGGATGAAAAATCTAAAAAATATATATTTTTTACATACTACTCATTGACTGTCAGTTAACACCTAGGCTGCGCAAGAAAAATTGACTTTCAGTTGATGGATTGTTAGAGCAAAGCTTTATTAATGTCTTTTATTCTATGTTTCTTAATTGGCTTTCTTGCATCTGAACTCTCCTAGCAGTAATTGGGTTATAAATTCATCTTTAAAATCTCCCTTTATCAGAGTACTTAAGTCAGACTCTACTTTTCAAGTGGAGTTTCAGAACGAAATCCTTGCCTTGACAGTAAAAATTAAAAATAAAGTTTAAGAAATATTCTATAATGTAACACTACGCCAATAAACGGTCAATTTATATTGATTACCTGTCCCTGATACATAGCAAGTCTAATAAAAGGTAGTGCCAAATATTTAACATACGGAAGCTACATCAAATCACATTTTTTCTCTGTGTTCCATTATGATAAAATCTGTTTCTTTGTGGTAGAATGATATCTTACAATAAAGTTACATGAGAAAAGTAACACCACCACACTTATACAAAATTAAGTGTATTTAAGCAGAAGTAACCTAAATTTATTTACTTATTTAATTCACTTTGGATGCGGCCCGACTCTGGTCCACTTGCAACAATAAAATTATGTAAAAACAGCAAAATACAAAAAATTAACCAAAACGAGTACCAAAATAATTACAAAATAGGTTCTTCTTAATGTTTCTGTTAGTTTTGTAACTTCTACAAGTTCTCTGTTTTTCCATGGTCAGAAGAAAGTGCCCATCAATAAGGGTAAATGCATGGTTTTAATGGTTTTAATTGTGAGGAACTGCAGATCAATCATCTTCACTCCTTTATACTTCAAAGTATTATTTTACACTATATAATGTCCCTACAATTTAGGTCTGTGAAACTTTCCATGTATTTAAATCACATGTCAGGTTTCATTTTTGCAGCTCTAGATCTCTCTGCTGAATAGTGAGAGAAACTCAGTATGGATTCTTTAAATCAATCTTTAAAGGAATGCTTTCACATCTAAGGCAATTTTTGGTTCACATGATGACCTAAGAGAGGCATTCTAGTCCACTGTTAACCTGGATCAAATGGGTTCCACTTGACAGGTTGTTTTTCAGTAGATATGATTTTTTGTTCACAGCTTCCTTAAATAATGACTTTGG
This sequence comes from Liasis olivaceus, assembly GCA_030867105.1. Classification (NCBI taxonomy): domain Eukaryota; kingdom Metazoa; phylum Chordata; class Lepidosauria; order Squamata; family Pythonidae; genus Liasis; species Liasis olivaceus. The sequence goes on from CM061354.1 coordinate 6,932,215, forward strand.
TTGATTGATTGATTACATACCATCAACTTGTTATCAACTCTTAGCAACCACATAAATATATTTTCTCCATGATGACCTGTCCCTAACCTGGTTTAATCCAACCCTCTATAGGTTCTGTGGTTGAGTTGTGTTCCTTGATCACAGAATCTAAAGTGACCGGTCTAAATGCTACCACCTAACATAAACTGAGAGAACAGTATTGAATATGCCTACAAATGTTCAGCTTTGCACAGAAATTCTGTGGCCTGGAATGATAGAACTGCAAGATTAATTATAGCAGGTCAATCTAATGCTAACCAAGTCCTTCTAACTCAACCCACCTGAGTCTAGTGAAAGTATGATCTCCAGAATCTCTAGTCCACTTAGGCAAACTCAATGATGGCTGGAAATTCCAGGAGATGCAATCCCCAAACCATAGGAACAAGGGGAGGGGGGTGAACAATTAAACAAGCATTGTGATGCAAGCTCTGTGCCATTTGTACTTACATCATGATGCCACACACATTACATAAGGAGTGAAGCAGCATTCTGACAAAACCATCAGATTCTGCAGACACCTCTGGGGATCTTCCTGGACTCACAGCTCCTGCTCAATAAGCAGGTGGCAGCTGTTGCCAGGAAGACCCGTTGAGCCCTTTCTGACATTGGGAGGCCCTTCAGAGAGTCACTAATGGCTTAATGACCTTGCAGTTTGATTACTCTCTTGAAGACCACCTAGAAGCTTCAACTGGTCCAGAATGTAGCAGTGCAGACAAAGATGGGCATGCGTTGGTATGCTCATGCAACACCTCTGCTCCACAAGCTCCATTGGTTGCCAATTTGCTTCCACTTGCAATTAAAGAAGCTGGTCATTATCCATAAAGTCCTACAAGACATACTACTTGAGAGACCACCTATCTCCCCTAGTATCAGACCAAGGTAGCTATGCTTGACAGGGGAACCGAAGTGAAAGACTTCAAGTTATATGTAAATGGAGAAAAATTAGAGCGAGCAGTTGTATTTATTTGTCTTGGTAAAATGTTTACTAAAGATAGGAAAATGGATGGACAGATTTTGAGCAAATGCTGTTAGAAGGGTAATGGGTAGTCCCCAGTCTGTGTCTACTCTTATTGCTAGACACAGCAATAAATCTCAACACTCCACGCACTTAGGCCCATATTCAAAAACCTGTTTACTGCAGAAGCTTCATAAATATCACATGGCTAAATAACTTGCTTTCAGAAAAGAAGGATGCCATATACATGCCTACTGTAGAACACAGATCTCAAGCCATAGAAAGGAGGGACTTTCTGATTGCACTAGCAATTGGCCAGTGACATACTGCCTCATGACATACTAAGTTCTCCTTAATTAGAGATCTTCAAACAGAGGCTGGATGGTCATCTGTCAGGATGTTCTAATGCAATGTTTCTCAACATTGATAACTTTATGAAGTGTGGACTTCAACTCCTAGAATTTCCTAATCAGCATGGCTGGCTGGGGAATTCTGGGAGCTGAACTGCACATATCTTAAAAGATGCCAAGGTTGAGAAATACTGTTCTAGTGGACACAACAGGAAGTTGGACTAGATTATTTCTATGGTCTTTTCCAATTCTGTAGCTCATTCACACGTGTTACATACTCCAATCACTCCAGGGTTTACATTCTAAGCCTTTACCTCTCACTTTTCAAGTCAACAGACTTTTGGCCATTCTTTTCTTGATCCTGAGAGTTGGAAATATCTCCATGTTTGTATTCTCTCTGGCCTGGAATCACCAGTTCCTGCCATCCCAGCTTCAGCTCTTACAATCTGTTACAAGGAATGAATGTGTGTCAAAAATGGCTGTGTATAAGAGCATGTATCTGTTACATGGAAGTGACAGGAGCGCATGTCAGGAGAAACATAAAAGTATATTCAGTACAGTGAGAATACGTTTCCTAAGAAACATCTGTGATAAAACAAGATGAGATGGGATCATGAACAAATGGAAATTGAATACAAAAGTGAGTGACCTCCACACTAAGGTGGTTTGTGGAGAGAATGAAGATCAAATCATAAAACAAATGCACAAAGGAAGGGTAAACCAGTTGAGAGGAAGAAGACTGAGCAAGTCACCTCAATAATAAAAGGTTGTGTATGAAACAGTGTATGGACATAGCTGAAGCAAGGATAGAAAGATATGAAGAGACAGAATGAAAGGTGTTGGTATAAAGTGGATTTCCTTTCTTGCATCTCATGCTTTTTATTTCTTTGGCTCACTATCTCTTACTCTATCTTTGTACCTTGCATAATATTGATCACTAAAAGGGACAGAAAGGAATCTTGCTGGATCAAATCAAGTCTCCATCTGTTCCAATGTTCTGCTTCTGACGGTGGTTCTCCAGATGGTTCTGGCAAGGTGAAAAGTTGACCGCCAGGCAACAGGGCTTTCCCCTTCTAGGATTAGCCTTTCAAAGACCTACCCTCCTCTACTCTTTATATACTGCTCCTTGGGTGGAAGGCAATCCAAAGCAACTGGAAAGCTCTGAGCTTCATTCTTTGCTTTATTTCTCACTGCTGAAAATATTTTAAGAAACAGTGAGAAAGTTCTGATTTAAGATATTTAGCAGCCAATCATTTAAATGCAGATCGTTTACCACTGTGTTCTGCTCAGGTGTTGATATTCACTTCTGTCCTATGATTGAGAATGGCAGGTAAATAAATGTAGGGAGATGCCTAGTCACCTCCCTTTCTATTTCGCAGATATCGTGCTGGAGGCGTGCTTGCTTATTTATTTATTTATTTATTTGCCTGTCACATTTATATAGCCACCCATCTCAGACAAAGCAACTCTGGGCTTAATTAGCATTGATGGCTTTCTTTAAAATGCAAGCAGGGGATCCATGGCTCTTGAAAATTACAACACAGAGCTGAAACTACTCAGTGATTTAGAAAATGTATCTCTAGGTCTTGCCAAAAGAAAAAGAAAAAACAGTTAACTGCATACCTTGACTTCTTTCTGTTATAATTCATCTTGTTGTTCTTCTATGGAGTTTGTAGTAAAGTTCATAGACTCTCTCTCTCTACCCATTTATCCTCAGAACCAACCTGTAAAATAGGTTACACAGAGAGCCATTTATTTATTAAATTACATTGCTTTCCTTTGCCTTTTTTTCTTATCAGCTGTAACAAACTCCGCTTGACAGTGATTTTATTAGACCTTTGCTGATTACATCAAGTCAGATAATACTACATTTTATCCCTGTTATTACATGATCTCTGGTTGTTTGGGATCACCTGTAAATCTCATTCAGGAAGGAGAAAACAGCAGAAGCTAATAGGTGGGAAACTTGTAGCAAATTAACCCAGTGCAGTACAGATATAAATTCATCTTGGCAAAGTAAATTGTGGTGAAATGTGTTTTATTTATTGGTGCTGTGAGGGACAACTAATATTCTGTCCTTGCATATATGATTCTGGAGTGCATATCGACCCTGGAAGAGAAGACAGATAACAAAAACGAGGTTGTTGTATTTTCCGTGGTGTGAAGGGAGCCAATATACGGGTACAATAAAGGACATTTTTATGTTAGAAGGTGGTCATATCAGTAGAAAGGGCAGGCTTGGAACCTGCTTAGAAGAGCAGAATGTAGAGGCACCAAGTCAGCCTCTGGTAAGGTCAACCCATGTTGTTATGAGATCCTACATTCCTGCAGTAGAAGTGGGGTTATAATTTATACTGCCTTTGTAATTCTTATGAATATCGGAGGGTATGTTTCTTTATTTATTTATATTTCAAATTTGTCACTGCCCATCTCACTGCAGAGCGACTCTGGGCGGGTTTACAGTAAAAAGAATAAATATTAATTAAAATAGAAGAAATATTAAATACACTACAACAAGATCCTCTATAAGACTTCCAAGAGACTGATGTTAACTAGGAGTTATTAGACTCGGGGGGCATCTTCAAGGCACCAGCCACCCCCAGGGTTGGTTGTATCTCTTCTCGCCCCACGCAAATTGGCAGGGCCAGGTCTTCAATTCCTTCCAGAAAGCTGGGAAGGTAAGTATATAACTGTCAGGTTCAGCCCAAGAACCACAACGAGGCCGTCCAGCGCAGTACAGTTCCTTTATTGACTATTACCTATTAGGCAGAATCTCGCCAGACTAAACCTATCTACAGCTACTAGAGAATATACTCCATGAGACTCTAGGGAGGAGCCAGCCTCATCCTCTTCATTTTCCCACAGTGTTGTTGTGGGCTGAGGAGGTGCTTCCCCTGGAATGTCTCTCCCCCTTCCTGACAACCTTGAAGCTCCATTCCAGAATCTTCCCTGCTCAGGCTATCCATCACAATAACCTGTAACTTTGTGGGCTTTGGGTTTTTTTTACAATCTTTTGGCCAGGAGTCTAGAGATCGCTGGAGTTGTGCTTGCTAACAAAAGAGACTTTTCCATTTATCTCCAAACAGTTTGGTTCCTGACTTAAGTGGGCGTTTTTCCCACAACAGAGCATAGCGTATTTTGTGAACAGAGCAATTATGTTTTATTAATCTAGACTTGGTTTACTTACTTACTTACTTACTTACTTATTTATCTATTTATGTCAGTCTGTCAGGCTACCCATCTCCCAAAAGTGACTCTCTGCATGTGGTATGAGCCCAGCCTCTGTCTGTAATGGGGAGAGAGAAGAAAGATGCAAGAGGGAAGGATCATAACTTGAGTGAGCATGGAAAAAAAGTAATCTCCACCTTCTAAACTCTGACATGGTTCAGGTATTGTACTGAGGTATGGGCTCAGGTGGGCCCATCAGGCAATCCAGCCAATCATGGTTTTAACAAACCATAGTTTAAGATGACGAGTAAAGCCCGCCTATGACGCCAACCATTACAGCGTACAGATATGTTCACCAATTGGCCATCCGAATCTGAACATGCTTATTTTACCTGACTCAGTTTGTCACGCACCAAAAATATTCTTCATCCCATCATGCCTTTCGATCCCAGCTTTTATTGCTGCCTAGAGTTTAAGGGAACATCATGTTCACCACAAAACCTGTTTCAATATTTGTTCATTCTTCTGCAAACCAAGCTGCAAAGATAATGGTATCTGCTGAGCAAATAATTTCTTAAGTTAAAAAAAAAGTCAATTTCAAAGAAACAAAACTAATACTCTGCGCAAAAGTTCATATTCTGTTCTCAGCAAAGAGGTCTGGCCTGTAAACTCCTGCCTTTATTTTCTCAGAGTTAATCTTATGTATTATTTGCTTTCCCATTAAAATGACATCCAGTCTTGAAATATTTTTTATGGCGCTGGCCATGCGCGGAATATTATGAAGGACAGTAGCTATGAAACTCCTCAAGGCAAAAGAGAGATAGTGGCACCAGAAAGAATAATAATATTACTTATTACCACCAATTTAGCTGTATCTACATGAATTTGCTGTTACTTTCTAAAGAGCAAAGTGACAGCTTTGATCTCAGAAAGCTTATAGTCTAAAATATGGCACGAATGAAAGAGGAAAGAAATCTAAAGGAAGGATCTAAATTCAAGGTGACTATGCATGTCTAGGTTTAGGGAAGAGAAAAAAGCAGATGTATCTTCTTGGAAAATGTTAGAAGGGAAACAGAAGAATGGAGATGCAATTGTTTTACATTGTCATACAAATGCATTTCATTCTGAACTTCCAAATCAATACATGAATTAAACTACAATTTCTCCTTTAAAATGCTCTTTTCTCCAAATTTTGTCATATTGTTTTCTAACAATTCCTAACAGAAATAAACCCTTTGGAGAAAAATACATGTGCTAACATATAATTAATGTGGAGAATGTCCCAAAGTACATTACACTAAAAATCTACTAGAAAAACAATGCCTACATGAAACAAGATGAGAGGAAATAAGCATTTAAAGCGAGATTCACAAACGTTTTATTTGATTTATATCTCGCCCTTCTATTCAGTGGGAGGACTCAAGGCAGTTACCGTTTAATAAAATTAAAACATTACAATTAAAAACCCTAAGTTAAAAGGTATATAAATATTAATGAATATTTATCCAGGTTACAGTTAATATATAAATATTAGTAAAGCCTGGTGGAAGAGATGCAAAATGGGCATGAAAAATCATAGCCCACCTCCCAAAACAGAAAACTGAAAGCTCTGAACTTGTGGCAACAAGTTATTCCTTGTTGCTAAGGTCTCCTCACTGACAAGCAGTTATAAAATGAGTTGTGCAGACAAAGACATGCACACATCAATTCCTGCATTAAAAAAAATTGCCTCCAGGTTATGCAGTAAGCATGTTATGGTTGGTCCTGACAATACAGACATAAGGTTCATCCACAGGTTCCTTCATGGTGACTCAAAGATGCTTTGCTACTTTAAGGACAGGCCCTCAGGATGCAACTTCTATCTCATCCCCCATAGCTGAGACCACCTCATATTTAGCTAATATCATGTTCTCCCAACATGAAACTTTCTGTAGACTCAGTTTTGGGCACTTGGATAGCAACCATGATGGTATTGAGGAACAATGTGCCTAATTCTTATTGGTTGTTCAGCTGCTGTAGCAAGCCTCCTCACCTCTGGTAACTGGTGACTTTTCTCCATGGGCATTTTGGATTGGACAGCAGAAGAGATCAGGCGCCAAGAATCTCTCCATCTTTATGAGGCAAACTCCTTATCTATATGGATCTAAGGGTCTTCCATGAGATGCGTAAGAAAAATGCCCTGACTTACAGATATCTCAATTGAAAATAGTGCTGGCTGAAGCAGGAGGGAGTTCTCCACAATCATCAGGAGAACTTCCTCTCACTTCAGATAGCATTGTTCTGCTTTCAAGCTGCCTGCTGGTTGGCACGGTTCTTCCCAGGCTGGCAAGAGAAATGCAGAAGTGACTTTTCTTCTGCTTTCTTCTCTTCTTTCTCCTCATTTGTTGTAGAATCCTCTGTCCATGATTTGGATCCTGAAGCGATGGACCTGATGGACCTCTACCCTTGAGAGCCAGCAGAGAATCAAATAGGCTGAAGCACGTCCCAGTCAATGAATTGGAGCAAATGTGGGCTGACTGAAATGATGAGGGGCCAGGTCCTGATGGGTGTCAAGCCTAGAACATGTAGGCAGCTAAGCAGGACAGAACAGAGATGGTCACTTATTTCCTCAAATGGAGAAAATGCAACTCCCTTAATTAATCCACACTAGCCATTTGGGCTATATAAGAACAACCACCATGTTCTCTCCTTTTTTGGAAAACAACTTTCAACTAGAATTTATTATAAGGGAATTTAAACACCATCGTTGCTTCCTTTGTACTGAAGTAACCCAAATCCTGTTATCTGCACTCCTGTTTTTTTTTTTTTACAAAAGGAAAATAAAAGAAATAGAAATCTCAGCAGCCTGGCAAAGCAACTCGTCCTCTGCCAAACAGAAAGGGAAACTGGCAGAATCTTGTTAATTTAACCCCTACTTACTTCCTGGGCTATAGAAGAAGAAATGCAAAGTTGCACTGCTGCTATTCTCCCTTTAGGACCTGTAAGAAAGCTGAAGCTTAGAAGGTGGGAGGAGGAATGAAGCAAAACTTGTCTCCAATGAAGAAATGGACTTCCACACTTAAAACCTTAGCTTTGTTGTACCATAAATATCCATGCCACCCAAATCCTAAGTCATGTTCTTCTAATTCCAAAAGCCTTCTATTTCTCAGCAATATCCACTCTTTCATCCAAACTAAACAACAAGCTGCAAAGTGTAATTTCAAGTCAGACAAACCCAGTCCTCCTCTTTCTTTTATGTCTTGTAACATCTTATCTTTAACTCGTCGTCTTTTTTTCCTTGCCACACAAATTTAGATATATCCTTCTGCCATTGTTTAAATGTCAAAACAGGTATTGTCTGAAACAAAAATAACTTTTTGGATAAAACATTCATCTTAATTACAGAAATTCTCCCCAACAGTGACAGTTGTGGAGTCCTTGGGGATCTCTGAGCTTGGTTCTTTTCTTGCAAACATTTCGTTACCTGGCTAGGTAACATCTTCAGTGCTAGAATGGGATGGGGTTGCTCTCTGTTTATATACAGTGGCATGCCCTGCCAGTGTTGGTGGGGGTGTGGGTTTTGTTTTGTTCTATTTTTTTTCCTCTGGTAGTTCCTTCATTAAGGTATTGTTTACTGCTTGTATGTCTGGTGGTAACCTCTGCTTATCTGGGTGATAAGCAGATAGGGTTTATCATAATATAAGACAGCATATAAACAGAGAGCAAACCCCATCCCATTCTAGCACTGAATATGTTACCTAGCCGGGTAATGAAACGTTTGCAAGAAAAGAACCAACCTCAGAGAACCCCAAAGACTCCACAGTTCAACCCTGAGCTACACATATTCACCTCTATTAGTGACAGTTGTATTTTCTGCCATCTTAATATATATATTTAACTTCATTAATATATATTCAACTTCAATATATTTAACTTCATTAATATATATTCAAGTTAATATATATATTTAACTTCATTCCATGTCTTAATATAATTATTTTGAAATAACCTAGAATTCATATTCATCATCGTAATACCCAAGTATTTCACCTCCTTCTTGAACTTAAAACCTTGATTTATTTATTGATTTAATATTGATTGATGTGTTTGTTTGACTCAAAGGCAGGAAAAAAACTATCCAAGGAAATTTTGGGTGAAACAAAATAAAAATGAAAGATTCCAGTAAACAAACAAGCAAGCAAGCAAATCAAGGCTAATATAGATGAAGATCACCAAGAAATGTCAGGCTAGGGGTTGGAAAAGACAATGATAAACCCATATTACTGCCAAGGAGACAATATGGATGTGTCCTTGAAACCATCAGCATCAAACTCAACTGAAAGGAGATTCTCTTTTAGGAGCTTCTAAACGGTCTTAGGCCTCTCTGTGGGTTTGAGCGCTTCATATAGCTATCATTTTTTTACATTTGCCTCTTCATATCCTCCTCCCTGCTCAGATTATTCAACCACCTACAAAGAATTTACAGTGTTTATTAATCTCTGGTCCTACTCAACAACTGTCGTACGACTGTGTCATTTCAAATCACATCCTCTGTAAAATGTCAACACAATGATGGTACTCTATAAATAAGGGTTTTCTATTTTTCCCCAGAGAAGCTAAGCTAGTGTCTAATTGTCCCTTGGACTTAATTACAACATGCCCTTCCTTCCCGCTTGACCTATGCAAGCTGCTGGCAGAAAGACCAGTTTTAATTTGTGCTATCATTTTTCAACTCTTCTTTTTGGCATTCTGGTGTTAAATTGAATAAATTATCCCAAAGTTGCATTACAATAGTTCTTCCTGTATAGGAAGCTCTAGGGAATAATCAGAACTCACCCCAGTGCTTACAAAATGAATGCAGTCCACAGCAATGCACTCAAATGGGGCCCTGTGTTTTACTATCAACAACTCCCAATTTTAAAACAAAGGTTCATTAAATGTCAAATCTAGTAAAAAGTCTGTAGCTTTCCTTCCATTAGAGATTGGCTGGGGGCATACATTTGGTGCAACTTTTGCTGGATGAACAACATTTGCATATGTGATATACCCCAAGTTATGTATGAATGTATACACTTTAAATCTGATTTGGGGCAGGCATCCCTTACAGAACTGGGGTGGGAAGAGAAAGAAAACAATCAGTGGTTTATGTTTCTCTCCACATTCTGGAACCCTGTTCAGGTGGTGCCTCTCATGCTATTTTAGCTGAAGTAAAAAGACAGCTAAAGGAAATTACAGGAAATATAGGTAGTCCCCAGTTTAAGAACACATTCTGTTCCCACGGTCTGTCCTTAAGTCAAATTCATACGTAAGCTGGAACAGTATTATTGTATAATACTATATAAGTAGTGTTGTGCAATTAACTCAAACCATTGTGTATCTAACTCAAACCATTGTAGGAACCATCTTGCCCCAGTTATCTCAGCCTGCCCCACTCGGTCCAGCAGAAGGGGCAGGTTGCAGACCCCACCGGTCAAGGAATTTCGATTGGTGGGGTCTAGGCAGAGGGCCTTTTCTGCTGTGGCCCCCGGCCTATGGAACATCCTGCATCCCGAGGTCCGGTGTGCCCCCTCCCTCGTGGCCTTCAGAAAAGGGGTTAAATCCTGGCTCTGCCAGAAGGCCTGGGGGCCAGATGGGGGCCCGCACCTGTGGAGATGGCTCCCCCCCCCCCAGCATCTTGAAGGTGTCAGTGCTAAAATATACAGGGGGGGTTTAGGCCATTTTTAATGTATGTTTGTATTTTAATTATTTATGGATTTTAGCCACTGTTGGAGAGATTGGTGTGTTTTTTTCTTTTTCGTTATTGTGAGCCGCCCAGAGTCACCCATTGGGGGAGATGGGCGGCATACAAGTTTAATAATAAATAAATAAAAATAAATTTAACTCAAATGTTGGTACAATAGGCTCCATTCTTAATTATGTACTGTATCATCTGTAACCCCAGGCCTTCTTAACCCAGGGACAGCTCGTACTAATAGAAGGAAATTAAATGGAGGCTGGACGGCCATCTGTTAGGAATATTGTAATAGTGGATCTGGTTAGATGATCTCCAAGGTCCCTTCCAGCCCTCAGGAATACATGGTTTTAATGGTTGGTTCCTAGGAGCCCTGCATGTGTCTGTAATTCAAAGCAGAATGATTTAGATCTTTCAAGCCTAAATAAGGCTATTTAAGACCTGAAGTCTCAATGGAAGAGATTCTCTGTAGCTCAGGATTTAACTGTGGAGTCCTTGGTGCTGTCTGAACTTGGTGGTTTGCTCACAGACATTTCATTACCTGACTAGGTAACACCATCAGGGGTAGCAAGTGTGGGGTTTGCTGCCTGTTTATATACAGTAGCTTGCCCTGCCAGTGTTTGTGGGGGTGTGGCTTTCTCCTTGGAAACCACACCTCCAAGGAGAAAGCCACGCCTGCACCTGCACCTTTGGGATGATTTGGAGAGATTAAAAGAGGATCCAAGCAAAGGTCCGTATCTGAAGCTGTCCAAATGCAAATCTGCTTTTGTGATTCAGAAATTCAGGAGGGTGATGGAAAGATAAACTGACAAATCTCTCAAAACTGACACATTTCTTCCCAAGATCTTTATATAAGGAAACGGCCAGAATGGGGAAAGGAGGGAGAGGAAAGGGTGTAGCTTTTCGACTGACAGCCTGCATATTATGGGAATAAACTAGATGGAGCACAAATATTTCTGTTTAAGGAGCTGCACTGATTCCTGGTATTTTCCATACGCAGTTTAGAGTATTATAATTGATCTTTTAAATATTGAACAACCCAGATTCAGGGAACCCTTAGACTGGTATAAGTCCCCTAATAATTAAAGTCAACAGGTAAAATTCTGCCCTGGCAGGAATTTCACAGAGGTGACACCCAATCTTTGGAATCCCATCCTTTAACTGGGAGGCACTGAAGCCTCATTATTTCAGTTGTGTGCAAGTCATGAAGCGGTAGCAGCAGAGGGGTCTGCTGGAAGGTCTAAAAAGTCAAGATGGCTGCCACCATCATGAGATCAAAGCGTGGTACATGTAAAAAAAGGGCTGGAGCTTTGATCTCATGGTGGCGGCAGCCATCTTGACTTTTCTCCTTATGCCTGTGGACACCCTTGGATAGCAGGATCATTTGATTGTCTCACTCCCCAATGCCAGACACCCAGCAATGCCAGACACCCAGCAATGCACATTAAGTGTTCTGTTTCAAAAAGAAAGCTGTTCTGGTTGGTTAACTTGCCCTAGTTCAGAAGTCTGTTGAAGACTTCTCAACTTGCTCATTATACAAACGCAAATATTGTACAGTGGGTTGGGGGTAGAGACATTTTAGCAATGTCTGATGGAAGAAAAGGTCCACATAGGAGGTAGAATCTAGCAAGCCTTGGCTGATCTCAAAAAACTAATCAGTCAGAGCTAGTTTGGCCTTGGATGGGAGACACAGGAAATTACAGAGCTATAGGAAGTAAAGAACTGGGAAGTAAAGGGGAAAAAATCCCTAAAGAAAGCATTAGAACACCACTTGCATATTGTCCCCCCATAAACTACATTATATCATCTGGGATTAATCAGGAGACTGATTTAGGCCCAGCTAGGTGCCAGCAACTAGCCATCCATCACGGATCACAAAAAGCCGAACAAGGTCTGACATGCCTCATATGTGGTTAGGAAACCACTAAAGAATCTCCGAATTGCTTAGGCTAGAGCAGGAAGTCAAAAATGTATTTTGGAAGGGTTGGGTTCTCCTTTTTAGGAATCAGTTCTGCTTATCTTGCTGGACTCAGAATTGGTGGCTTAGATCTCTGAGCCAACCTTGGATTCTACCTTGTAAGGTTGCACTTTTAGCTTTCAGCATGACTTTAAAACTAGGGTTGTTCAGGTCTTTGAAGGAGTGTTTGCTTTGGTGAAAGTTGATGTGAAATCCCTCCTGGAAGATGGTGAAGTGATGTCTCCTCCGACTTCAAAACAGTGGAACAGAGGGGCAGCAGAAAATGCTGAGCATTCAAGCATGCATGCGCAGAAGTCTATTTCAACCTAAAGGAAGCATCAGAAAAGATGCTTCAGCAAAGAAAAATGTGTCATCAAACTAATCTAAGCCACAGCTACACTTTAGAACTGTGTAAAGAGCCCTAGCCAGGTTGAAGCTGAGTCAGGTTTCCCTCTTCAAAATGCATACAAGGGTTCTTCACAAGCTAACTGAACACACCATTCATCTATGGCAAGAAAGTTAGTACATTATCTCACAGCATAAGAGTGATTGTCCATGGTTCTTTCTTGCTACATGCAAACAACTCTAAATCACAGGGGTGTTTGCAAAAGGGGGTCAAAAAAGTCAGGATGGTGGCCATGATTGTGCAGTCAAAGCCCAGCCTGTTTTTTATGTGTGTCGTGAATAGAAAAGGGAAGGTATTGATTGCGCAGATGTAGCCATCATCTGATGTAATGGCCTGTGAGAATAACCTTGAAGAACAGAAGGAAGAATTGCAGCCAAGGCAATTGTCAGATAAGAGAAATCTGAGTCCAAAGCAGGACTGTAATTTGAAAAAATGTCTCAGACTCAATCCTCCCTTGTTGTCTTTAGGATAAAGGCAAGGAGGGTCAAGTCTGAGATGTTTTCTCAAATTACAGTCCTGCTTTGGACTCAGATTTCTCTTATCTGACATGGCTTTGGTTATTCTCACAGGCCATTACATCTTGGCCTTTTTGACCTCCATCTGCAGATGGCCCTGCTGAACCTAAGCAGACCAAAGGTCTGCTGAAGTATTTTCTTCAATTCCAGGGAGGGAAAAACAATTTCACAATAGTTGGGATTTGTTTGTTGTGTTTGATTGTTTTTCTAGCTTGCTCTTGCACAACATAAAGCCTCAGAGCCCCTTAATTAGCTGTTGCAAAATTAATGTTAACACTACTTATGTAATCCTAAAATGAGGTTTATCTCTAGATGTAGCAAATGGTTATAGAAAACTCTACAACCTGCAGATGTTCTCCTGCAGATGTTTCATTATCAGGCTGGGTAACATCATTAGTGCATGGGGGAGTGAAGTTTGATGGCCATGTAGATAGATAGATAGATAGATAGATAGATAGATAGATAGATAGATAGATAGTTTGCTCTGCCATTCTTGGTTGGGGTATGATTTCTTCTTCAATGGCTTCTTGATCAGGGTTTTGCTTCTTCTCTGAGTGTTTATGTGGTGCTGTTTCCTGCTTATTTGAATGTTGGTTGCTAGGGAAGATGTGCTCTGAGCTATTTCCTTCCTTGACTTTTAACTGTATCCTTTAAATGGTATACCAGGGACTCTCAAGGAAGAAACCACATACCAACACCCCAGCTTGGTAAGGAATTGTCTGCAGAAAAGCAACCAACTTCAGAGAACACCAAGAACCCAACAGTTCATCCCTGAGCTTTATACCTTCTCTACTATTGGAACATTTTATATGCCAAGGAATAGAAACTGGATAAGGAAAAGATTCCATGAATTCACTTCTGTCTAATATTCTAGGCTGAAACAGTGGGATAATACCAGCTGCCCAGTTTGAGTAAGGGAGAATCGTTAAGAAATTCCAAGCTAGGTTTGCTTGTGGACTGTTCTTATTTTATCACACTTTTTTTTATTGTTCCAAAGGGGAGCTATTGGAATATAGAAGTGGCAGGAGCAACAGCTGTCTCTATGTCCTTTCCCCTTTTCTAATATCCCAAAAGGATATTTTCTTCCCCCACACCTTTGTACAAAGCTCGTCAATTGTCCCACTGTTGAAATGCTGGACTGTCTGTATTTACCAGATGCCAAGGCTGCCTATTAGAGGCCTCAGCAGATTGACGGGATGTTGTTTCGGTTGCTGTTGTTGGTTTTGTGTTTGGCATCATCAGTTCTCTCTTGGGTGATCAGGTGAAGTTGTGCTATGCAAATTTTCACTGGTTGTTATATGCATAAGCATTTGGTTGCATGCAGGAGAATCTGCAAGGGAGTCAATAAAGTCATGATGGACACCACACTCATGTAATCAAAGCCCTGCTCTTTTTTAAATGTGTGTAGGGACACATGTAGGGTGGGCCTCTGGCTCCATAGTTGTCATGGCCCCCTCTTGACTTTTTTGACTCCCCCCACAGCCACTCCTGGCTACATAGGAGCTCTTCTCTGTAACACTCGCTTATATTTAAAAATAGTATCAAGACTTATACCCATTTATATGGCCAAAGTAGGAAATGTAGAAAGTCAACATATTTGAATATTGCATGACATCGGAGCCACTCCCTTAACAGAGGCTACACCTCCCACCTATTTGTGTCAGAAAACAACCCGATGGATCCCAGAAACACAGCATATTTAAGGTGAAGAACCAGTGTGGCTTTATTTCTCTCCGAAACTTTGGTTTCAGAAATTGTCTCTTACAACCTGGGAGTGCTCTGTGCCACCAATTAACCAAACTGGGTTGTTTTCCTGCTTCTCTGAAAATCAGATGTCATCGTGAATCCACCTCGTCCTCCTTTTATGCCAAGTAGATGAAAGCAAAACCGCTTTGCCCCTGGGCCCTGCAGCAAAATGAAATGTCCCTGGCCAGAGACAGTCAAATCGGTCCTTTCATGCATTTTGATGGGTTGCTGTGGCAACCGTGACACACTCCGTTTCCTGCTGGAGCTGTCGCCTCAACAGAAAGAGAGGCGGAAGGGAAGGGAAGGGAAGGGAACCACTCTTGGCCGTCCTGGAAACATGAAGAAAAGTCATTCTCAGCAATGCGATCTGATCTGTGCATTATGACTTTTCAAGGGAGGAAGGTCTTTGCTAGGTATTATTCTTTAGGGCTGGATTAACTGCTTGGATAAACAGGTGGCAAAGCCGGTGGCTCCTTCAAATACAGGACTGTGCCCCTCTTAGGGTTCAGTAAAGATTCTTCAGTTAAATCTGATTCTGGACAACCACATGGAGAGGTTCTTTCAGCTTTCTTGGACATGGTAAGGATGTAGCTTGCTATTGTCTTCTTCTGGATGCTATACCTTAACAAGATCCAAGATAATTCATTTTAAGTATCCGCCATTCTCCTACCCAAAACTGATCCCTGTTTGTTTCCTGATTGTTTTCCAAGAGCAAATATTTATTTCAGTGGGACATGGTAAAGCTTCCTCCAGTCAAGCTTAATTATTAGTTGGCAGAGCATGGTCATAGCCATGCAATTTTTGCAAAGTGGCTTGCCATTGCCTTCTCCTGGGAAGCCTTTTCATCTTCCCAGTCTAACCTACAGCCCCGAGGGTCTCCTAGTGGACTCCCAATCAAACGCTAACCAGGCCTCACCCTGCTTAGCTGCTGAGTCCCAACAAGGCTGGGGTTGTGCTGCCCTCTGCTGAGACTTCCATTAAGGACACAGAAATTTTATTTAGCATCAACACATGATAAAGAAGTATTTGTAAAGGGAAGCAGGAATAACCTTGAGGAACAGGAGGAAGAGCCGCAACCAAGACAACAGTCAGATAAAAGATATCTGAGTGAGAGACAGAATTGTAATTTGAGAAATTGTCTCAGGCTTGACCCCCCCCCCCCCCGGGTCTCTTGAAGATAAGCTTTTGTTGTTGTTGTTGTTCAGTTGTTAAGTCGTGTCCGACTCTTCCAAAATTTGAAAAAATACAACAAAAAGGTAAAATCAGAGAGATGAAATAAAATACTAGCATAACAAAGATACAATAATAAAGAAAAATGTAACATACACTACTATAATTAATTACCTGTGCAAGCATAAAGGTCTCTTGAAGATAAAGGGAGGGAGGGGAAGACACATTCAGAGTTGCAAGATTCTGTTACTGTGACCTTATAATTAAAATAGTATTAGCATTCATAACTGGTTTCCTGGTCTGGTCTACCTTGAAGGGCTGATAATATAAAGTCTGCTAAACCACACTTACTCATTTTGCTGTGTGTTGACAACTGCAGAAACAATGGAGTTTTCTGAACAATTACGGAATCTGGAGCCATACCGATATTAATTGTATTTAGAACCTAGCTTAAGACCTGATCAAACAGACTTTATATCCTCATTAAAAAAAAAAAAAGTTTTGAACATCTCATGTAATTAACCCATAAATGGCAGCTACTGACATTGGGTGAGGAATTCATGCTTATTTGCCCTCTAGCCATTCCCTCTTTCCCATAATGGCTATGATCTCACAGCTCATTATATTACATCCATCCTTTGTAATCCACAATAGCTAAATCTAAACAACCACCAGTATAATGTGACTTATCATGTGAGACCATCCTATCGCATTAAATCTGCAATAGGAGTGGATGGTTTTAGCTCTGCATGTCACGTGTACATGGAGATAATGCTCGGTTAAGTATGTTTTATGGTTTAGTGCTCTTTGCAAGCATAGCTGCTAGAGAGAAGCAGAGGGTGGTGAAAAAGCAAGAAAACACACAACGTTTTTGGAAATGGCCCCATTCTTAAGTCATGCTTAATTTTAATTACTGCCATTTTAAAAAGAAAGACAGAAAAGCATCTGTTGAAAAGCAGTTCGTGTGTATTCACTGTTAAATATATATATATATATATATATATATATATATATATATATATATATATATATTTAAAAGGTATGTGCAGTAATCAACCTCTTTAATAAAGCATATTGGACAACACTTCCACGTTGTTTACCAACCATTTTCTTTGCACAAAATATATAGCTGGATTTTGAGAAGAACAGTTCCTTCCATCCACCCAATGATTTCTAAATGCAACCGAGGTTTTGGCTAGGCCAAGGGAAGTAAAGATTCCCTTGAGTTGAGCTCGATTCCTGACAACTACATGGATGTACTTTTGTAATTTCTTGCACATTTCCCTGCACTGTTCTGCACAGACAGCACAGGTGAGCCAGATTTTCCAGGTTACAAGTGGTTGTAAGTGGGGTGAAGATATTGGTAACCATGGTTAAAGTTTCCTATGAGCACTAATCCTCCCACATTCGGAGGACCAGCTGGAATCCAAGCATTTTTTTTCAATAATTGCTACATTGCAAAGCATTAGGAGGTGAAAAGGGAGTTCATACTACTTTCTTTCGTTTGCTGCTGAGTAGTGGTTAAAACAAAAATTAAAGCACTGTAGACAAATGTCTCCACCTAGAGCCTCCGAAGAGAAAAATCACTACAAATAATAATAATAATAATATTAATAATAATATCTGCCTATCCCAGGTCCTTGGGAAGTACTCAATAGGTGGGTAAAAATGCCAAATCCAGTCTAAACATCTGGCTGACTGTGAGACCATCATCATAATCATCATCATCATCAGACCATCGACATTGACAAATTACCATCAGTCAATTGCAAAAGGCAGATTTACTAGGAACAATTTCCATCCTGTGATGATATGATTAATATTATTAAACAGCGACATCTGCCTATCCCAGGTTCTTGGGAAAGACTCAATAAGTGGACAAAAATGCCGAATCCAGTCTAAACATCTGGCTGACTGTGCGACCAACCATCATAATACAGATTGTTGCGTTCATGAAAGCCATCTTAGCCCCGGAAATCCAGGGAGAAATGCTGTTCTGTTCACAACTACAGAAGGTGTATTTTATTTCACTGCAGAAATCATATTCAGTTTTTCAAGGCAGAAGGAGAGAAAGTCCTGCCAAGGATAACCAAACTTGTTATTAAATTATTTTTAATTTAAAAAGGCATTTCTCCCCACTGCGGATCACATCCGCTTATCTGAATAAATTCTAAAAATCTGTAATCCAAATAGCATTTACTGAGTATCTCTACAGTGAACACCTGGACTTGGAGAGAGATCTAAAGACAAGCAAATTGCTTTATCCAAGCTGCTGCCAAGCTCACATTAACAGAGTAGAAGGGATGAAGAAACATTTTCTTTCTTTCTTTCTTTCTTTCTTTCTTTCTTTCTTTCTTTCTTTCTTTCTTTCTTTCTTTCTTTCTTTCTCTTTCTTTCTTTCTTTCTTTCTTTTCTTTTCTTTTTTCTCCTCCCTTCCTCCCTTCCTCCCTCCTTTCTTTCTTTCTTTCTTTCTTTTTCTTTCTTTCTTTCTCTTTCTTTCTTTCTTTCTTTCTTTCTCTCTCTCTCTCTCTTTCTCTCTCTCTCTCTCTCTCCTTCCTTCCTTCCTTCCTTCCTTCCTTTCTCTTAAACAGTTTCCCTTCACTGGTTCCAATAAGGGGTGCAAGTATTATTAGACAGGCAGGATTTTATCAGTCCAACACATAATCTCTGAGAATTTGGAGGAATATATCAAATTAGAGAGCTGAATCTGACAGATCAGGGATGTACTCTAGGAGAACCTTGATTTTTTGCTCTTCCTTCTTTTCATACTGGTTAACACACAAAACATATGTGGCTTTATAAACTCTAAAAATAAAGGACGACTCTGTTATAATGCATAAAGAGTCCAGACAGCTGAAGGAAGAGCACTCCATTGCTATGCACATTAAGCCACTGAGCTGCATCTTGGAAAAGGTCATCAGTAGACTATGTACCCTCACCCATTCTACTCCTTGGTTCTTCCTTCATAAATAAAAGGGCTTCCTGTCTGGAGTAGGAATTCTTTTGGATAATAATGGCCTTCAGTAATGTCTGGGGGTGGGGAATAAAAGAAATCAAGATGGCAGTCATGGCATTCTGATTAAAGCCCTGCCTCTTTTGTATTTATGTCAATGGTTCATGCATGTAAAAAGAGGTGGGGTTTCAATCTTACTGCCATGACTCCATCTTTAATTTTTTCACCTGCAGATGTGTGCTCTCTGGGAATCATGGGAACTGAAATTCTGTGGTCTTACATCCACAGTATTTTTAAAGCTTCCCCTCCTCCTCCTCCTCCTCCTCCTCCTTTTGTATATATTCAAATGCCACTTTTCAAAGCTACTGTTAGGAGTTATCTGAATATATAAATGAAGAATAACCACAAAATGAGTATATAATCCATGAGTTACTTTTTTATTTATTTTACAAAAAAAAAGGGGGGGGAGGGGGGAGAAAGGAATTTAAAAAAACCCAAAAAACAAAAACCCAGGAAAAATAAAGTCATGGTAATATATGCACATACACGAAGAGTCATATACATAATGTATAGAGATAGTGATCCAGTCCAGATTTTATCACATCATTAAACCTTGACCTGAAAAAAATAATATTGATTGGTCTTTCCATTGCATCAACAAAGATCCAGTTCATAAAAATAAAGTGAAGACCTGTCATAGATCCAAGACTGTAAATCTGGGGTCACCTTATCTCTCTAACATTGAAGAGCAATCCTTTTTGCTGTGTTCTGTGCTTGGTAAAGCTGTAATTCTTCACATGGTGATAAATTCCAAATTTTTAGTATACATTTCAAAAGTATATTCACATCCATGCTGATCTTATGGATGTTAATAGATCAGTCATGGGACAATCCCATATCTTCGGAGGAACTACTCCCATTGCCATTGCCATTTTCAGTATAATGAGGTTGGCAGCCAAGCCTTTTAAAACATTCTCTGAATTTTCCAATAGAAGTTAAAGAAAATCTTTTGTTCAATTAGCGTTATTTTCACATTATGAGAAGCATACTTTATATTCTTGATTTGTGAATACGGGATATTCCCAACTCTTTATTTACACAGTCCTTATAAATAATACCTGCCTTCAAAATACTCTTTGATTATTTATTAAAAAAGACTTAGACTCATCCAAACACAATGCAATGCTGACAATAATTCAGGGATTTTAGACGTTGCTACTGCCTGTGGGCCAAACCCTGAAATCAAGAGCTTTTTCATCAAATAAATGCTGCGACTCGTCATGTCTTCCAGAAGAAAAGAGAGATTTACATGCCATTTTTAAATGTGGTTCCCCCAGAGTATCAGATGCTACAGCAGCATCGGCACCGTCTTCCCAGCTCCACCCTTTTCAAGCATGTTCACAACATTGCCTCCCATGTGAAAAAAGGGGAGGAGTTTGCATTACAATGTTGCATATATCAGTCTGATTCCTCTTCTTCCCAGTCCCCGCAGACACTGCCAGATTCCCATGTGAATAAGAGTCAAAATTATATTTCTATCCCAAGACCTCCTGAAGGCATGTTAGAGCCTTCAATGCAAACATTCAAGAGTTATGACTGAAAACGGAGCCAGGAGTCTGCCATAATATAAGACAAGGTCAGCTGACTGTTTAATTGTCTCTACAGGGTTTTCTTTTAAGGGTCATTTGTGTCCCATATAAAGGCAGAAGCGAATCTATAAACCCAATACTGAAGCTGAAATTCAGGAAAAGTTATACCTCCATTAGTATGTGCTAGCCATAGTTTACATTTTAAAAACTGAGAGGTTGTCCTTCCCCTGAAAAATTGTTAATACGTTATTAATCTGCTGAAAATAGCTTAAAGGTATTAGATAGGAATGTCTCTAAGTAAATACATCCGTCTGGGAGTAAATACATCTTATTGCAACATTTATGTTTCCCCGAAACTTCATGGGATTTTTAACTGTCTCTTTATATCAATTTTGATCTGAGATTAAAAAAACAAACCATGACATGTCTCCATCCACTGATGAAGAAAGAGAGTTTTCAAAGGAATAATTAGTCCCATATATTTAAAATAACATAAACAACACATCCAGCCTGATTTTTGCAAATTTCCATGGAAACATTACAGCCAAGAGGAATAACAGGAGGCTTGTTCCAATTAAATGAATAGCCTAGTAGTTACCAAATGGTTGCATAGTATTAAAAAATCTTGGTATAGAAAATAGGTAGCCATCAGTAAGACAGAATATAATACCAGTTTATGTTCATTTCCAGATATTGCTAGGCCCCAGGGTCATTTGTGTGTGAGATGACCCTGGGGCCTAGCCCATAGATATATATATGATGAATAAATAAATAAATGAAATCTGTCTAATCATGGAGGGCTATGGTTCAATATCAAATTAAAAAAACAGGAATTTAAAAAACACATTTTTTATTAGCTCCATGAGACATATTGATAAATGAAGAGAGAATCTCATTGCTAATACTCTAGCAGAAGAAATAGAGTGCCTCATATTGATCCAATTACTAAAAAAGAAGAAAAGCTGTATTTTTACAAACTTCTACTTTCAACCGTTTCCGCTGCATCGTACCAAAGGCTAATTCCACATCCAGGGAGACCACCGCTGCTAATTTCAATTTTTATCCAAATGTACGTCCAGAATGTCCATTAATAATCTAATATTATCAGATGCTTGGTGACCTTTTACGAAACCAGACTGTGCAGGATTGAATATTGTCTGTAATCTGCATGCCTCGGTCAGTGTCGATATTTTTGCATCAATAGTCAGCAAAGAGAGGGAATGATAACGCACATGAACTGAAGGATATTTACAAACCTTTAAAATTATTCAGTTGGAGTTGGGCAGCATGCAGATTGAAATAAACCCATAAGTAAACAAATAAATAAAATCATAGTTGTATAAGGCTCATTGAAGGTGGTTGGAAACCTTTAAAAGCCATCATTATAATCTTCTAATGTTGGGCCAAAGTACTCAATACACGTTTTATTCCACTGAATTACCTAATCATATAGACGGGGAACTTTGCCTGTTTTTCACACAGTTAATGCTATCTATTATTTCTTGAAAAGATGAAGGGGCAGTTATATAGGTAATCTGATCATAATAATCTTAGGAAAAGCTGCATTATATAAACTTTTTTTTTTAAGTCTTCAAGTCAGTGTTGACTCCTGGCAAATGGCTAGATTAGCAGTTTGCTGCAAGTTTTTTTGGCAAGATTTTCAGAGCGGTTTGACTTTGCCTCCTTCTTCCTGGGGCTGAGAGACAGGGACTGGCCCAAGCCCACCCAGCTGGCTTTGTGCCTATGGTGGGACTAGAACTCAGAGTCCCCCAGTTTCTAGCCTGGTGCCTTAACTGGCTCTCTTATGTTATAGAACCACGTGAGGAAATTTGCAGAGCACTGAGATTCTTCCAACACCTTTACCACCAGTGGCTACAGAAGGAATCTGTATTTGCTTTTGTGTAACAAAGTCATGTCTGTCAGGGTGAATACATATCAACCACCTTGGGGGAATGTCATAGGAAGTTGCCTTGCCTGGATTTTTTTCTCTCTGTAGCCCCCAGTGGAGTTGGCTCCTTTTCAGACTCAATCTCTCTTTTGTCTACCATCACATTGGGTCCCATTCCGTTCAGTCTTCAGAGAATTTCCCTGTTGATAGATAAACAGACTGACTAATAGGCAGACGGACCTTCTACATAACGTCTTTCCAACTTTCCATTGGGTTGGAAAGAATAAAAACGATTAAGTTCTTCCCCAGTTATGTCTGACACAGCACTATACAATCAGATCGAAAAATGAAAATAAAAGTACACGTACACATACTAGTGCATTTTCTGCTAAAGCTTTTAAACTTATGCAAACTGGAAAGTCAACTGCTCTCAGCCCAACTTTGTGTGGGTTGCTCAGCCTTATGTGGGTGGCTCAACCTGAAACAGGACAATAAGCAACTTTAATTTCAAGGTTATACCTGGCGGGAGTGAACAAGTCTCACGTAAGAGGATTTCCAGGAAATATTTTGTAAGCTAGTTTTACTCAGTACACACACAGACACTTCTGCAATGAAAACTACAAAGCAGATCTCTTCATCCTGACGATGTAACTTTGTTTTGTTTCCAAGCTGAGAAATTTTTGTTTCATGTGAATCAATCACCAGATTTTTCAGTTTCACTATTTTTTGTCTATGACATCACTTCTGTTATTCAACTCCCACAATTTCTGATTCAGATGGTTTGTTAAGGCTTTTACTCAGTCATTATTACAAATCTGTTTATAACAGAAAAGAGCAGTGAGAAGCTCAGTTTGATTTTCTTTGTTCTTTCCTTTTTCTTCTAAGTCTGGACCAAGCAAGCACTTCTTCTTCAAGCAAAGGAGAGAAGACTTTTATTTTCCCTGTCTTCTCAATTTCAGGCCCATAATGAATCAAGTGAGAGACACCTCTGGCCAATACTTTGGACATGAAAAAAAAATCTGTTTACTAGTCAGCAATAAAACAAGCAAAAGTTATTACAACTTAGTTCAGAAAAGATTCTAAATTATGTATCAGGACATTGCCCTAACAATCCAGAAGTCATAATCCATGCAAAGGAGTCTTTGATGCCTTCTCCAGAAAGAAAAGAGACCCCCCCCCCTTGCCAGGGGACAAGCTCCTATAATATATGGCACATGTAGAGCCCTTCAGACTTTATATTGATGCATGGAGATTTAGTGCTTCCACCATGCAATTATGTAGGGGGGAAAACTGAGGCTTCATTTGGTGTTCTGAAAACAGAGGATGATTTTCAAAAAGGAAAAAACGTGATCTTTATCTGATGATAAAGTTTTGAGTGAAGTCAGATATTCGTTTTTCCAAATTTGGAATGGTGATGTTGCTTCCTGATGGGGTTGATGAAGAAAAATTTTAGAAGATAATGAGAAACAAACGGAAGTAGCAAAATTTCTGTTCTCTCTTTCATAACCATGGGTCTGTTGCCACAAGCAAAGACAGAAAATAAGTGATAAACACCCAGACTCCTAAATTTCCCTTCATTGTTTGTTTGAATCCTGTTATATTATTCCAGAACACAGCATTATTCCAAAGCTGTTATGAGTCAAAAAAAGAGTCACTCCTAAAAGCTAGCAACAATCATACTTTTTTTACACACAAAGTCTCCAGAATAATATAGCAATACACTAGCCCTGTTCAGACAATGCACTCAACCCAGACCATTGTCCTTATTTTTGGTTCTGGTTCTATATAATCAGGATCAGAAGTCACCATTTGGGGAACATTGAGTCCACCCCTTTCTCCATGAATTGTGTGATATCCCATAAGTCCTTTCACCAGGTGACTCTCACAAGGCTTCGTGACATCATTAGACCCTACTCTGTTGTCCACGCAGGCAATACAAACCATAGCTTGGGCATTGTATCCAATCACTATTTAAAAGGCATGTTTCATGTTGTCCAACCTTGTCAATGAATTCTGTCACAAGAAGATTTTTCTTGGAAGATTAACTAGGCTGGGTTTGGAAACAACTCCATTTTTTACTTGGTTATGATGTTTCTATAAGCAGCTAACCTTACCATGGATCCAGTTTGGTACATTGTGTTCAGGTTGTCCAGAAAACTGGAGAGCCTTTTTGTCTCACTGTTAATAACATTCTGCTGTAGGAGGAAAGCCATGTTAGTCCATGGTGGCAAAAAATAAATAAATATAAGTCTATTGTAACACTTATTCCTGTTCCCCCAAATACCAAAATTATTCACACTACCATTATTCTTTCCTCCTGTTATGATATTCCTCACAGCCATGCAGGGTTGAGAAATGGTTCCATGGCTGAGTTCCACCTGAGAACACCATAAAATATCCCCTTCACCTCAGGACATGTTTTAAAGCTTGTGCTATAAAAATGTACAGTAATTGTAAGTTGTTTTAAATAGTAAACAGTTCAGGGTTACATTAATAGCAGTTCAGGAACAACCATTGTTCCCTGTTTTGACAAAGACTTTTCAACTCTCAAGGTAATTGCAAAGATTGTTCATTTTAAGAGAATGAATAGCAAAGAGAAATATTGCCTTCAGGTGAAAATTTGGTTTTCAAATAGCTAATTTTGCATGGCACTCTTACAACACTAGCACATGTTTTTCTGTTCAACATCTGCTCTTTTAAAAGACTTCTGAGCAAAGTTATTGAAATAATCTTATTCTCTTCCAATTATCTAGAATCCACTGTAATGGTTAACAATGAGGAATGGGAAAATACATGACAAAAATAATCAGTTTGTGTGTGTGTGTGTACATGTAGCACCTATGTGTTCAAATTCATCTTTATTACAGCCAAAGGCCAACCATAACCATTCTTAAAGGTAAGAAGTTTCAGTTTGCTTATTAAGAATTAATACACACCTATTAAAAATTAAAGATGCATTTCACTAACTTGCACTAAACAATGGCAGCTAGGATTCCCATTACTGGTCATCCACGTAACCCCAGAAAGATTTTCCTGTTGAGCTCACAACATTTAAAGTGTCATAGAAAAGAGGGAGGGAAAAGGGCGGAGGCAGGACAATCCTGGGGAGGAACAGGAACCACATTCAAATCAACCCAAGATCACCCCAAGTTGGTAATGTTTCATAGTTCTGACAATGGTCAACCATGATGGAAATAGATTGCTCATGGAAACCAAGCACCCACAACCACTTCTGAGAAGGTGTCCTGCTGCTCTGGGTGAAGCGAGCGATGCCTAGATGAGAAAAAAATATGCTTTCTAGTTCTGCATCCCATTTTTAATTATTTTCAGCACATACTTCTGGGGAAAAGGTCATATAGAGGGCATGAAGGCAACTGCCCTCCCATCCTTAATAGCTGGGGTGAGGAGGTAGACTCACTCTGAACATGGCAGTTCCACTGAGCTTCCAAATAATAACAACTGATTAACGCTGTGCCTCCAGAAATAGCTGTCCAGAAATAGTCTTCCCTGGAAAAGTCCCAAGTCAAACAAGATAGAGACAAGCAACGGACCTTTTATTCCATCATCTTTTCTCACTCCACCTCCAAAGTGCCTTTAGGTCATGTCAAAAATCCTATCAGACAACATAAATTACATTTATCTGAACTTTCTGGTGGCAGCTGAGGGCTCTACAATGTTACAAGAGAGGAGGAGGGGAGAGGAAATCAGTACGGCTATTATCCTGCAGCTGGCAATGAGAAATCATCATAATAAAATGGAATGATTTTATGAGAACATGTGATTGTCAGGCAACCTGATTAGCCAGGCATGGAGTGTGTTTGTGTGTGTGTGTGCGTGTCAGGGTAAAAGGGGATGAATATAATTTCCTTTCTGGAAAGGAAAGCAGGGAGAGTTTGTTTCACCTGACTGTAATTCTCCTGAAGTGACACTAACCGCTTTGTCACCTCTCTTTAAACGAGATGTAATTGTGTTGCATTTCATCTGAAATCAGGATGCTTGCTATGACACAGCGCCTGGCTGTTTTAATGCCCAAAATACTAAACAAGCTACAGGTCTGCCATTTACTGTTTGCGGGCTTCTTTATAGGGACCCGGGAATCGGCCAATTTCATCTTCTCTGGTTCTTCCATTTTGGTGAATCTGTTAATTTCAATTTCCTCAAACGAGAATGTGTGTGTGTCTGTGCTGAAAGCTGATCCCAAAACTTGTATATGCTTCAGTGCACATTACTGCAAATGTATACAACGTTGCTAAATAGGCAGGATTCTGCAAACGATGTTCATCTATAGGTAGGAAAATGGTATGTAGGAAAAGCTGGTGTATGTCCTGTTTGTTATTGACCATGATATTACTCGGTACCCTTTTTGCGGCTTCTTTGCAGTGAGTGTGGATGTTAGGATTTGGAAAAGGAAGGTATGGGAGCCAGAAATTGGAGCCAAGAGAAAGGACTGATGTGGGATTGATATACGGAATGAGAGGGATTTAACAGAACAATTTCTCCTGCATGAATGAGTGATGTCAACCAATACAAAACCCAGGGGGAAATTCCTGGGCAGCTGCTAATTTCAAGTAATAAATCAATATATAAGCAAACCAGTTGGAAGAAAATGTCTGTATACATGCAATGTTACATTATGTGCCTAAGAAGGTTTGGGATGGGGGGGTCCTTCTAAAGTTTCCAAGAGAACGCAAGTTAAGACCTATAAGAAGAGCTCAACTTAAGAAGGAACAGAGAGAAATTAACAATGTAATGGGGGGGAGGGGGAGTCTTCTTCTAGCTGAACTCCCTTCATGGTGATTTCAAGGGTATGTCCATGGAGGTTTTTTTGGCAACAACAGAAAAACAGTTTGACACTGCCTTTGTTTGGAGGGAGGGGGGTATTTTGCCTTTCCAGTCTAGCCTACAGCCCTGAAATTTTGTGATGATTTCCCATCCAAGTACTAACTAGGTCCAACCCTGCTTAGCTTCTAAAGAATCAGCCAAGTCTGGCTAGGTGTTTCCACTTAGCTAAACCGAGAAAGAAGAGGTCATCCCTAACACGATACGGAAAGGCAATTCATCTTTTTCCTTCTATCTTATTGATTGACAGCTAATTACATAACTAGTGAGTCTGCTTGAATTTGGTTCCCAATAATCTCCTTGTACTTAAAGCCCACAGAAGATATAGTAGCCAAAGATCTTGTGCTATGCCTGATGGAATTAGGCACATCCTTCCATTGCTAGCTCCAGCCTAGGTGGTGGAGGAAATAAATCTAAGAACCCAGAAAAGACAATCAAATGAAAAGACTACCATTGTCGTTTCCTACTGTCAGACCCCATGCAGCTGGACAAGATATTTTGCTACCATATCTTCGGTGGGCATTAAGTAAAAGGAGATGGTGGGACTCCGGATTTGGAAGCGAGAACTACACAGATTGCAGTCAGGTATCTTTAACACTGGTCTGGGGTGAATACAAAGTCTTGGCAACCATAAGAGGATTTTCTCACTCTCCTTTATAGGGAATGCATTAAGGCAGAATCCCTTGGATCGATGTAAAATGCTTCTTCTTGGGTTCCTTGCCACCTGGGCGGAGTTGTCACTTATAAGAGAAGTTGACAGGTGACGTGCCCTCTATCTTTTGATTGTTTATGTCTTCTCATGTCCTATGTCTCTCTCCCAATCTGTTCCCAGCCTTCCCACAACTTCTCATTCCTAAATCGACCCCACATTCCAGAAATCGGTGTGTGTGATGGAAGGCATGAGTGGGGAAGGTTCTGGAATGGAGCTTCAAGGCTGCCAGGAGGGGGGAAAGACATTCCGGGGGAAGCACCTCCTCAGTTCCCGGCCAGACTGTGGGAAGGCCAGGAGAATGAGACTGGCACCTCCCTAGGGCCTCGTGGTTATAGTAACTGTGGTGGTGTAGTTTGAGTCTAGCGAGATTGATGTCAGGTTCAGCCCAAGAACAACAGTGAGACAGGCCAGAACAGTTAAGCTCCTTTATTAGCGCACACCTAATAGACAGAATCTAGCCAGACTCAATCCACACCACAACAGTTACTATAACCACGAGGCCCTAGGGAGGTGCCAGTCTCATTCTCTTGGCTTTCCCACACTCCTGATGGGGACTGAGGGATGTCTCTCTCCGCTCCTGGCAACCTTGAAGCCCCATTCCAGAACCTTCCCCGCTCATGCCTTCCATCACAGTGTGAGAGTTAATACACAAACCTTTTTTAAAGGATTTTGTTGGTTCATTCTGAACCTTTCCCACAATCAGCTGGCTACTGAGCAACTTTAACCACTCAGGTAGATACAACTGCCACTTTTGAAAGTGTGATGGCTCTGCTGGAGGCTGCAATCACCAAGCAGTCATTCTGGAAACAGTCCCCAAATTAATTGCTCTTATGGACCCTTTCAGGAGTAAAAAGCCTCATTATTGATTCAGACAAGCGAGCAGTGAATTGTGCCTATTTTTGCCAGAGGTGTTAAATCAAAATTCCTTCTTGCTTACTCTTAGAAATTTAAATAAATCACATTTACCATGTTCACCAACTGTTAGCCTCCTTTGAATATCAGAAGGTTCATTGGCATCAGGGGGGGAAATTATCAAAGAAGTTTTCTTGCTATTTATTGGAGAGAAAAGAGGACATGTTGTGACCTTGATTCATAGGAAAATGAAGAAAGAACTCTTTTTTGATATTTTGGGTAGCTCTCATGCAGTCTATCACTTTGTGGGTGCAGACCAGCAAGTTTCCAGGTGCGTCCAGGGAGGTTCATAAAAGTCCCTGCAACTGAAGCCTCACAACTTTTTAAGGTAAAGGAGGCAGGGCTTTGATCACATGGCCACAGCCACCATCTTGACATTTTTGACACAAACACACACCCTAGTACAAGTTGAAAATGAAGATATAACAACAGAGTTGAGAATAAAAGGGAAAAAAGGGGGGAAAAGGGGGGGGGGAGGCCAGTTTGGTCTAGTGGTGAAGGCACCAGGCTAGAAACCAGGAGACTGCAAGTTCCAGTCCCACCTTCAGCATGAAAGATGGCTGGGTGACTTTGGCCCAGTCATTCTTTCTCAGCCCAACCCACCTCACAGGATTGATGTTGTGGGGAAAATAGGAAAAGGAAGCAGCATTAGGTATATTTACCGCCTTGAGTTATTTATAAAAATAATAAAGGTGGGATAAAAAAATCTAATCTATCTCTCTCTCTCTCTCACACACACACACACACATAATCTCCATCCATCCATCCATCCATCCAAACTGCTCATACAAATAGAAAGGACCAGGTACCAGTTTGGGTTCACCATAAATTAATTCTTTTATTTTTAATTCACCCATAACGGATATCAGAAGCTATGGAGTGGCTTGTCACCTCAATATGTGAGACCAGTTCCCCCTCTCCATGTTTCTTGGCCTCTGCCATTTCCCTGTGGCTACAAAGTCACATTCTTCAGCGACACTGAAAAGATCAAGCTTAATGCCTGTAGACAATTAAAGATGTGGGCCACGCACAGAAATGGATGCTCTGTTTCACTCCATGCTGAACTGAGGACTAACAGTGGAATCTGCACACACACACACACACACACACGTAGTGGTGGACAGAAGAAAGAGATCACCCAGTCTAGTTTGGGAACGAAATCAAGACCTCCAGAAACTGCTGAGTCTAGTCCATGTTCCTTCAAAGATAATGCAGCCCAACTTAATATCTGGATCTGGAAGGAGATTCAAAAAAATAGAATTCGGTGTTGGGAAAAATACATTTTTAAAAATGGAAGTGATAGGGAACCAAGAGCATTGTAAGGAGCTGAAGCATGCTATCTTTCATAGAAATCAGTGCAGAAATTAAGTCATACATCTTTAAAAATCAGTCTGTTGTTTTTTAATCCACTATTAATTGCTGCTTTGGGATATCGCAAGATTAAATTTGGAATGATGATTGCCCTATAATGGAGAATAGCCTTAATATTTCAGGCAAAGAGGTTACAGGAGCATGTGCAAAGAGTAATGGAGTTTGTAAGTAATGGAGTTTGCAATGGAGTGAAAATATCCCTTTTTGAATTCAAATAGTCCAGTTATCCATAAGGTTAAGGTTTATTAATTTATGGAGTTCAGTTGCAAATCAGAGTCAGTTGAATATTTTTCAGCAAACTCCACAGTTCAACCCTGAGCTACATATACTGGATTCTCTTCTATTGGAAGCTTGCTTTTATTTTCTCAGCATTTCTTTTGACTGTCTGTAACATCACCTCATTTAGGTCAGTAGTACACACATTGTCAATGTTCTTTTGTTTCTTTCAAAACACTTAAGAATTTCAAACTTTTCCTCAATGGATAAAGCTTTTCTTTTTCATTCTCCACCAGAAATTTTATTACTAACATACTTCTTTTGGCACATTCTTTTCAACTAGTTTATTTATTTGTGGGAAGGAAAGCACACTTTAGTAGTAATAACACCTAGACATGAGGAGGGAGGTGCAATAGACACTAACAAACTTGTATATTTGTAGCAACCAACTTGAGTGGGCATTAAAGAAAGCCGCAAGCATTGCGTTCAACGCTCACTGCATTCACCTGCTATTTCTCGGTGCAAAATTGAAATATGGGAAAATTGTGCGTAAATGAACATGCTTTGTGCTCAGGCTGCCTTCCTCTATTTATCTGAGCAAATTTGTGTTGTATAAACACATGCTATATGAGAACCGACTGTACTTATAACCAAGCACACAATTGCCGATTATTGATTCACTTCTTAAAAATTAAACATTTGGAACCCTTCATTTTTCATAGGCTGCAAAAAAGCATGTGATCTTTCTAAGACTCCTACTTCTCTGGCACTTATAATGTTGTGCGTTGCTGTTTGATCTGAGCTCTCATTTAATATGGTGTTGAACTCATTGCAAAGTGTTGACTGAACAGCCGGTGTTCTTGGAATAAATATTGCCATCATGGTGTCTCATATAGAAAAGGATCTCACTGAAGATCCTGCTTGATAAAATATGAGCTTTTTTGCTCTAGGTGATGCACCTTCTGTGAATTAGGTTGGTGACTTTTATACCCAAAGTTTCTGAGTTGAATCTTATTGGGCTTTCTGAATATAAGTGACTAAGCACTATAGCAACAAACTAATTCTTGGGCTGGCATGCTCGCTAACATCACTACTGTCAAGCTGACCACATTCATAAGTAACTATAGATTCTACATTCATGCTAAAATGAAAAGCAGTGGGGAGGCTGAAGGGGTGTTTGGGGGGAACTACAGAGATTTCAATAGAATTTTTTTTTTAAGCTTCCATAATACTCCCACTTTTCTTTTCATTATATCTGACCCTAGAAGCTTTGAATTCTTTTCCCATAGCCTCCAGATCAAAAAATGATCTCCAGGAACCCTTCATTTATCTTTGACTTCGATGTGAATCATCCTCAAAAGGTCAGCTTATTTCAGAACCCATGAGCAGCTATTAAAAGATAGATATAGAGAAGGTATAAATATAGATGAGATATAGATATAAATATATAAAGAGATTCTAGAGAGAGAAAAAGTGAGATATAGATATACAGTGGATAGATAGATATATAGACATAGACGTGAACATAGACATAGACATCTAAATGATATAGATATATGTGTGTAAATCATTTCAAATCCCATAGATGCCCATGACTGTCATTTCATTGAAATGTCAAGTTGATTAAGAAGCCAGTTCCATTCAAATAGTCAGAATATTTGGATAACTGATTTGAATTGCCTAATCCATGGATGACAGCCATCTTGGTCTAGTGGGTAAGGCACCAGGCTAGAAACTGGGAGACCGTGAGTTCTACTCCCACCTTAGGCACAAAGCCAGCTGGGGGACCTTGGGCCAGTCCCTCTCTCTCAGCCCCAGGAAGGAGCTAACGGCAAACCACTTCCAAAAAACCTTGCCAAGAAAACTGCAGAGACTTGTCCAGGCAGTCACCAGGAGTCAAAAACTGTCTTGAAAGTCACCAAAAAAAAAAAAAAATCTACAGACACATGAAGTTGATTGGATCCATTAAAAACATTTCTGTGTATGCTGAACTGAAACAATCAGTTCAATATCTTGGTGCATCAGATCAATTTGGTTAGAAGATTTCGTACAAAGGGGTGATTTAGTTCTTTTTCAATAGAGGCTTAGATCCAAACCTTTGCACAGCCATAGTAATACAGCTATAACACAACCACCACAACATTCTGTACCTTTTATATCAGATGCACCTTGGTACGTTCCAAAAAAACAGTGTGGTGGTTACTAAGGGAGTAGTTGCTGAGTACCACAGGCTTTCCAAATCCTGTTGCAAATGCAAAGCAACTTAAAGCCCAGCTGCTGTCCACTGGGAGGTTGCCATGGAAACTCCACAGAACACAGCTCGAAACCCTAATTAACAAAGTCCTTGTTTCCCTAAATGACTTGAAACAGAGGCCAGAAGTGGAATACAAAAAATATATATAATCCAGAAGTATATAGCAGTGAAAGAGAATGAAACTGGCTGCATTGAGGCTTCCTGCCTCACTCCTTACCTCTGAGTACTAATCTGTAATGTGAGTCTACCTGCATGTAAGAATAAACAACACTAGCTTCCCCCCCTTCTCCCAAAATTTGGCACTCTTAAGACTACAGCTCTGGATAGATAGGCTCTATCTACTTTAGGGTATAGTTATAGTCCCACCTGCTTTGGGCTCTGGCCTACCTTTGCTGGGATATTGCCCCCAAATACTTATTTAGCACCATTTTTGGTCTCCTCGTCCTTGTTTTGGAGATGCACTTAACCAGGTTTGTCATAAGCCCCTATCAAGAAAGGAAACCACCTTCTTTAAAATAGTTGAAGGAAGAAAAAAGACACCATGGGAAAGGCTACAGATCTCAGCTTGTCTCTTCTTCCTAGGAAATGGAGATGATTCTTCACATCAGGAGCATTGGTAAGATGACGTCCATAAGGCTCATAGGAAAGAAATCCCCCATGACTGGGAAGAAGTATGTTTGCCTCTTGAAGGTTTTATTCCACTCTTGGGCTGGTGCTAACAATAATTCTGGAAACAGGTAGAAGAACTCAGATCACGAGGAGGAGGAAAGTTTAGTATCTCAGAAAAAAGGCACCAACTGGGGAAAACATCTCCCAGGAAAATGTGTCCTACCATAAGTGTAGAAAGACAGAGCAACATTACTTGAAAGAAACTCTTGGCTGAAGTTGGCATTTACAGGCACAAAAAAGATGAGAAGAATTGACTCCTTTTTTTTCCTTCCCCATTACTTGAAGAAACTTGCCACTTTTACCCTCTCCTGCCTCCTCTCGCAACCCACCTGGGGCATGCTTAGACATGCATGTTGTCTAGGATGATCATAGCATTTCTGAGATCAGAACCACAGATATCATCTCACGTCTACTTTGTAGTCTCTCTAGCACAGCTGTTTGCAATTCCAGCTGGGCCAACTAGACAAGAAGGTTGCTGAGAGGTTCCTTGCAAGATAGTTGTCATGGTAAGAAAAGTAAGATGCAATCTTCATGGCTGACAACAAAGAAACTCACTGGCTAGGTTGGCAGAACATGCTTGGCAAAAGCAGGATTGGCTGAATGGTGTCTCTTGGGCTGTACAAACCCAGCCCATGGAGTTACAATTCATGGTTCATCTGTCATGCAAATGATGGTGTAGCAGCATGGCTGAGGCCATGGGCTAGCAAGCTGGAGGGATCGGTAAGGAATAGAATGAAATTAAGAAGGACTTAGTAAGACAGGAAAAGCTACAATTATCATTGCTGGAAGGAATTTCTGTGGTAAAAATAAATGTGCTACCCAGAATGTTGTTTTTATTCCAGACAATACCTGTTTTGAGAAATGATGTACCTTTCAAACAATGACAAAAAGATATATCTAGATTCATATGGCAGGAGAAGAAACCAAGGGTCAAAAGTAAGGTTTTACAAGATACCAAGGAAAGAAGTGGACTGGGATTCCCTGATTCTAAATTGCATTTTGCTGCCTGCTGTTTGGTTTGGATGAAGGAATGGCTGTTGCTAAGAAATAAGAAATTGCTAGAATTAGGACATGGCCCGAAGTTTGGGTGACATGGTTTCTTAAGGTATGATAAAGTTAAAGTAAATGTAGACTTTAAAAATCATTATATTAGGAATGCTAAATTATGAATATGGGACAGATACAAACCCAGGCTACGCCTGAAAATATTTTATCTATCTATCTATCTATCTATCTATCTATCTATCTATCTATCTATCTATCTATCTATCTATCAAATTTATATGGCTGCCCATCTTACAAGAAGTGACTCTGGGCAGCATACAGCAAAAAATATAAAACAATAAACATGTCAAACACAGTCATATTAAAAAGTTAAAAACAAAAACAAAAAAAGAGATTAGGTCAGCAAGGGAGCCACCTCAAGATCTCACTGGTCCCCTGAGACCTCCAGGCTTGATGTCATAGCCAGGTCTTGAGGGACTTCCAGAAAATAAGTAAAATAAATAAATAAAATTTCCTTTGTCCACTATGCTCAGAGCCTAACAGCAACAGCAAAAAAAAAAAGTCCTGAAAACATCTCAGATGACTAAAAACATTAAAAAGAATATATTATAGTTCTTTAAGACATATAAAAGTAAATTAAGGTTTCTTTGAATTGAGTTTGACTCTTGGTGACTACATGGACATTTCCATTCTGTTTGCTATTCCTGCCTTCTTGACCTTTCTTTTCTGTTCTTTTCTTTTCTGTTCTTTTCCTTTTTCTTTTTCACTTCCCAGTCTAGCTTGGGATTCTCTGGTGGTCTTCCTTCCAAGTATTAATAAGTCCTGCCCTTGCTTTGGTTCTGAGACCAAACAAAATTGGTCAGGTGCTACCATATTTTGAGATGTTTAACCATATACTTTAATCTTTCAATCTATGATTAATTATGGGATCTATACTTTATATACAATGCAATCATGTGTTTATAGTTTCATCTTGGGAGTCTACAATTATGACAATGCCCAGAGTTCCCAAAAGACTTTAATCCAGTCCAGTTCCAGTGGCTAGCTCTGGTGGATGGAGTTAATCTAGGCAGTACAAACCCTTTAC
Organism: Liasis olivaceus; assembly: GCA_030867105.1. Classification (NCBI taxonomy): domain Eukaryota; kingdom Metazoa; phylum Chordata; class Lepidosauria; order Squamata; family Pythonidae; genus Liasis; species Liasis olivaceus. The sequence goes on from CM061354.1 coordinate 6,967,726, forward strand.
AAGAACCCCCCACAGTTCAACAAAGGTGGAGCTAGCTCAGATCCAATCAACACTAGATGATGGATGATGGATGATGGATGGATGGATGATGGATGATGGATGATGGATGATGGATGATGGATGGATGGATTAACCTATTAAATAGCTGTTGAGGGTGGTATACAATTTACCATAGGAGAACTAAAGGATAATATGTAGGGAGCTTTATTCCTTGTGAGAAAGTCTTTTCTATAACTACAAATATTTTGTCTATGGAAAAACCCACTCCCTCTTGCTTTCCATTAAGACTGGAAAGATGATAGCAGTCCAATGTGTTTTAAAATTTTATTTTATTTGCTAAGCCTCTCTGTAGTGGACTGAAGAGACATACAATAAAATCCTGTCCAATTGAAGCTTAACCTTGCGTGTAATGCTCTGTAACAGCAGTTGGTTAAGTGTCTCAGGTTTACTTCAGGCATAAAATTTGCAAAATGAGTCTCTCAGAAAGCCTATTGTTTCATCTTCTCATAAAAGTCATTGCTGTGTGGGCATTCACACGTGCCTTAGGTTAAAGGTAATGCATATTGTTTCATATGAGGCAAAAACAACTCATTATGTGATAAAGCAATGCACGCATGCATACAGTCAAGCCTACACCTAGGGTTTAAGCAATTGCATTATGAGTTTAGTTCAATTATTTTTAAACAACTTTGCATGAAAGATAAGGAATGATAGGGAGGAGTTGGCTATCTTTCCATTCCATTCCTTATTTCTTCAGCTCAGTTCCTATCTTTCTTGTAATTTCTAAAATGATCTGTGTGAATTAGAATTTATCCTAAGTACTCATGAAAACAAAAATTGTAACTAAAAAAATCCTAGTGGCTTTTGAACCAGCAACCCTCTCTGTGCTGAGCACAGTCCATAACCTTGATGCTATTGCAGCTGTCTTGGTACAGAAATGCATAGAACCTGTTAGAGTATATCGTAAGCAGTAGGTCAGTGGAAGAGGTGGTCCTTCCTCTGCAAAATGTATGTATTTATTTAAATGTATTGCCCCCCCAAAAGCCAATGAACTGCTGAGGTTTGCTACTACAGGTTGAGGGTCTGTCCCAAAAGGCAATACAACAGGGGAACGTGTACTTTGGAAGAGGAGAAAGAAAATGCACCCTGAGGTTGCTTTTGGAATGGGTGGAGGATTAATAGAGAGTGGTGGTGTCTATTTTTGCCCTCAAGAAATAGATATCTACCCATTATGATGGTGGGGCAGCTGGGCAGCACACTCAGAGTCAGAAATGGATTGGAGGCTGATCTGGATGGAACACAAGCTTCTCCTCCATGTTGTAATAGCTGTTCTTTGAACCAAGCAAAATGTTGGGATACTTTTCAAAAGTATCACAAAAACAACACTGCAGACAGTGCAATGCAAACATTTAACCTGGTATCTCCTGTGGCAACCTTTTTTTTTTTCTCTCTCTCTCTTTCTTTTCCTGCTCTTTGTGTCATTTCAGGTTTTTATATATGCACTCAATCATTCCAGGGTTGTTGTCCCCCCCCCCCCCAATAGAAGCAAAGCACAGGAGGGAATTAAGAGAGGGTGAATTAAAACGTTGTGTCAAAGAACCAAATATCTTCAAACCTTGCCATTACATTCATCACCATTTAAGCAAAAAGGAACAAGGAAAAAGTCTGTTCCAGGCAATTCTCTAGTGAAGCCTTTCATATGCAAATTTCCCCCCGGTTGCAGAATTCATAATTTGAGCTTCCACTTTTTATTCTATTTTGGAGAAACGCTTCATATGGCTCCTTATTAAAATTGGACAATTGCTGCCACTTGATTGGATGATGGATGGACACTGGCTTCCATGGCCCTGAAAAAGATCAGAGAAGTATGTGGTGAATCCTTCTCTGATCTAATTCCAGCAACCAATTTTGAGGGGCGATTCTCCCTCAAAATCTATTTTTCCGTCTCATTTTCAGGATGAATCTAATCAGGTGTTTTAATTTTGACATTGTTATGAAGCAGCAGAGGCTGTGGCCATTCTCTGTTACATGTCTCCCAAACATTGTTTGTCTCCTTTGATTGCTCCTACTTCTTGATCAGAAAAAGCCCACTTATATTCAATGGAAGCAGAGAAGCTAACGTCTGCTGCTGGAGGAAAGAAGGATATTCACAGACACGCCTTTGCCACCTTCTCTAACTACAGTAATGAAAGAATTCTGCATTCTCCACCCATACCAATTTCATCAAAATGGTCTTTTTCTCTGGAAAAGAAATGGAACGTAGTTGATTTCCTATCAAATTGACTCAGGATGGTTCAAAGCATGCAGAGGAAAATTCAGCATGAATATGAATAAGCCATGTGGCTTATTAGAGCCACGGCTACTAAATGGAATTTCTCTGCTTAAAGAGAGTATAACTTCCTTCTAGGAAAGGTTGAGTAAAGAAAGAACCAAATAAATTTAAGCCGGGGTCATATCCATTTATTAAGTGTGCAAATTATAATAAATCTCAACCATTAAATGGACAGAGTTGGCGCAGAGAATCTGAGCTCAAGATCAAAATACTACCAACAAAAAGATCCTTCAATCCTTTAAAAAAAAAAAATCTACGTCTGATACGTTAAAAATGTTAATCAGGCAATTTATACCATGACTGGAGGTGATTTTTCATTTTTGTTTAGCTCAATTTATTTAGAATGCTACATTAAATGGCTCTTATGATATAGCTTGCACACTTTTTTGTTTTTTTATAGTGCTCTTGTCCTTGGAATACTCTTAAAAATGAAAAGATGGCAGCCTCAGAAGGGAAAGACAAGGAGCAGGATTTCTAAATTGCTGGATGACCGCATCCAAGCAATCCTATAATAGTCAGGTAACCGGATGCTTTCTGACAATCTATAGTAAGAACACAAGGACATCAGACATTTCTGTTACTTTGTCTCCAGTGAGGGAGGTAAAATAAATCAAGCATGGATTTATAAGTGAGTAAATCTACATGGCTGTTGTTGTACAGTCATTCAGTTGTTTCTGACTCTTCATGATCCAATGAACAACATTTGGTCACAATCATCCATCCGTAACCCCTACCCTGAATTCCTGTAAGCTCATGCGGGTATCATCGGTGATAATATCTAGGCACCTTGTCTTCTGTCAGCCTTTTCTTCAATTACCTTCTATTTTTTCCAAATGTCAGTGCCTTCTCTAATGTCTGATGTCTTTGCATTATGTGTCCAAAATATTAAAGCTTAAACTTCATTATTCAAAACTGAAGTCCAGTTTTACTTCATCTAGTACTGGGTGATTTATTCTACTTGAGGTCCAAGGTACTCTCAACAATCTTCTCAAGCACCACAGTTCAAAGGCAACAATTTTTATTCAAAGGCAACAAATTTTATTCTGCCCACGCTTCTAGTGCTCCAGCTTTCACAATCACAGTTTACAACTGAGAAAATCATAGTGTATGTGTGTGTATTTAAAAATTTTAGAAGATAAAACTAACAAAAATTAACATAAAGTAAAGAAAGAGAAGAAAGGAAGAGAAAGAGAAAAAGGAAAAGAGCAAAGTGCAAAAAGAAAAGATAAAAAGAAATAGAAGAAGCTTCTGATTTTCTCTGCAGCAAATACAAGTATGGTTACAAAATTATCTCTTGCTCTATGATTACAAAAAGAAAAGCTCTCTTTTTTCTATTATCTAGTGTGCTTTTTTTTCCTAATCATTGAAACCACAAATGATAAGTGCATTTTTTTTCCCGTTTCATGCAAAAAGTCTATAAGGGGTTTCCAGTCAGCCATAAATGTAGCTATTGTCTTTTCTCTAATTAAGGACATTAATTTAGCCATCTCTGCAAGTTCCATCATCTTCACCAACCATTCCTCCATTGTGGGCAGTGCTGAACCTTTCCACCGTGGAGCATAAAATCATCTCTCTGCAGTTGTCATATATAAAAACAAACCTCCATGACTTTCTTCCAGGTGTCTGTCCATTAGTCCCAAAAGGAAAGCCTCTGGTTTCAGCTGTACATTAGTCTTTAAAATCTTCTGAAAGCGTGTGTGCATTTGTGTTCAAAATTTTCTGGCTTTCTTACACGTCCACCAGACATGATAAAATGTCCCTTGATGTTGTTCACATTTCCAGCATAAATTCGAAGTACCTTTATACATTCTAGACAATTTCTCTGGTGACATATACCAAAAGTACGTCATTTTATAAAAATTCTACAACTGAGAAAATCATAGCCTTGACCGTACATACCTTGATTGTCGGTGTGACCCCTCTGAACTTGAATATTTTGTCTAGGACTATTATAGTCTTTCTCCCAAGCAGAATTCACCATGCCTGTGAATTCTTAAACCTAGGAAGATAAAATCTGTTACTATTCCTTCTTCTCCATCTATTTGAATTGGCATGGCAATGCCTGTTGACATCAGCTTAAGGTTTGGGGGGTTGTCTTTTTTTGAACATTGAAAAGAAGGTCAGCTTTTGCACTCTCTTCTTTGACGTTTAAAAGTACATTGTGAGTTGGACCAAAATGCCTCTGTTGTGGTATCAATTACAGCGTTGCATCGAATACATTACTCTTTGTATTCAGAAATCTGTACCAAACCCCCCTGGTTTGTTTGCCAAAGAAACATCTAATACTGTCATGTTTAGCCCAGGAAACTCCAGGAGACAATACAGATTCAATCCAGCAAGGTTTACTTGGCTTCACACCATTACAGAATCTTCTCAGACTGAGAGCCGTTCCCAGGGTCAAACTACAAACATCACTAGCATTCCTCAGGGAGGGGCCAGTCTCATCCTCTTACCTCTTCTTCGCTCCTCTGGGGATGAGAGTCCATGTTTCACACCCCTGCTCCACACTCCCACAAATACATAAGATGCATAATCTGGAGGAATGGGAAAGGGCTTTCATGCAGGAGTGACTGCGGGGGGGGGGGGGGGGGTAAAAAAAATCAAAATGGCAGCTGTGACCACATGAGGTCCTGCCCACTCTTTTACTCTGCTTTTAAGAAACGAACATAACAAACAATGATAGCAGGGGAATTTTCATTAAAAACAATAATGTTAAGGTAAGTTGCATATAGACACTCCAGATGCTAAAGGAAGTGAGGCATAAAAGTAGATGTTGAACTTGCTTACAGATCTTTTAAAGAAAACCTGATAGTTCACAATACAGTTTCGCCACCACACAAAAAAAGGAAAACAGATCAGATTTCATTAATCCACCCATACTTTTCTTCAGCAAAAATGATTTTGCTATCCCTTTAGTTATATATGTTTGGGGGGGGGGGGTGTCGGGGGGGAACACACCAGACCTTTCTTTGGATGAAATGATCACAGCAAAATGTATTTGCTCTGATTTATTCCAAAGAGCAAGGATAAAGTTATGTATCAAGTTTGCACCAAAGAGTTCTTCCCAAAGTAGAGAATATATGTAGCTCAGGGTTGAATATTTGGGTTCTTGGTGTTCTTTTCCTGCAGATATTTCATTATCAGCTTGCAGGAAAAAAGAAGTGTGCAGGAAGAGAAGCTGCATTGCAAAACACCAAGAACCCAACAGTTCTCCTGAAATCAAGCTGTGACCACAGGACGCCTGGAACACTGTGGCAAGCAACAGCTGTACTGGAGTAATTCAAAGTGCCAACAGAGAAGCAAGCAAAAGGTCATAATTAGCATCTGCAAATAATCCCCACCTCTTGCCTTATGGACTGATTGTGCTGTGTTGTTGCATTACATTGAACATCTTTGACCTCTGATTCCATTTCATGTTCCTTGAATGAATGTTGAATGAAGGCTTTCCATCCAACACTGAAAAAATCCAAAATCTTCAGGATTATCAGCTTCCTGATCTGAGTCTGAGTTGCCAAACTGTCTGACAGGGGAAAGGCAATTGAAGGAGTTAATAGGCTACAGCTTTCACCATAGCACCCAAATCTGCACTGAGATGGGTTTAACTGGTATTTGGTTCCCATGAATCAGTCACAGGTCTGAGCATAATTGTATGACAGTGACATTCATTAGCAGAAGGAAATGCAGATGGAATCTTCTATTTGAAAGAACAAGTGGGGGTGAGTTGCCCCTTGTGTAACTCTCATCTTCCTGATCTAGCAAAGCACAGCACTGGTCTGCCCTTGTCCAGGCTCAGAAAATAAACAGAGTCAGAGACAGATAGTATTTGGTGAAAATCACAGGGGGTAGGCTAGAACGAAATGTTCTAAAAGAAAAATCTCAGGAAAAGGTAAAGGCAACCCACTTCCATTTTCTTGCTAAAAACAACAACAACGGGTGCGTTCCCATAGTCACTAGAAGTAGAGCGCGACTTGGGCGAGACTTGACTTAGCTAAGGAACGACACAAGGTGTGACAGAAATGACTGGCCCAAATCGGGACAGTGGAGTCACCCTGGGCTGCATGATGAAAATGTCAACCTTTTGTGCCACAAATGTATTTTTAAGAGGTGAATGCCATGCTCAGAATCATTATCAAAAGGACTGCAAATAAAATCTCAAAGATAGCAATGCTATTGATAGATGGGGGGAGAGAGGAAGAGAAAGAATTGTTGGAAGGAAGGAAGGGAGGGAGGGAGGGAGGGAGGAAGGAAGGAAGGAAGGAAGGAAGGAAGGAAGGAAGGAAGGAAGGAAGGAAGGAAGTTAGTTTATGGAAGATGAGAGAGAGAGGGGGGAGGGAGGGAGAGAGAGAGAGAGATTTCATTTCATTTCATTTCATTTAAGGACTTATATGGCCACCTATCTTGTACGATGACTCTAGGTGGCTCATAGATAGATAAATAGATAGACAGATAGATGATTAATAGCCAAAAATTAGAAAGAGGCCACTCTTTAACACTAACCAATTTTATTATAAGGCATAAGCTTTTGTAAGCAGCAACTCATTTTTGAAGTGAGCTTTAGCTGCCAAAACTTACATCTTATAATACTTTTTTAGCCTTAGAAAGTGCTACCAGATGCTTCCTGATTTTTGTCTACTACAAATTAACACGCCTGTCTTCCTAAAATGTCTAGGATTATTGATAGGTGATTGACTGAGAAATATGATGCACCACACAAACTACTGTGCCCAGCTGACGTCACCAACGAGAGGATAGTAGGAAGCTGGAAAACATACAGAAAAGGACAAACAAACTTATTAGTGCTAGAATAGCTTCCCTAAGATCAAGGACTCTATTTCCAAACACATGCTTTGGAGCATAGGGGGTGTGGACATAGCATTAGTCCTCAAATCTTTACAGCACAGCTATGCCTTTTCCTGGAATCAGGCAGCTAGTTCTTCACTTACTGCACCATCTCATGAAAAATGTGGCTGCCTTAGCTGCGACAGAGAGATCTAACATTTGCACCCCCATTCATCCAAAGCAGCTTTGTGGAATTGAATCTGAAGCACCGCACAGCCCTCCAATATTAATCATGTACTGGAGCAAAGACTATCTGGTTGAGATGGGCAGA